>CM055075.1:7448389-7507916 GCA_029204045.2 Tillandsia leiboldiana
CCATCAAATCAGAATGAACCCCCAGGATGTTTACAAGGATGCCTTCCGGACCCACGCGGGTCACTACGAGTTTTTGGCATGCCTTTCAAACTAACCAACGCGCCGGCCACTTTTCAGTCGGTGATGAATGAAATTTTTGCGGAATACATCGGAAAGTTATCTTGGTCCTTTTTCGACGATATCCTGGTCTATAGAAGAGCATGGAGGATCACGAGTAGCACTTGGGATGGTGCTGGGGACTCTGCGACAGCATAGGATAGCAAAAAGGTCGAAATGTTTTTTTGTTCGGCCAACAGAAGGGGAGTATCTGGGCTATATAATCACCCCGAGGGAGTGGCCACCGACCCGGCTAAGATTGAGGCCATGGTGAATTGGCGGCACCAACAACACTTAAAGGGCTGAGAGGGTTCCTAGGCATAACCGGGTACTACCAGAGGTTCATCAACGGCTATGGAAAACTAAGCAAGCCCTTAACCGAACTTCTAAAGAAGGACCAGTTCCAGTGGAACTCCGAAGCGCAAACAACCTTTGATGACTTAAAGGAAGTCATGACTTGAGCCCCCGTGTTAGCAATGCCTGATTACACCAATGTTTTCATTATTGAGGTGGACGCATGTGGAGTGGGATTGGGGGCTGTATTGTTGCAGGAGGGAAGACCGATAGGCTACATTAGCAAGGCCATAAATGTCACGCCGGGGTCGAAACTGCGACCCGAGCTCTCCAACAGATCCGCCACCTATGCCAAACTCCGCATAGGCGAAGCGTCCTACCTGCAAGAAAAGTACTACAGCTAACAGATATCAGAGCTAAAAATGAAAATCTGCTGTAAAACTAAAATTAACCACTGTACAACTGGAAATAATACAACAATGTCCATCTCCCAAAAATGATAATCATACAATATCCTCATATATAAAGCTCAGAACTCAACAGGGAGGTATCTCCAATAAATACATCAGTGTACAGGCTCTCAATACATATCATGTCCTCACTACATCAGTCTCTCAAAAGAGGAAAATAAAATAGCTAATCTACTGAAGCTCTCCTCTGAAGGGGGTACCGCTACTCTCCAACGACGGGTAGGGATCTAGCACGCGACTCCCTCGCCTTGATCAACAACCGCAGAATCAGCAACACCCGCTAAGACTCTGCAAAACAAAGGAGAGAAAAGAAAGGGAGGGAAAAAACCCCCAACGGGTGTGAGAACTACACCAAAAGGGAGTCTCAGTGGGTACCGCCACCAGGCCCGACGGTCTGCCCACCAAGTCCACTAGAGGTATAAGATAACCAAAGCAGTAAAGACTGAAATAAGAAAGCTGGAGACTCTCAACAGCTACCATGCCTCTATCTAAATGCTCAAAAGGGGAGAACCAAATAATGGTATGCAACCACTAGCACATGAAGTGCACAATCGACCCAATCGAGCTGACTGTCACATCTGGTCCAGTCAAACCTGCGCCCACCTACAACCACCTCCCGCTGACGGGCAGGAATTACGTAGGGTGTCCAAACGGACTAACTCGCTATCGAAAAGTGGCTCATGCAGGTTATAGTCGAAATCCACGCTCTCTCCCAGAACGGATAGACTCAATATGCTCAACCTCACACACAACGGTCAAAGTACTCTCAACGACACGGGACCACGTCAAACCAAACGGCTCCCAACAACACTAGCACTGGTCTAAACACAGCTACTAGACTCCACTCAGTCCCCCTGACACAAGTGCAATAATAAAGTAAATGCCTGTAATAAACCCAATCTAGTGCCACCAGTAAACTGGTACTGCCTGCTGTGCCTGCCTGTATCGGGTATGCTGCCCGACGTATAATACCGATGAAAAGGAGTCTCAAGACTCAAGCTTGTCGCGCAAGTGTTCGGCTCCAAACAACATCACCCCAACATGCAACACCACAACAAAACAACACAACTCAACTAATCAACATACACTTGCTGTTTTTTCCAAACAGCACAGAGATAGGCATTCTCATGTAATAGCCGCGGGTTTCGAACGCTTTTAGGCAAAGGGGTCCGGGGGTTTGATTTTCTTTTGTCATTCTGGGCAGGCCGTCGGGGGCTCGCGGGCATTTTTTTTGAGAAATAAAGCTCGCGAAGCGGAGGCCGGCGGCGCGATCGGATCGGATTTCCGACCCCGGAAGCTCCCGAATAAATTTTCGAAGTTGCTGCGGTTCGGGTGTCCGGCCGTCCCTTTTGAGGTAAACCAGACCCGGATTTAACGAATTTTTTGATTCAAGCTAGTTAATTCTTTCGCACCGGCTCAGTCTAATCTTCTGTAAATTTTCGGGATCCGACATAAATTAATTTAATTTATTTCGTTCTATCTATCCGGGTTAATTTGGGGCTAGGTTAGCATTTGGAGTTGGACGCGGGTTGGCTCGATCGTACCAAAACAGCTAATTAATTGGGGGTTTGAGAGGTGAGGGGTTGGGAACCCCTTCTCAGTCTGCTACCCCTTGGCACGCACGACCCGGCTAAGGACGGCAGGGAGAGGGGAGAACGCCGCATCCCCACCACCACCACACACCGGGACCTACGAGAACGGACGATCCCCTCTTCCCAAACCTTACGTCGTCCTCATCAAGGTGAGACGGGAATTTAGTTTTCTTTTTCCTCGTGTTGAGTTCTTGATCATCTTGACCGAAGGGGTGAGGCACAGGCCGGCGGATTTCCCGGAATCCGCCGCCAGTGCGAAGAAACCCCCCCCCCATCCGGCGCCATCATGCGACCCGCACGGGCCAGTGCGCGCCCAGCCCCCCCCCGCGTGCTGGGATGACCCGCACGGGGCCGGGCGCAACGCCCAGCCGCGTGCGGAAGTGACCCGCACGGGGCCGGAGGCGGCGCCCAGCCCCCGCGTGCGGGATGGCCCGACACGGGCCGTGCGCACGCCCAGCCTCGTGCGGGGTTGACCCCGCACTGGGCTGGCTGACGCCCAGACCCGCGTGCGGGGTGACCCGCACGGGGCCGGCGGCACGCCCAGCCCGCGTGCGGGTAGGCCGCAGGGCTGGGGCGGCGCACCAGCCCCGCGTGCGGGGTGACCCGCACGGGGCCGGACGCGCGCTCAACCCCACGTGTGGGTTGCCCGTACGGAGCTGAGCACGCGCACGGCCCGCGTGCGGACGGGGAGCCGCGAACCCGACGAGCGGTTCGCCCGCCTCTCGTCTTCATCCGCGTCTGAGCGTCGCTTTTCTCCTCGCGGCAGGTGTGCGAAGGAGCCGAGCGGGAGTACCAGGACGCGAGGGAGCGGAGCGTTGACGCCTACTAGCGACAGGTGGTTGAGTGTGATATTTGGCATCGAACCACATGATTGTTTTAATTTAACTATTATATGTTACCGTTCACTTCAGTAATCATTATTCTAGATGCTACGGATTATTGCTACACATCGATAGTTACGGGTCTCGTGTTTTGATGCTTCAGCTACCGTCTCTCCTTCGCTATGCTAATAGTAGGGCAACATGAGTTTACACGCCTCTACCTTATTCTGATTCATGCATCATGGTTACTGCTTTACTATTTCATATACATTGCGATTACTGCATTACTATTGCTCATATATTGTGGTTACTGTGCTCGAGGCTGCAACCACGTGCACCCGCGGTTTGGCCACCGTGAGGGGTGCACTTTTCCGGAAAAGAGGGTCGTAGGACCCGTGTATACCCACGAGGTGACGTAGTGGGGCCCCTTATTAGCTGTGGGGTTGAGGCGCCGAGGTGCGAGCGGAGCGACCCGCGGTTTAGTTGTCCGGCCGCGGTCGCGGTGCTGCAGGTACGGTATGGGCCGTCGGTAGTGGACCGACGCGGCAGAGTATTACAGGATGCAGATATACAGGTTACCATTTCCACCCCCCCCCCCCCCCCCCCCCCCCCCCCCCCCCCCCCAAAAGGGTGGTTGCTCCGGTTGTCGCCACGGTTTGTTTTTATTATTCCCCCTGCACGGCATTTAT
Source organism: Tillandsia leiboldiana (assembly GCA_029204045.2). Taxonomy (NCBI): domain Eukaryota; kingdom Viridiplantae; phylum Streptophyta; class Magnoliopsida; order Poales; family Bromeliaceae; genus Tillandsia; species Tillandsia leiboldiana. The sequence continues at coordinate 7,452,352 of CM055075.1, forward strand.
TAGTCACTGACTTCCCACTTCGTGACAGGGCCCAGGCGAGGGGAGAGGTAGGGGGCGGTGAGGACGGGGCGGACACAGCGGGACCGTTGGAGACCCCTGAACTTTATACTTTCCTTTTCTTTTCAGCTTTTCATTTATATTGTGGGCATGTGTGAGGTTCCCGATACCCTTGTGGGGTCGACGTAGATGTCGGTATTTGATTATCTGTTTATGCACTACCTTTCCCTTTATTTCCTACTGGCCATTTGAAAAGCGAAACAAAAACAAAGAAAAGATTGCGAAAACCGTTTTCAAAGTCTAAGTGTCGTGTGGGCACTGATTTCAAAACCTTGTGGATTTATGGATTGCGAAATGAGCTTTCAAAACTTGGGTGTCGTGTGGGCACCGTTTTCAAAACCCTGGGGTTTATGCTGATTTCGAAACTCGTTTTCAAAACTTAAGTGCCGGGTGGGCACTCTTTAAAACCGTGGATTTATCCTTTCAAGTTGAAGTGGCCATGCGCTTAAATATTTAGAATACTGGTTGTATGTAATTGAATGTTGTGATTGAATGGTTATGTTTGCTTGGGAGATGTATTCCACCACACGCCGTGCACGTACAGGGGAGACTCTGTCCGTTTGCAGAGAGATCCTGTATGTGCGGCGGGTCTGGGCACGCACCGGGGAAGAAAGAGACCTTTCAAAAAAAAAAAAAAAAAAATGCCGTTTCCGCTAAAACAAACCCCCGGGGCGTGACAGATTAAGATGGTATCAGAGACTTCATTCAATCACAACAGCTAGTGCCGACATCCGTGGGAATGCCTCACATACCTACGAATAAATGAAATGGGTGGGGCATAGGATTTTAGAACGTGAGTGAACGGGGGGCGGGAGTTTGAATCTTTCCTCGCATAAAAGGGTACGCTGGTTGTAGTTACTGTCTAATTTTGACCTTCTTGTGAGTGACAGATATGGCCCGTACAAGGTCATCGGCGGGGGACGCCGAGGCGGATGCGACAACGTCGACGGCCGCGGAGAACCAACTCCTGCGGCAACAATTGCGGGAAATGGCGGGGCAATTGGCTACCCTCACCGATCACGTACGCCAGATGACGCAGCAGCAGGCCGCACCTGTGACGGCCGCCCCGGTCCCTCCGCCGGGGCCGACAGCACCGGCCGCGGCACCGCCGACAGCACCACCACCAGCGGCGACTACGGGGCCGGCGCCAGGGACAACTAGCCGGGTTATTCTGGAGGAAACGGTGGTCACGCCTACCCCTATCGCGGCTGCCGCCGCCACGAGTGGAGGGGGGGTTGTGATGACCGAACGGGATCGAGTGCGGGCCAACTTGAAGGACTTTAAGAAGCACGACCCGCCCACGTTCGAAGGGGACACGACAGATCCGTGGGTCGTGGAGAACTGGGTGGGGTCAATGGAGAAACTCTTTGAAGACTTACTTATGGAGGATCACGAGCGGGTTCCCCTAGCCGTCCATTGCTGGGAAGGGAATGCCCGCTTGTGGTGGAAGACGATACGCCCCGATCCTGCTAAGGGTACCGCTCTTCCGTCCTGGACAACTTTCAAGAAGGAGCTGTTCGAGGCCTTCTTCACCAGCAGCGTCAAGAAAAAGTTGGAGGATGACCTAAACCACATTCAACAAGGGGACCGGACGGTCATGGAATATAAACGGGAATTCGTCCGACTAGTAAATTGCGTCCCGTTCGTCGCACGGGACGAGGCTCACAAGGCACAACTCTTCGTCGATGGCCTGCGAAGCGACATCTTCGAGGTGGTGAACGCGGCTGGCCTGCATACCTTTCAGGGAGTGGTCGACAAGGCCACCACGGTGGAGCGGGGTTTCGCTGTGACCCGTGCCAGAAGGGAGAACGCGGCGCGGCTAAGGGATCAGAAGCGACACCAGCAAGGCTGGGGGGAGGGTTCTTCCAGCGGGAGCCGACCCCCCAAAAGATGGAGACCGCCGACAGGACCCCGGGGCGCGCCAACAGGAGGGCCGAGGCCGTGGAATAGGCCTTGTGTCATATGCGGGGGAGGACACCTGACGGGAGAGTGCCCCCAAAGAGACGACCATTGTTTCAGGTGCGGCAAACGGGGGCACTTCCGCCGCAACTGCCCCTTAGGCGGGGGATCGGCGCCCATGGGAGCACCTACGCCCAGGCCACAGCACTCAGGGCGGGGAAAAGCTCCTATGGCGTCGGCTTCCAGACCCCCCGCACCACGGCGTGAGGAGGACCGGCAACCACAACCAGGCGGGAGGGTTTTCTCAATGACCCGCCAAGGGACTGATCCACCGGAGGACGCTCTTGCAGCTACTACTTCCGTTTTGAATTCCCGTGCTAGAACTCTTTTCGATACCGGAGCAACGCACTCGTTCATTTCTCGTGATTTCGTTTTCATGCATAACCTCGAGGAGACACCCCTCCAAGCCTCCTTGACGGTGCAAACGGCGGGAGGGACTCTGGAGGCGACCAGTTTTGTGGCCGCCTGCCCGATTATGTTGGGACGGTTGGTCTGCCCTTGGGACTTGGCGGTGATCCCTTTGAAGGAGTACGACGTGGTGTTGGGCATGGACTGGCTCACAAGGTACCAGGCACTCATTGATTGCGACAAGCGACAACTGCGGCTGCAAGAACCGGGCTTCCCCGAACATGTGTACATAATGGGCAAGAGCATCTCCTTCCCGGCGGTTATTTCAGCGGCACGGGCCAGAAGACTGGTTGAGGGGGGGTGCGTGGCCTATCTAGCATCGGTGGATTTGGCTACTCGACCCTCGACGACACTTGCAGATATCCCAGTGGTGAGGGACTATCCTGACGTTTTCCCCGCGGAGTTGCCGGGGATGCCTCCGGAGAGGGAGGTGGAGTTCCCTATTGAGCTGCTGCCAGGCACGCAGCCTATTACGAAGGCCCCTTACCGAATGGCCTTCGCGGAGCTGAAGGAGCTTAAGGCACAACTGGAAGATCTCTTGGACAAAGGGTTCATCCGACCGAGTGTGTCACCCTGGGGCGCACCGGTACTCTTTGTACGGAAGAAAGATGGAAGCCTGCGGCTCTGCATTGACTACAGAGGGATAAACAAAGTCACGGTGAAGAATAAGTACCCCCTACCCAGAATCGACGACCTCTTCGATCAGTTACGGGGAGCGACGGTCTTCTCCAAAATTGACCTACAGTCGGGCTATCATCAACTCCGAGTTCGAAATGAAGATATCCCCAAGACCGCCTTCCGGACTCGATACGGCCACTACGAGTTCACGGTGATGCCTTTCGGGCTTACGAACGCCCCCGCTGTTTTCATGGACATGATGAACCGGATCTTCAGACCCTTCTTGGATCGGTTCGTGGTAGTCTTCATCGACGACATCCTGATTTACTCCACTACCGACGAGGAGCACGAGGACCATCTACGGGCGATCCTGCAAACCCTCAGAGAGCAGAAGCTGTTCGCTAAACTCAAGAAGTGTGAATTCTGGCTGCGGGAAGTTGGCTTCCTAGGGCATGTGATCTCGGCACAGGGGATCGCTGTGGACCCCAAAAAGGTAGAAGCAGTGGTAGACTGGCGGCCGCCGACGTCGGTGACAGAAGTACGAAGTTTTCTAGGGCTGGCAGGATACTACCGGCGTTTCGTTGAGGGTTTCGCAAAGATCGCTACCCCTTTAAACCGATTGACCAGAAAAGGCGAGAAGTTCATATGGACGGCCAAGTGCCAGGAGAGTTTTGAGGAACTCAAGAAGAGATTAACTAAGGCACCAATACTGGTGCTGCCGACGCCCGGAGAGGATTATGAAGTGTACTGCGACGCGTCAAGGATCGGTCTTGGAGGTGTTCTGATGCAACAGGGGAAGGTGATCGCCTACGCGTCCAGGCAGCTGAAGGACTACGAAAGGAACTACCCGATACACGACTTGGAATTGGCCGCCGTGGTCTTCGTTTTGAAACTGTGGAGGCATTACCTCTTCGGAGTCCACTGCAACGTTTTCTCAGATCATCAAAGTCTTAAGTACATCTTTACCCAAAAAGAGTTAAACTTGCGGCAGAGACGGTGGCTCGAGTTGCTGAAGGATTACGACTTGACGATCCAATATCACCCCGGGAAGGCAAATGTGGTGGCAGACGCACTGAGCAGAAAAGGGCATCGGGACGGGGCGTCGGAGAGCGCGCTGACAAAGCAGGACCACCTGATCGCGGAGTTCGCGCGAATGCAGTTGGAGGTGGTGCCTGCGGGCACAGTTCTGCAACTCCTAGCCTTGGTGGTCAAGCCGACGCTATTCGAGAAGATCCAGGAGGGACAGCAGACCGATCTGCACCTACAGCGCTTACGAGACAAGATTCCCCAGGGTCAAGAGATTGACTTTGCGGTGAAAGACGACGGCACCCTATGTTTCCGCGGGCGGGTCTGTGTGCCGGATTCACCAGAGTTGAAGAATGAAATCTTAGCGGAGGCACATCGAGCCCCTTATGCGGCACACCCGGGGGGCACGAAGATGTACAGGGATCTCAAACAGACGTTCTGGTGGCCTAAGTTAAAAGAAGACGTGACGCGATACGTAGCCCACTGCCTAGTATGTCAACAGATAAAGGCCGAACACCAGCGACCAGCAGGGAAGCTACAGCCCTTACCGGTACCAGAGTGGAAATGGGACCAGATCACCATGGATTTTGTCACTGGATTCCCACGTTCACAACAGGGCCACGACGCGATCTGGGTTGCAGTTGACCGGTTAACCAAGTCAGCACACTTCCTACCAATTCACACCACTTGGACCCGCGAACGGCTAGCTCAAGTCTACATCAGCGAGATCGTGAGACTACATGGGGTACCGGCATCGATCACCTCGGACAGAGACACGCGCTTTGTCTCGAAGTTTTGGCAAAGTCTCCAGCAGGCCATGGGGACCAGATTACATTTCAGCACCGCCTTCCACCCTCAGACGGACGGACAGTCAGAGCGCACGATACAAACCCTAGAAGACCTGCTTCGCGCCTGTGTGCTTGATTGGGGAATCGGTTGGTCACGCTACCTACCTCTCGTGGAATTTGCCTACAACAACAGCTACCAGGCCAGCATTCAGATGGCGCCCTACGAAGCACTGTATGGAAGGCGCTGCCGATCCCCGATCTGCTGGGACGACTTGGGAGAGCGGAAACTTTTGGGACCCGACTTAGTGGAAGAAACTGAAGAGAAAGTGCGCCTTATCAGACAGCGCTTGCTGACCGCCCAGAGTCGACAGAAGAGTTACGCAGACCAGAGGCGCCGGGACTTGGAGTTTCAAGTGGGGGAACATGTGTTTTTGCGGGTCTCGCCATCCAGAGGAATCAGGCGTTTCGGGCTAAGGGGCAAGCTGAGCCCACGGTTTGTGGGGCCATTTGAGATTCTAGAGCGTATCGGCCCAGTAGCTTACCGCCTCGCCCTACCACCAAACCTCGACCGAGTCCACGATGTGTTCCACGTATCAATGCTTCGGAAATATCTCCCCGACCCATCACATGTCCTGGACACCTCTGCACTCGAACTTAAGGAGGACCTGAGCTTCGAAGAAACCCCAGTGAAGATCCTGGCAAGGGAAACAAAATCACTACGAAATCGGGCTATCCCCTACGTGAAAGTACATTGGAGCAACCATGAAGAGCGAGAAGCCACTTGGGAACTGGAATCCAAGATGAGGGAGTGCTACCCCGACCTTTTCACTCCTATCCGGGTTTGAGTTTCGAGGACGAAACTCGTTGTTAGAGGTGAGTGGTGTAATAGTCGCCGGTTTTCGAACCGCTTTTAGGCAAAGGGGTCCGGGGGTTTGATTTTCTTTTGTCATTCTGGGCAGGCCGTCGGGGGCTCGCGGGCATTTTTTTTTGAGAATAAAGCTCGCGAAGCGGAGGCCGGCGGCGCGATCGGATCGGATTTCCGACCCCGGAAGCTCCCGGAATAAATTTTCGAAGTTGCTGCGGTTCGGGTGTCCGGCACGTCCCTTTTGAGGTAAACCAGACCCGGATTTAACGATATTTTTTGATTCAAGCTAGTTAATTCTTTCGCACCGGCTCAGTCTAATCTTCTGTAAATTTTCGGGATCCGACATAAATTAATTTAATTTATTTCGTTCTATCTATCCGGGTTAATTTGGGGCTAGGTTAGCATTTGGAGTTGGACGCGGGTTGGGCTCGATCGTACCAAAACAGCTAATTAATTGGGGGTTTGAGAGGTGAGGGTTGGGAACCCCTTCTCAGTCTGCTACCCCTTTGGCACGCACGACCCGAGCGAAGACGGTCGAGGAGAGGGGAGAACGCCGCATCCCCACCACCACCACACCGGACCTACGAGAACGGACGATCCCCTCTTCCCAAACCTTCGTCGTCCTCATCAAGGTGAGACGGGAATTTAGTTTCTTTTTCCTCGTGTTGAGTTCTTGATCATCTTGACCGGAAGGGGTGAGGCACAGGCGGCGGATTTCCCGGAATCCGCCGCACGTGCGAAGAAACCCCCCCCCCATCCGGCGCCCTCATGCGACCCGCACGGGCCAGGCGGCGCCCAGCCCCCCCCCGCGTGCGGGATGACCCGCACGGGGCCGGGCGCACGCCCAGCCGCGTGCGGGATGACCCGCACGGGGCCGGGCGGCGCCCAGCCCCCGCGTGCGGGATGGCCCGCACGGGGCCGGGCGCACGCCCAGCCGCGTGCGGGGTGACCCGCACGGGGCTGGGCGACGCCCAGACCCGCGTGCGGGGTGACCCGCACGGGGCCGGGCGGCACGCCCAGCCCGCGTGCGGGGTAGGCCGCAGGGCTGGGCGGCGCCCAGCCCCGCGTGCGGGGTGACCCGCACGGGGCCGGACGCGCGCTCAACCCCACGTGTGGGGTTGCCCGTACGGAGCTGAGCACGCGCACGGCCCGCGTGCGGACGGGGAGCCGCGAACCCGACGAGCGGTTCGCCCGCCTCTCGTCTTCATCCGCGTCTGAGCGTCGCTTTTCTCCTCGCGGCAGGTGTGCGAAGGAGCCGAGCGGGAGTACCAGGACGCGAGGGAGCGGAGCGTTGACGCCTACTAGCGACAGGTGGGTTGAGTGTGATATTTGGCATCGAACCACATTGATTGTTTTAATTTAAATATTATATGTTACCGTTCACTTCAGTAATCATTATTCTAGATGCTACGGATTATTGCTACACATCGATAGTTACGTGGTCTCGTGTTTTGATGCTTCAGCTACCGTCTCTCCTTCGACTATGCTAATAGTAGGGCAACATGAGTTTACACGCCTCTACCTTATTCTGATTCATGCATCATGGTTACTGCTTTACTATTTCATATACATTGCGATTACTGCATTACTATTGCTCATATATTGTGGTTACTGTGCTCGAGGCTGCAACACGTGCACCCGCGGTTTGGCCACCGTGAGGGGTGCACTTTTCCGGAAAAGAGGTCGTAGGACCCGTGTATACCCACGAGGTGACGTAGTGGGGCCCCTTATTAGCTGTGGGGTTGAGGCGCCGAGGTGCGAGCGGAGCGACCCGCCGGTTTAGTTGTCCGGCGCGGTCGCGGTGCTGCAGGTACGGTATGGGCCGTCGGTAGTGGACCGACGCGGCAGAGTATTACAGGATGCAGATATACAGGTTACCATTTCCCCCCCCCCCCCCCCCCCAAAAGGGTGGTTGCTCCGGTTGTCGCCACGGTTTGTTTTTATTATTCCCCCTGCACGGCATTTATTAGTCACTGACTTCCCACTTCGTGACAGGGCCCAGGCGAGGGGAGAGGTAGGGGGCGGTGAGGACGGGGCGGACACAGCGGGACCGTTGGAGACCCTGAACTTTATACTTTCCTTTTCTTTTCAGCTTTTCATTTATATTGTGGGCATGTGTGAGGTTCCCGATACCCTTGTGGGGTCGACGTAGATGTCGGTATTTGATTATCTGTTTATGCACTACCTTTCCCTTTATTTCCTACTGGCCATTTGAAAAGCGAAACAAAAACAAAGAAAAGATTGCGAAAACCGTTTTCAAAGTCTAAGTGTCGTGTGGGCACTGATTTCAAAACCTTGTGGATTTATGGATTGCGAAATGAGCTTTCAAAACTTGGGTGTCGTGTGGGCACCGTTTTCAAAACCCTGGGGTTTATGCTGATTTCGAAACTCGTTTTCAAAACTTAAGTGCCGGGTGGGCACTCTTTAAAAACCGTGGATTTATCCTTTCAAGTTGAAGTGGCCATGCGCTTAAATATTTAGAATACTGGTTGTATGTAATTGAATGTTGTGATTGAATGGTTATGTTTGCTTGGGAGATGTATTCCACCACACGCCGTGCACGTACAGGGGAGACTCTGTCCGTTTGCAGAGAGATCCTGTATGTGCGGCGGGTCTGGGCACGCACCGGGGAAGAAAGAGACCTTTCAAAAAAAAAAAAAAAAAAATGCCGTTTCCGCTAAAACAAACCCCCGGGGCGTGACATCTCACCTCCAGGCAGTGCTCCAAAAATTCTAGAAAATACACAGTTGTGATCCTCGCGACGAGTAGCCCCAAAATGAGTATTTATACGCCCCGTTCCGACACCTGTAGGCCAAGATACAAATTATACAATGCGGGGCGCCGACAATCCACAACACTGCAAAAACTGCGGGATACAACCCCGAAAAAGCTTAAATCTCACCTATGAGATGAACTCGAAAAAATCCAGAAAAATAACCGCTGCGTTCGTCGCGTCGAGCCCTTCTAAACGAGTACCTGCACGTCCCAATCCGAGTTTTGTAGCTCAAGTTACAAATTCCACAAGGTGACCATCTCGAAATTCCCCGAGTATAAAAACTGTACAACTCTGTCCAGAAAAATGGAATTTTCTTACCTTCGGAAAAATTCAGTAAAATCCAGAAAAATTACGAGGATGTTCCTTGCGATGTGTAGATGCAAAACGACTACAGGCACGCCTCCATCCGATGCCTGAGCGCGAAGATAGAAAATCGACAAGTCTCCGCTGTCCAAAACCTCATAACAGGAAAAATGGGTCACAGAAACACCTCGGGAATAGTGCCAAAAACTCGAAACGAGAAGTGAACAACACAGAAAACGAAGCCTTACCTCTCGTGAACGCGCTGCTATGAAAATCGGCTCAAAATTCCATCGGGGTGATCCTGTGTGCCTCGCGGACTGAAGAGCGACGGTAATAGCCAAAAATCCAAAGTGCGTCGCTGTGCGGCGCGTCACAGATAATGCCGAAGCCGGAGTCTCCAAAAATGCCCAAGATCCAAGGGAGGGTAGAAAACACAGTGTAAAAGGCCTCTGTGAAAAAGGGGAGCTCCAGAAATGCCAAAAACCCCGCTCATAAGGCCTCAACTGCCTATTTATAGGCTGAAGAAAAAGGGAAAAAGCACACTTCCTGGTGCATTTTCGGGCGCCCGGAAGAATCGGGCGCAAACAGTGCAGCCCGATCCGGCCGTCCATCGCGCGTCCGGATCGCTGAGGTTGCGACACGTCACCACCAAACACGGTACAGCCAAACCGACCAACCGCCTGGCGCCGCGTGGCCCACCGCAGCGCCGACGCGTGGCGCCCCCACGCGCGGGAAACCGCGGTCAGCGCCCACGTGCGCGCCTGCGACGCCGCCTGCCATCCCTGTACGCACGCGCCCCGAGGCCAACCACACTCGTTCCGTGAACCGGGTCTGTTGGTGTAGTAATCGTAATTTTTAAAATTCAAAAGTTAAGTTTAAATAATTTTCAGAATTATTAAAATAGCAAGAATGGGCAATTAGTGGGTCAATAGTGGCCCAGAAATGTCGACTTTTGATCGGGGTCTGATCTGGAAAATCCGAGATCACCATTGCGATCGTCTCGTCGAAACATAGAAGTTTCATATTCATATGTTTTCGATCCGACGGTCGGATCTTCCAGAAATCAGAAATCAAAAACGGGCCCCGCGACTTAAGTGTGAATAGTAACTCGCGATTTTCGACCCTTCGCGAGCGACAGTTGGCTGAACCACTGTCTAAAACCCTGACATAGGGGTATGAGTAATGGAACCTAACTAATTTCGACGTTCTGAGCACAATGGCACTGACGGATTTCGTGTTTGGCGATCCGGGTGCATCGAAGTGCGTGCGTCGGATTACGACACATTGAGCTAAATGGCCCGAGAATTCATTTGTGCACCAAATTGAGCAAATGAACAGCCTATCTTGAAGCTCTCGACGAGCCGGACATCGTGGCGAAGTCCATTTCGTATTTTGTCGAGCAGATTTTTCTCGAAATGCGTGAAAAGGGCCAAATTATCACTTTTTCTTCGAATAACTTAAATATGCTTGGGCCAAGGCTTTGGGACCTTGTTCACTGGGCTTCTGTAAACCTAAGTGGCCCACGAATGAGGTTGAGCAGAGCTTGGAGCTAGGGGTTGTGTGTGAACCCGGATTAAGGTTAATGGCATAAAGAATCTTGCATTAAAGAGGAGTTGGCTTTTGGGCTTCCTCGTGGGAGGTTACACGAGGCTCTTGGGATTTCTAACTCCCAAGAGTTAAAACTCATAAGGCCTTGGTGTAGGGTGGCCGAGGAGTCACAACCTATTGTTGTGAACTCGGGGAAGAGAGAGAAGGAGGAGCTTGGAAGCAACCTCTTCCCAGTCTTGATCTGGTGACCCTAAGGAGTTCCTGGCGCAAGGAGGACCTTGCTGGAGAGTGCCCAAGGCCGCGCGTGAAGAAGGACCCGAGAACTGGCTTCTTCCTCCTTCACCAACTCCGGCCAAGGTGAGAACTTCTAAACCTTTGATGGTTAGCCCCGAGACCTTTAGCAGTGGACTTCCCATGTCCTAGGGATGCTCCAGGCACAAGCCCAAGCCCCCATGCAGCCCGGGTTGCCGGCAAGGACAAAGATGGCCGGAACCCTAGTTATAGCTCCGCCTCGGGAGAACTCGGCAACCAGTGGACCAAACGGGCTCAAACTTGGGGTGCTTGGACTGTAGGTGGAAGGGACCAACTCCACCAAATTTGGTGGAGTATGGTTAACCCAGTGAGTGGCAGTTTTATGCCCTAGATTTCGGGGTTATTACAAGTTGGCCGAGGATGCAACTCCGGCGCCGGCGAGCCTCTCCGACGCCGGTCATCTACCCAGAAGAGATGATGGGACCCAAGGGGGTCCATCCATGCCATTGCATGGCTCCCATGCATCATGAAAAATCATGATGTCATGGATGACCCGAAAGTGCCCATGTTGCGGCCGCCGGCGCTCCGGCCACCTCCGGCCGGGGTGGGATGGACAGGAAGCTTAGTGTGGACCCGAGGAGCATTCCCTCCAAGTTATAAAGCTCCAGGTGGTCTCTGTGGGATTTCGCCATTAGAGCCCTCAAGCTCCAAACCGGAGCTTTGCTCCGCCGCGCCGCCGCCGCACCCCGGGGCCAGCCGCATGTATGGGAGGTTTCAGCGAAGTGTTTGGCACCTGTTGGTGCAAGAAATTTGATCCCAGAGGCTCTAGAAGAATGATCACGAAAATCAATGCAAATACCATCTTCTTCCTCCTCGAGCTCGGCTAAACCATGGTGCAAACCTGCACCTAGGTTGATGGGGTTTGCTCCAAAATCATTGTGGATCACTTTGATCCAGAAAAGAGTGGCCCAGGTGCAGAAACCAGAGAGAACCCAATTCGGATTGTGCTTGTGTGCATGTGTATGTGTGGTGCATGCCAAGTGTATGATGAATTGCCTCAATGAAGAAAAAGTGGGATTTAGACCTAACTGTAAATATAAAAGTTGCTTAAATATGTCCCCTGAGCTTGATGCTCACTTCAGATCAAGTTGAATCTGTGTGGACAGATGTTTGGTGCATTGTGGACCTGTAAGAGTGCGAGGTTTTGGATCTACTTGATCCAGCAGGGTTGGGCTACAAGTAGCGCAAGCCCTGTGATCCTGACATTACCCAGAGTCTTTTTGATTCTTGGGGTTTCATCTGAAAAGGTGTAGATCCAAAGTTGTGATTAAACCAAGCCTTAATACAATAAATTCTTAATAACAGTATTAGGGTCTATTTGAAAAGTTGTAACAGTGTACTCCTGGCTATTTTGGGGTCACTGAACGCGATGCTCGCGTTAGAATCACTGTTTGAAGTCCCAAAGAAACAAAATGGCTTTTGGGCTATGTTAGTGCATATGTTATGGGCCAAAATTTGCCTCGGGACTCGTGCTGCCACAAATGGGTGAGCACGGCGTTCAGCAAGTCGAATGTCACCTACTGGAGGTGACGGCTCGTAAAAATGATTTACCGTTTGAGAGAACGAGCCAAAACAGTGGTTATTTATCGTATAAAATCCATTCTGAGTAAACCTGAGGGCCTTGCTGCAATTGTAACAGTATAGAAAAGCTAAATGAATGTTCTAAAGTAGTAATGACCTTTCCGTGGGTTCCCTGGGGTTTCTTGAAAAGCTAAATTGCTTAATATTGCGTTAATCGACGAAATAGTCAATTCGCGCTAGTTGCACTTTGAGGATTGATAAATCCTGAGTTGTCACCTGGTATTATTGTAGGGCCCAGTCGTCAGGAGCCAGCAGTGATCCGTCTTGTGGTTATCGTGACCGTCTACCTTCTGGTGGAGTCGTTGTTCCTCCTATATACAGGTGGGTTATCTTCGGTCCGCGTTTTATCAGGTCGGCCCTATTGGGTGCCGTGGTAGGTCGGACCCCTGTTCTTGGTGTAGCCCTGAACCTATGCTTTAGCCTTACTATATGCTTTCATTCCAGCATTCAGTCATTTCAGCTATATTGCCTGATTATACATATGAGCCTTTCGTTATACTCTATTCTTCACTGCATGTTTAGAATAGGAGTTCTAGTCTCAGTACTTGGCATGATTTGCATCAGTATCGATATCCTAGTGGGGATTTCCTTGGCTTCTCGCCGTCTGTCCGGTCTACCGACCGTGGACTGAGATTTAGCAGTATGATTGCTATTGAGTTTATACCTGTTCTTATTACTTGCTTATCTACCAGCAGTTGTTTGATTACCCTACTGAGACATATCATGCTTATATTCCAGCAGTTGCTTGTTTACCATATTGAGATATATCATGCTTACATTCCAGCAGTTGCTTGTCATATCGTGCTTACATTCCAGCAGTTACTTGTGTATCATGTGGAGTTATATTATGATTCCTTCAGCAGTTGTTATGCATTTCCTGGACACATGCCATGCTTGATTGGTCACTAGCATAGTCTATACCTGTCTCTATTCTTCACTGCATGATTAGAATAGGAGATACTACTTCAGTATGTGGCATGTTATACTAGTATCCCAGTGGGGATTTTCCTCGGCTTCTTGCCGTCTTTGTGGTCAGTGTACCATGGTTTGAGCATCAGCACAGTGTACCATGGTTTGAGCATCAGCATTATGATCGTCGTCGAGCCAAGCTTTCAGTCACGCACACCGGCGGTTTGGCCACCGTCACGGTGTTCTTTACCGGTAGAGAGGTCTGATCGACCCGTGAGCCTAGTGGGGTTATGATAGCTTGATTGGGTGTCCAAAAGTGGTTGTTGCCTGAGGCCCCAGTGACCAAAAGTGGTTGTTGCCTGAGGTCATATGCTCCATGGCAAATTTAGCCTGAGGCCCTTGTGGCCAAAAGTGGCAGTGATTGGGTATATTTGTGATGATTACTTTTGATGCATTATCCTTGTTTATCATTTACTGCTTGCCAGATTATCAGTGATAGCATGATTGTTTTCTGCTTATCAGTACAGTATATTCATTCCTGCTTGTCAGTGATAGCATGATCATTCATTCCTACTTGTAGTCTTATCAGTGATAGCATGATCAGCTCTATATATGATTATACTGCTCAGTTGATTAATCCATGATTGATGATACTCTGCTGAGATTATATACCTGTTTTCTATCTTTCAGCTTATCCTATTCTTGCTATCCGCTTATTATTGTACCCAGTAGGTACGGCTTGCTATTTCCCGGCCCGTCGTGCCCACTGGGATACACTCCGGTGTGTCTCACACCCTCGGGTGACTGTTTTTCAGATCGAGCGGGTGCTGGGATGTCGGGACGAGTTGGTGAGGTTCCGAGTTAGCAATCGACCCTGGACAGCCGTTTATGGATTAGCAAGTTGTCAAAATTGTAAATAATTGTTTAAATGTTGTAACATCTTTTAGTAGGACGTAGTTAGACTACTCTGATGTTGTTGTGAAAGCTAGCCGTGCATATATAGAAAAGGCTCAATTCCATAGGGGATTGGGACTCTTCTATATATGTGGCGGTCTGTCATTGCCCTGGCTTGGTTTTGAAACTCTGATATATATATAAAAAAAAATTTAGACCCACTTTTGAATCTCGGGGCGTGACAGATTAGATGGTATCAGAGCAATAGGAATACGATGCCTAGGTTTGGCTAGGAACGAGCCCTAGGTTGACTTGCGTTCACGAGAGAGCGCTGGGTTGTGGTTTTGGAGCTTAAGTGTGTTTCGTGTTCGCGTTGTGGGGATCGTTGATAGTGCAGGGTTAGCCGCGGTCATGGTTTGCGACCGTGGGCTTGATGTTTCAGTGGAGCCAGAGGGCTCAGATCAGTTACAGTGCATGTGGTTCAAAGATTGACCACGGTTCTTGTAGTAGTTGTTGGATTAATGGCACAGCAGCAGATGACTGCTAGTACTGTACCAGTTCTACAGTTCGCTCAGAGATTTCCTAGACCGCGTGTCATAATTCAGTGGCCTATGTGCCCGTTGGTAATCCTGGTTTGGATTTAAAGTAAGGTGTTAATTAGGTGTTGGAAAACGTTGAAATATGATTCTAGTTTTTTTTGTGACTAGACATGGTGGTATTTCTGACCATGTGAAGGTAGTGACCTTCGGTAAAGGTTACATCATGTGATAGAGACTGTGTAGGGAGGTATGTGATGTACCTTCAGATGTGAGCTGTGTCCCCAACTACTTGTTGGCGACAGATCTATGGTATTTCGCCTTTCTTTTGATAAGCACGTTGGGCGGCCGACAACGTACTTCCGAAAGAACTGAGAAATACTCTGCCCTGTAATGGGGAATATTCAGATTGGGTCTAAATGAGTAGCCTGAGAGTTAACGACGCTTTGTGACTGATTGTCAATTGCAAACCCGTTAAAGGCTTAATAGTGGTTTAGATAAGTTTCGGGGACGAAACTTCTTATAAGTAGTGGGTGATGTAGTAACCGTAATTTTTAAAATTCAAAAGTTAAGTTTAAATAATTTTCAGAATTATTAAAATAGCAAGAATGGGCAATTAGTGGGTCAATAGTGGCCCAGAAATGTCGACTTTTGATCGGGCTCTGATCTGGAAAATCCGAGATCACCATTGCGATCGTCTCGTCGAAACATAGAAGTTTCATATTCATATGTTTTCGATCCGACGGTCGGATCTTCCATAAATCAGAAATCAAAAACGGGCCCCGCGACTTAAGTGTGAATAGTAACTCGCGATTTTCGACCCTTCGCGAGCGACAGTTGGCTGAACCACTGTCTAAAACCCTGACATAGGGGTATGAGTAATGGAACCTAACTAATTTTGACGTTCTGAGCACAATGGCACTGACGGATTTCGTGTTTGGCGATCCGGGTGCATCGAAGTGCGTGCGTCGGATTACGACACATTGAGCTAAATGGCCCGAGAATTCATTTGTGCACCAAATTGAGCAAATGAACAGCCTATCTTGAAGCTCTCAACGAGCCGGACGTCGTGGCGAAGTCCATTTCGTATTTTGTCGAGCAGATTTTTCTCGAAATGCGTGAAAAGGGCCAAATTATCGCTTTTTCTTCGAATAACTTAAATATGCTTGGGCCAAGGCTTTGGGACCTTGTTCACTGGGCTTCTGTAAACCTAAGTGGCCCACGAATGAGGTTGAGCAGAGCTTGGAGCTAGGGGTTGTGTGTGAACCCGGATTAAGGTTAATGGCATAAAGAATCTTGCATTAAAGAGGAGTTGGCTTTTGGGCTTCCTCGTGGGAGGTTACACAAGGCTCTTGGGATTTCTAACTCCCAAGAGTTAAAACTCATAAGGCCTTGGTGTAGGGTGGCCGAGGAGTCACAACCTATTGTTGTGAACTCGGGGAAGAGAGAGAAGGAGGAGCTTGGAAGCAACCTCTTCCCAGTCTTGATCTGGTGACCCTAAGGAGTTCCTGGCGCCATGAGGACCTTGCTGGAGAGTGCCCAAGGCCGCGCGTGAAGAAGGACCCGAGAACCGGCTTCTTCCTCCTTCACCAACTCCGGCCAAGGTGAGAACTTCTAAACCTTTGATGGTTAGCCCCGAGACCTTTAGCAGTGGACTTCCCATGTCCTAGGGATGCTCTAGGCACAAGCCCAAGCCCCCATGCAGCCCGGGTTGCCGGCAAGGACAAAGATGGCCGGAACCCTAGTTATAGCTCCGCCTCAGGAGAACTCGGCAACCAGTGGACCAAACGGGCTCAAACTTGGGGTGCTTGGACTGTAGGTGGAAGGGACCAACTCCACCAAATTTGGTGGAGTATGGTTAACCCAGTGAGTGGCAGTTTTATGCCCTAGATTTCGGGGTTATTATAAGTTGGCCGAGGATGCAACTCCGGCGCCGGCGAGCCTCTCCGACGCCGGCCATCTACCCAGAAGAGATGATGGGACCCAAGGGGGTCCATCCATGCCATTGCATGGCTCCCATGCATCATGAAAAATCATGATGTCATGGATGACCCGAAAGTGCCCATGTTGCGGCCGCCGGCGCTCCGGCCACCTCCGGCCGGGGTGGGATGGACAGGAAGCTTAGTGTGGACCCGAGGAGCATTCCCTCCAAGTTATAAAGCTCCAGGTGGTCTCTGTGGGATTTCGCCATTAGAGCCCTCAAGCTCCAAACCGGAGCTTTGCTCCGCCGCGCCGCCGCCGCACCCCGGGGCCAGCCGCATGTATGGGAGGTTTCAGCGAAGTGTTTGGCACCTGTTGGTGCAAGAAATTTGATCCCAGAGGCTCTAGAAGAATGATCACGAAAATCAATGCAAATACCATCTTCTTCCTCCTCGAAAATCAATGCAAATACCATAGGTTTGCATCATCGTCTGAGGAGGATGAATCCGCGTCTTCTTCTTTTGTTGTTTTCAATGCTAAACCTGAAGACTTAGAAGAGGATGCTTTTCCAGAAGAATAGTTAGTAGGAAATGTCATTTCATAAGTTTGTAATGAACCAACTAATTCTTCTACACGGATTTCGTCCAGGTGTTTAATAGTTTCAATGGCCGTAACCTTGGATCAAAATCTTTCAGGAAGAGTTCTTAATATTTTTCTTACAACTTTAAATTCTGGAATCTTCTCTCCCAAGTTAGCACATGAGTTTACGATATCTTGCAATCGTGTGTAATAGTCTGTGAACGATTCATTTTCTGCCATGAAAATAGAGTCAAACTTGCTCGTAAGCATTTGCAGTTTCTGAATCTTCACAAGGTTAGTTCCCTCATGCGTAACTTGAAGAACATCCTAGATTTCTTTCGCAGTCTCACATGCCGAGACGCGAGAGAACTCTGTTTGCGACAAAGCATTAAATAGAGCATTAATCCCTTTGCCATTGTAAGAAGAAGAATCTATCTCTTCCTTGGTCCATTTCGACCTAGGTTTGATGGTGCGAACATCAGCAAGAATTTCAGTTGGATTAGTCCATCCTAATTCAATTGATTGCCACACCCGTTCGTCGATGGAAATTAAAAAGGCTTTCATCCGTACTTTCCAGTACGCATAATTTGTTCCATCGAAGAACGGAGGTCTGTTGATGTTTCCACCTTCAACCATTGTTTACAACCCTATTCCTGCTCTGATACCACTTGTTGGGTTATGTATAATAGGATCTAAATAGGGAAAAAAACACCTAGAGGGAGGTGAATAGGTGTAAACAATAAACACTCAAAAATCTTTGCGATATAAAACCCAATGCGGAAAACATAAATAACACGCAGAGATTTTTACGTGGAAAACTCCAAACCGGAGTAAAAAACCACGGGACCGATAACACGGTGAAATCCACTAGAATTAAACACGTACAAGGTGATATACCGTACTCACAGACGACTCAACCTTTTCCATACGCTCCTAGTTGATCTTCTCCGCTCGCTCCACGACGCTTCTCGAATCCACGATCTGCGTCCAACGCCGAATCCACGACGTCCAACGTCGACTCCACGACGTCTGACCGAATCCACGGTCTTCACCCAGTAGCACGCTTCGAATCCACAAACGTACCTCGCTCCGAATCCACGAGAGCGGTAGCACCTTGAATCCACAAGGCCACGCGAGTCCACGCGCCGATTTTGGGGAAATCGTTGTTTTTGGATGGTGATGATCTGCCGAATACTTAGATTAGAAATAGATCGGAAGTACCATCTAAGTATTCATTGATTTGATTCTACTCAAAATGTGAGTATGAAAACCTAGAATCAAATCAATCAATATAGATGAAGAAACATAGGGTAATATCTATTGATTTCATTTCTTCTCTATAGGTGGATTCATATGGCCGTATTTTGATTTGAATATGACGGCTTCCACGGCTTAAGCGGCTTACCCTAGAAAAATGAATCATAGGGTCTATTTATAGGTTAGAAACCCTTGGAAGAAGATAAGAATAAAAAACTATCATTTTCTGGAATTTTACATGACGACGATCCGGATCGGACTTCGGCGATCCGGATTGCAGTAGCGAGAAAAACAGTTTCCAGAAAAACCAAGGTTCGGGATCCGGATCGAAGTGCCTGATCCGGATCGTTCATACAGTTCACTAAACATCAACGTTCGGGATCCGGATTGAAAAGCCTGATCCGGATCGTTCAAATAAAATGGTAAACCCAGTGTTCGGGATCCGGATCAACGGAGGCTACGATCCGGATTGAACTGGTGTATGAACGAACAACCTTCGGGATCCGGATTGGAATGTCTGATCCGGATCCTGAACATGTCCCATGTCCAGTTTTTGATTTTTATGCAATTACAAGTTCATCCAAGTGTTTCTACACTATAAGAAGTATTCGGATCACCAAAGATATTAAGTTAAACATACCTGATCCTTTTGAATTCTTCTTCCTTGAGATTGAGTTATATGATCCAACCTTCTTTACCTTCAATCTTCAAGACTTAACCGAATTCACGAAATACGCCAACTCAAAATCCGTAACAATCTCCCCCTTTGGCGGTTTCGTGACAAAACATAAATCCACTCAAGAAAATTCAAAAAAGATATTTTTGTTGCTATCACCATACAACAAAAATTTACAATGAGATCCAAATAAAAATAGATACATGAGTTAAATTCCTAAAACAGACTCTAGACTTAGACATCTGTATTCTCTGCAAAAGAAATCATTCTTGACAAAAGAAATCGTTAGATACCTCAAGAATTTTATATCATTCAAAAACCACATACAGAGATGAAGTTTATACTCATATACTTACCATGACATTTATACATTCAGATATGTAATTTGATCATAGTTAAAAACCAACATATCGTTAAAAACCAACATATATTCTATGCAATCAAAATCCAAATGTCATGTTAGTGAACATCAACTTGTTAGTTATATTACATGCCCAAATAGTTAGCAAATAGTTAGTCGAGGCATGCATGCAATCACAAATGAAAACCAAAAGTTGAAGTTCTACTTACCTTACTTTCCTTCATGGTTCACCTGGACAATCAAGATTGTTCAAACTGTTCTAATACTCTCTCCCCCTTTTTGTCACAAAGTTAGCCAAAATTACCAAAAGGAGAGTTATAAAGTTAACAAGTTCAAGAACCAAAAGTTTGAAAATTAAAACTAACAACTAAAACTTAAAACCTGCACAAGAGAAGATTAAAAAGTTGAACAACAAAAAAGAAGAGTTTGAGCACCACTATCAATCATCTGAGTCAGAGTCTTCAGAACTCGTGCATCCCAGTTTCTTCAAAATTCCTTTAAGCATTCCCGAGATCGTAGAATATTCTTGTTTCATCTCATGTATGTCCTTGGACATCTTTCGGAGTTCCAGAGCCAGTTTATCTTGTTCTTGGTTGATGGAAGGCACTAAGTTTGCCTTTTGGTCGATTCTTCTGGAAGTTGAAGAACGTTGTGTGACAGCGGACGGAGCAGTCTGACCTTCATTCCGAGGAGATCTTCTTGGCAGAGAATGTGAATTGTCAAGAGGTTCATTGCTTGGCGAATTCTTTTTCCTAGGGTACTGCTTAATCTTTGAGGAAGACTTCATTAGTTTCTTGTTCTTTAGATACAACTTATTTTCTTCATCAATACCTTGTTGTACTTCATTAAGAAAGGTGTCCCAATCTTCTTCGTCTTCAGATTCAGCTTCAGTTTGAGGGATATTCTTTGTTTCCTCTTGACACGTTTCATTTATTTCAATACCCCGAGCTCGTCCAAGCCGTCGAGCAAGTCTTTTTCTTTTTGTTTTCACCGAAGTTTCTTCCATTGGAGCTTTGCCCTTTTCAGCAGCAGTGGGCGGAGCCTTTGATGTTTCTGCAGGCGCTTTTCCCTTCGAAGCAGTGGGTGCAGTTGCTTCAAACTTGCAACTCATCCCAATCGATCGATTCCGTCTCAGATTCCGTATCGGAATCATCTTTAGTTTTCTTCGCCTTCTTAGCCCTCTTGGGCTTGATAGTGTCTCTAGTATGTACCATCGCAACAAGAAGAACTATGATCCATGTGAATGCCATTGCTGCAATTGCTTGACGAGTAAGGAAATCCTGTGAGCAACAACTCAAGAACACGAAAAAATTGTTAATTTTCAAAAATTTGAAAAATTATACCCAAACAATCATTATCGTGTAGAGACACTAAGAATCAAATTAGTTTTGCAAAAGGAATTTTAAAAATAGATCAATCGCATGATTTTAGAAAATTCCCATTATAGGCCCTAAAACCGAAATTTTTGAAATCGAAGGCCAAAAATCCGTTTATCATTAGAATACCTAGCATATAATCAAAACTAATCTACCCAGAGTTCTTATTTCAAAAGAAATTTGATCAAAAACCATCCATAAACGAGAAAGATACGGAAATTCATCACGTTTTTGAGGAAAAATATGAAAAACTGTGAAATACCGAGATTTTGATCAATAAAACTTACTTGGAATCGAAGAACTTGAGTTTGAAAGCTTCCAAGATGAATGAATTCTAGAGAGAGAAGCTCTGGAGACTTTTGAACAAAAAATTGGAGTAAAAGGAATCAAAACCCTTTTGTCTATATGAAACCCTAGCCGCGATCCGGATCAGTTCGTGATTACGATCCGGATCGGCTACCCGCAGAGAGTATCTGCGTTCGGGATCCGGATCGGCAGGTCCAATCCGGATCGGCTCCAACTTTTTCTTCAGAAAAATTCAGAAAAATTCTAGAAAATCCAGAAAAAGATTGTAAGCACTTTTGTGTATCAACCTTAAACGAAAATCATCGTTTCATACAACAAGAAATAGATTATGCCAAATCTATCAATAACATCCAACAAATGAAACGAAAATTTATAAAAATTAAATCTCTTAAAGTTGAACAACTTCAATTACATCTAACTTGATCTTATGAGTAATGCCTTTATCAAATCATCAATTCGGTAAAGAAAATGAAATACAAAGATCAATAGATGTCTGAAATCCCAGATAAGTTAAATAATATATCTAGTCAATTTATTGAAGAGAGTGGCTCTTTGAGCATCTTTCATTAAAAATTCCCACCTTATACCAACCTTGAAATTTTGACAGAGCCAAGTATTTCAACATGCATTTTATTTAATCAAACTTGAAAAACCTTGCTTGGTATTGTGACACCCCCGGAATTTGGATTAGTCCTCTATATAAATGATATAATAGGACTAAATCTCTAACCCGGCTATAGCATTTTGGATGGTAGCAAGATCCAAGAGGAACATGAGAGTTAAGCGTGCTAGAGCTAGAGTAGTTCTAGGATGGGTGACCCCCTGGGAAGTGGGGCGTCACAGTTGGTATCAGAGCCATTCACCAGCCGGAAATGTGAGATGAGTCTCGGCTGAGCCAGGGTTATATAGCGGGTAGAGCGAGGCTCCCCGGCTAATGACCGTTGTGAGTGGAGTGCAGCTCCTCACAAGGTCGGCTAAGGCTAGCGAGACGAGTCTCACATCGCCTGGTGCTTGTGAGTGTGCTTGAGCCTGACGTGGACGTCAGGGCTTAAAGGGGGGAAGAATGTGACACCCCCGGAATTTGGATTAGTCCTCTATATAAATGATATAATAGGACTAAATCTCTAACCCGGCTATAGCATTTTGGATGGTAGCAAGATCCAAGAGGAACATGAGAGTTAAGCGTGCTAGAGCTAGAGTAGTTCTAGGATGGGTGACCTCCTGGGAAGTGGGGCGTCACAGGTATACATGTGGTAGCTGCACACAGTACTCTGACGACCGAGATGGTAGCTCTTTCCTCCATGTGGTGGTAGTTTTCACACTCCTCATTGGGATGTAAATCTTTCCACATCTTTTGAGCATAAAACTTTTTCTTTGACTCCCCCTCAATTGGCTATCAATTATTTAAGATATAAAGTATTCAGCCAAATATTGATCTCGATTTCATACTCGACTAAACAGTCAAATAAGATAAAAACTATACCAAGAGATCATTGAGAGAGAAATTGACTTTGATCAAAACAAAGATGATTTAATTGACATAAATGATCATTGCATCAAATGAATTATTATGATATCCAAAGCATAATAAATTTCTAAACATATAAAAGGATGCAGTTAAAGTCAATAAAACTAATGCTCAATTAATGTTCTATGTCTAAGCATAGATTATGAACAAAAACACAAAAACAAAACCTAACCTAAACAAGAGTTTCAAAAAGAGGTTATTTCAAGGAAAGCATTCCAATTGCTTTACGCAAATGAATAAAACGTTTTTGATCCAAAGGTTTTGTTAAAAAGTCAGCTAATTGATCCTCAGTTGAAATGTAGGAAATTTGAAGAATATTTGATTCAACTAGCTCTCTAAGAAAATAATATCTAAGTTCAATGTGTTTTGTTCTTGAGTGCAACACAGGGTTTTTTGAAATGTTTATAGCACTTGTGTTGTCACATAAAACAGTTACCGAAGTTGCTGAAATCCGGAAGTCGCTCAACACGCTTTTCATCCAAATGAGTTGAGTTGAACAACTACCCGCTGAGATGTATTCCGCTTCGGCAGTCGAGAGTGCAATGCAGTTTTGCTTTTTACTATGCCATGCAACAAGGCAGTGGCCAATATAAAAACATGTACCACTCGTACTTTTCCGATCATCCACAGATCCTGCCCAATCGGCATCTGAGTATCCAATAATATCTAGACTTGTTCCCATAGGATACCAAATTCCGAAATTAATGGTTCCTTTGATGTACCGGATGTTCCGTTTCACCGCTTTCAGGTGAACCTCCTTTGGTATTGATTGATATCTCGCGCAAATCCCAACACTAAAGGATATATCCGGGCGACTAGCTGTGAGGTAAAGTAGACTTCCAATCATGCTGCGATAAAGTTTCTCGTCTACATTCTCACTAAGAGATTCACTTCCTAATCCCTTATTGCTAGTTCCCATAGGAGTAGGAAAATCTTTAGAATCTTCTAATCCGAATTTCTTTACCAACTCCTTTGCATACTTGGATTGACACAGATGGATGCCTTCACCATTTTGTTTCACTTGCAATCCAAGAAAGTATGTCAGTTCGCCCATCATAGACATCTCAAATTCGCTTTCCATGGTTTCTGCGAATTTAGAAGCATCATTATCCTTTGTTGCTCCAAATACAATGTCATCGACATAGATTTGTGCAACAATGAAGTTATTTTGATAATGCTTCACAAAGAGAGTCCGATCTGCTCCCCCTCGAGTATAGCCCTTCTCCAGAAGGTGCTTTGTCAACCTTTCGTACCATGCTCGCGGTGCTTGTTTTAAACCGTAAAGAGCCTTTTTCAAACGAAAAACATGGTTAGGTAGTTTACAGTCTACAAAACCTTTCGGTTGAGCCACATAAACTTCCTCATTTAAAAACCCATTTAAAAACGCGCTCTTAACGTCCATTTGAAAGAGTTTTATTTTAAAGTGACAAGCAATAGCGAATAAGATACGAATGGACTCGAGTCTAGCTACAGGGGCGAACGTTTCATCAAAGTCTATACCTTCTATTTGAGAGTAGCCTTGAGCAACTAAACGTGCTTTGTTCCTGATGATGGTACCATCCTCATTTTTCTTGTTCTTGAAAATCCATTTAGTACCGATCACATTGTGTTGCTTCGGAGGCGCCGTTAATTCCCAGACTTTGTTTCGTTCAAACTGATGGAGCTCTTCCTGCATTGCTTCAATCCAGTAGTCATCCTGAAGAGCTTCATCGATATTCTTTGGTTCGATCATGGAAACGTAACAAGCGAATCCACAGACCAACTGTCTCCGAGTTTTGACTCCTTCTTGTGGGTCTCCAATGATGTTTGATTCAGGATGATCCTTGGAGATGCGTAACGTTTGAGGTAATGGAGTACTCGGAGGTACCTGAGATGATTCCTGCACATCAGATAAACTTGAAGAACCATTAGATGCATCATTAATATTGGAAGTATTATCACGAGAAGATGCATTTACAGGAGTATCATCATCAAGAGAGATATCGAGGGTAGATTTTTCAGATGCAAAGTAAAAAGCTTCATCTACTTTAACATTTATAGATTCTACCAAAGTTTTAGATTCCAAGTTAAACACCCGATATGCTCTGCTATTTGTAGAATAACCCATAAAGATCCCTTCGTCACTTCGAGAGTCGAACTTACCAAGATTTTCGCGATCACGCAAAATATAACAATGACTCCCAAAGATACGAAAATATTTGATATCCGGTTTTCTACTAAACCACGGCTCATATGGTGTATTTAAGGTTCCTGGGCGCAAATACACTCGATTAATTACATAGACAGCGGTGTTCACAGCTTCAGCCCAAAAATATAGCGGTAAATTCCGGCTATGAAGCATCACACGCGCCATCTCTTGAACAACCCTGTTTTTGCGCTCAACAACACCATTCTGCTGAGGTGTATAGGGTGCTGAGAATTCATGTTTAATGCCGTTGGAAGTGCAAAAATCAATGAATTTAGAATTAATGAATTCTCCACCTCTATCACTTCTAACACGAATGATCTTTTCATTCTTTTCAATCATAATACGATGGCAAATCTCATGAAAAGAATCAAACGTATCAGCTTTCTCTTTTAAAACTGCTACCCAAGAAAACCTAGAGAAATCATCAACCAATAAGAAAATATACCATTTACCTCCCAAGGATGGTTGACGTGTCGGCCCCATAAGATCCATATGCAATAATTCTAAGGGCCGTTTGGTACCGACGTGATTCAAGGATGAAGGAAGAATTCACCTTTGCGTACCCAAACCTTTCGAGTTTTGGTGTACGTCGGAAATGATTGTGAAGTTGATACCTTTGGTGAGAGCGTCTTGTGTGATCCATCGCTTTTCCTTGAAGTCGTCGTCTTGTTTGATGAACTACCGAGGCTCTTTTCCTTTGAATAATTTGCATTTGATTTCCGAGGAATCACCCTTTTGGTAGTCGTTGCAAGAAGTGCTTGAGTTGAGCGTTTGACTCCCATCTTGCAATTTCTCCTTATGTGCCCTGCAATACCACAACGAAAACATACCTTGATGCTTGACGATTCCGAAGAGGGGGAAGTAGGTTTGTTGTCATTGTTTGTCGTCAATCCCGGTGTCGGAGGAGGAGATACCGACTGGGGCAGAAGGACTGTCCCAACCGAACTAAAATCGTCTTTAGTTCGATTGTATCCGAGGCCGAACTTGTTTGATTGACCAAGACCAAGAAGCTTATCCAACTTACTCCTTCCTGATGAAAATCGCTGTAAATCATCCTTGAGTTGGAGAATGGTCTCTGTCATTTCCAATTTTTCCTGTCGAGCCTCGCCGTTGAGCTTCAAGAAGTAATTCGCTTTGTTCACCATATCTACATAATTCTTCTCGAACTGCTCATTGGACTCTTGAAGTGAAGCATTTGCTTTTATCAGATTATCCCTTTCCACTTCAAGATCGGTCGAGAGAGAAGTTACCCTTTTTACTTCTTCTTCGAGATCCTGCAATCTCCCTCTCAACCCCTTGTTTTGCTTAGCCAGTTTCTTTGAATCCCTCAAAAGTCTGTGATAGGCTAGAGCAAAATCTTCACCTTCCGAATCATCCGATTCATCGTCCGTTACGTTCTTTTCAACAGTGGAGTTGGACAATGACTCGGATGTACTAGTCATTAAGCACATAAAGGGTGAAGATGTGGACGCGTGGAACGCTGTTGCGTTATCTTCTTCATCACTTGACGATGACTGATTTGACGATGAGGTGTCATCCCAAGTGACGGCTTGCATCGCTTTCTTCTTTGACGGATTCTTATTAGGACACTCCATTGAGATATGGCCGTACCCTCGGCACTTGAAGCATTGGACTTGTCATTCTGAGCTTTTCTTATCCTTAGAAAAACCCTCTTGCTTTCTTGGTTTGAAACTTGAAGAATCTTTGCCTTTCCTCGACTTTACGAAGGATGGAGTTTTGCTTGAGTTACCCCTTCGAAAGTTTCGGCGAAATCTTCTTGTCAAGAGAGCAAGCTGCATTTCAAAGTCCTCCATAGATAGGTTTGCATCATCGTCTGAGGAGGATGAATCCGCGTCTTCTTCTTTTGTTGTTTTCAATGCTAAACCTGAAGACTTAGAAGAGGATGCTTTTCCAGAAGAATAGTTAGTAGGAAATGTCATTTCATAAGTTTGTAATGAACCAACTAATTCTTCTACACGGATTTCGTCCGGGTGTTTAATAGTTTCAATGGCCGTAACCTTGGATCGAAATCTTTCAGGAAGAGTTCTTAATATTTTTCTTACAACTTTAAATTCTGGAATCTTCTCTCCCAAGTTAGCACATGAGTTTACGATATCTTGCAATCGTGTGTAATAGTCTGTGAACGATTCATTTTCTGCCATGAAAATAGAGTCAAACTTGCT
Organism: Tillandsia leiboldiana; assembly: GCA_029204045.2. Lineage (NCBI taxonomy): Eukaryota > Viridiplantae > Streptophyta > Magnoliopsida > Poales > Bromeliaceae > Tillandsia > Tillandsia leiboldiana. The sequence continues at coordinate 7,479,306 of CM055075.1, forward strand.
CGTAAGCATTTGCAGTTTCTGAATCTTCACAAGGTTAGTTCCCTCATGCGTAACTTGAAGAACATCCTAGATTTCTTTCGCAGTCTCACATGCCGAGACGCGAGAGAACTCTGTTTGCGACAAAGCATTAAATAGAGCATTAATCCCTTTGCCATTGTAAGAAGAAGAATCTATCTCTTCCTTGGTCCATTTCGACCTAGGTTTGATGGTGCGAACATCAGCAAGAATTTCAGTTGGATTAGTCCATCCTAATTCAATTGATTGCCACACCCGTTCGTCGATGGAAATTAAAAAGGCTTTCATCCGTACTTTCCAGTACGCATAATTTGTTCCATCGAAGAACGGAGGTCTGTTGATGTTTCCACCTTCAACCATTGTTTACAACCCTATTCCTGCTCTGATACCACTTGTTGGGTTATGTATAATAGGATCTAAATAGGGAAAAAAAACACCTAGAGGGAGGTGAATAGGTGTAAACAATAAACACTCAAAAATCTTTGCGATATAAAACCCAATGCGGAAAACATAAATAACACGCAGAGATTTTTACGTGGAAAACTCCAAACCGGAGTAAAAAAACCACGGGACCGATAACACGGTGAAATCCACTAGAATTAAACACGTACAAGGTGATATACCGTACTCACAGACGACTCAACCTTTTCCATACGCTCCTAGTTGATCTTCTCCGCTCGCTCCACGACGCTTCTCGAATCCACGATCTGCGTCCAACGCCGAATCCACGACGTCCAACGTCGACTCCACGACGTCTGACCGAATCCACGGTCTTCACCCAGTAGCACGCTTCGAATCCACGAACGTACCTCGCTCCGAATCCACGAGAGCGGTAGCACCTTGAATCCACAAGGCCACGCGAGTCCACGCGCTGATTTTGGGGAAATCGTTGTTTTTGGGTGGTGATGATCTGCCGAATACTTAGATTAGAAATAGATCGGAAATACCATCTAAGTATTCATTGATTTGATTCTACTCAAAATGTGAGTATGAAAACCTAGAATCAAATCAATCAATATAGATGAAGAAACATAGGGTAATATCTATTGATTTCCTTTCTTCTCTATAGGTGGATTCATATGGCCGTATTTTGATTTGAATATGACGGCTTCCACGGCTTAAGCGGCTTACCCTAGAAAAATGAATCATAGGGTCTATTTATAGGTTAGAAACCCTTGGAAGAAGATAAGAATAAAAAACTATCATTTTCTGGAATTTTACATGACGACGATCCGGATCGGACTTCGGCGATCCGGATTGCAGTAGCGAGAAAAACAGTTTCCAGAAAAACCAAGGTTCGGGATCCGGATCGAAGTGCCTGATCCGGATCGTTCATACAGTTCACCAAACATCAACGTTCGGGATCCGGATTGAAAAGCCTGATCCCGATCGTTCAAATAAAATGGTAAACCCAGTGTTCGGGATCCGGATCAACGGAGGCTACGATCCGGATTGAACTGGTGTATGAACGAACAACCTTCGGGATCCGGATTGGAATGTCTGATCCGGATCCTGAACATGTCCCATGTCCAGTTTTTGATTCTTATGCAATTACAAGTTCATCCAAGTGTTTCTACACTATAAGAAGTATTCGGATCACCAAAGATATTAAGTTAAACATACCTGATCCTTTTGAATTCTTCTTCCTTGAGATTGAGTTATATGATCCAACCTTCTTTACCTTCAATCTTCAAGACTTAACCGAATTCACGAAATACGCCAACTCAAAATCCGTAACAGGGTCCACAGCACCGACCAGTACTATCATGCCACGTGTCCTGCCCTCCGGTGCACGCCGGCCCGTGGACCGCGCGCCTGCCCGCGCGCCCGCGTGCTTGCCCGAGCCCGTGCCGCCGCGCTCCGCTGCTGCCCGTCGCCGCCGCCGCCGCCCGCCGGCGCCGGAACAGTGCCCCCTTGCCTCGAAATCCGTGCGCGGCATCCGAGCTTCGAAAAATATAAGTGAATAGTCCATTTTCATCGTTTTCGCGCGCTGAATCCAAATCCGAAATCCATTTTGTCCAATTCCACTTCTAAAATTTGCCGATGGCATCCCGAGAAGTGTTCTTAACCCAAATTTCGCGTTGAGTCCAATTTTAATATCCGTTTCTCACGAAACCACTTCTAAACATCCGACGGGGTCCTCCGATCACTCACGTGATCCATTTTAAGCCCAAAGTCCATCACTTGTGTCCAAATTGTGCACAAACACCACCGACACACCACGTAAGCCTCCAGAAGCTGCTGGTCATACTGTAGAAGCCCTGTAGAGATCCAGGTCACCACAATAAATCAGCGGAACATGGGCCTATCGATATATGAGAAGGAGTTTTTGGCGATACTAGTCGCTGTGAGCAAGTGGCGGCATTACCTTAGCCCCCGACAATTCATAATCAAGACGGACCATCAAAGCCTCAAGCACTTGCTGGAGCAAAAGATCACCACCGCAGTGCAGCAAAAAGGAATGGTTAAACTCATGGGGCTAGATTACGTGATACACTATAAGGCCGGCAGGGAGAATAGGGCCGCCGACTCGCTGTCAAGGAGAGGGTTTGAAGAAGGAGTAAGTGCGGCTATGTCTACGGCAGTACCCAGCTGGGTAACAGAGGTGGAGACTAGCTACAAGGGGGATGTCCACTACGAGAAGATCATCGCCGAACTGTTACTTCAGCCCCGCCAAGGCTCGAAGTATACTTTTACACATGGGGTGTTGCGGCACAAGGGCAGGATCTGTGTAGGGAGTCGATGTAGGTTTTTATAGGATCCACAAGGATCTAAATAGGTACTATCAAACAACTAGAGGGGGGGGTGAATAGGTATAATACTTATAAAACCAAATCTCAGTGCAAAATAAAAACCAATGCGGAAAATAAAAACAGCACACCGAGATATACGTGGAAACTCCAATCCATGAGAAAAACCACGGGACCAACACGCAATAACAATCCACTAAGAATAGAAGAATAACAAGGTGATTACCGACTCCACGGACTCAAACCCCTCCTTCAGCTTCTTCGGACCTTGCGCTCACCGAATGGATGTCCACGCAATAACAATCCACTAAGAAAAGAAGAATAACAAGGTGATTACCGTCTCCACGGATTTAACCCCTCCTTCAATTTCTTCGGACCTTGCGCTCCACCGATTGCACGTCCACTGCACACGTTCGAATCCACGAACGCCACTCGAATCCACGAGCACACGTTTCGAATCCACGAAACGCCTTTAGCACACCGAATCCACGATGCCACGTCGAATCCACGACGCAAACTCAGCCGGTAAGAATATTGGCTTCGATGGTGATCCTTTGCTTAGATTATCAATGAAGATCCATGGAAAAAATCTCTAAGCAAAGATTAGATCAATTCGACAAAAGATATGTTCTTGAAAGAACCGTCGAATTGACCTAAAAGAGGCTATAAAGAAGAACGATAAAAACCTAGCCTCTAGGGTTGCTCTCAAGTATTTTATCAATTGATCGGCCGTGCTCCCCACCTTTTTGAGAAACCCTAAATGTCTATTTATAGTTTAGAAACCTTTGGAAAGAGATAAGAATCAAAAACTTACCTTATCTGGAAATTTTCAGGACGGCGATCCGGATCGGATTTACTGTGATCCGGATCGTCGTAACGAGTCAGGCTATTCCAGAAAAACAGGGTTCGGGATCCGGATTGAAATGCCCGATCCGGATCGTTCATGTATTCCAGCAAAAACCCATGTTCGGGATCCGGATCGAAATGACCTTTGATCCGGATCGGATTTGCCAATGAACAAGCACCCTTCGGGATCCGGATTGGACTGTCTGATCCGGATCCTGAACATGTCCCATGTCCAGTTTTTGATTTTTATGCAATTAAAAATTCATCCAAGTGTTTCTACACTATAAGAAAGTATTCGGATCACCAAAATTATTTAGTTAACCATACCTGATCCTTTTGAATACTTTCTTCTTGAGATTGATGTAATTGATCCACAATTCTTCAACTTCAATCTTCAAGACTCAAGACACTGAGTGTCAACTTGAGCTCTTGTTGAATCTTCTCTAAGTCTTTGATTGCTGATTGACAATTTGATCCCTTTAAGACTCCGACTCAACTCACTGACTTGACTCACAAAATATGCCAACACCAAAAGCCGTAACAATCTCCCCCTTTGGCAATTTCGTGACAAAACCCAAAAATACATAAAACGCTCAAGACACTCATCTTAAACCAAAAAATCGAAACTCAATGTCATCACCAAAACATTAACTTTCTTTGCGTGAAAGATCCAATAAACAAAAATACATTTGAACCAGTCTTAGAACAAACTCTATGACTTAGGACTTGGAGTCTTAAAGTGATGTAGATCCTGCAAAACAAAACTCCAAACAAAATCAAAAGTCAGTCGTTAGAAATTAAATGTAAATCCTACATTTGATTCGTCCTTTTGGTTCTTTTTGTTTTTCGGCTCCTTTTTCTCCATCTCCTTTCTTTTTCTCGATGATCTCATCTCCGTCTCCCCCTATCTCGATGATCTCATCTCTGTCTCCCCCTATCTCGATGATCTCTTCTCCCCTATTTCTCTCTTCTCCCCTATTTCTCTTTTCCCCCTTTTTGTCACAAATTGTCAAATAGTGAACATACTAGACAAAAGAAAATCACTAACAGCATTAGTCCATAGTGAGAGAGAGAGATAAAAGCTCAGTTCCGGTATATAACAAAAACATAGATTGCGTACCGGTACTCGAACGCAAAAATCAAATAATTTCTTGAACAAATCCAGATTTTGAAATATTTGAATTACCGATTTGTATTCCATCAAGAAATCAATTTAAGTGCTTTAAACAGGGAACTTCACACAGATGTCATTCAATCCAATTAATTTCACCAAAATTAAAAAGATTTACTCCAAAATCATGAAAAATAAAGGTAAAACATTATAAACCGTTTTTTCATGTTATATTCATCAAACACAAGTCATCAAAAATAATCTTGAGATCCAAAGTCTATCAAGATGTAACGGATGTACAAAGATGACTTACAGAGATTTCCAAATGACATCAATTTGATTTCTTACCCTTTCAAATTTGAGATAAGCACTAAAATACCTAAGGGTGGCTCTTTGAGCATCTTTCAACTATCCCACCTTATACCAACCAGGAGATTGTTCAGAATATAAGAACTTTGAATATGAATCTCCGAATGCTCAACTAAACAAAATTCATAAAATATTTTTCAAGCATCCAAAACATGTGGTAACTTTTTCCAACATGTGGTGGTAGTTTTCACACTCCTTTCGGATGTAACTCTTTCCACATCTTTTACAATTCATTTATTTACCCTTGTAGGAATGCAATCTCTTACGTGAAAGAATTAAATCCCAAATTTTAGTCTATCGGTTGTCTCACGTTTATCACAATGAATTCACACAACCGAGATAGAATAATCATCTAAAGATCACTACATGATTTCTAAAAATTTGATGAATATAATTATCAAAAACTCTTATAATGAAGTATCTTCAAGAATTATGATTAGGGAGTAAAGTTGATAATTCATATAAAATTAAATTGGAGTGATTGGAAAGTGAAAACCCTTTTATTCAATGCACTTGTTCGTTAAAATCCTTTTGTTTAAAAAAATAAAACATAAAAACGAAGAGCATTGAAAACATGTAATGCAAGATTCAGAAAATATGAAAGGAAAACCAATCAAAGCATTACATACATCATAAGCTATTTAAACTTAAGACAAGGAAAGATATCACCTTTCCGAATCCAAAATCGCTGAGAAGAGCGTGGATTTTGACCATAGCCTGCATGATCCTCTACTCGATAGCGAGCTAGTCCGTTTGGACGCCCTACGTAAGTTCCTGCCGTCAGCGGGAGGTGGTTGTAGGTGGGGCGCAGGTTGACTGGACCAGATGTGGCAGTCAGCTCGATTGGGTCGATGGTGCACTTCATGTGCTAGTGGTTGCATACCACTGTTTGGTTCTCCCCCTTTTTAGCCTTTAGTTAGGGGCAGGGTAGCTGTCGAGAGTCTCCAGCCTACTCATTTCAAGTCTTATGACTTGAGTTAGTTTTTGTCTCTTGAGGACTTGGTGGGCAGACCGTCGGGTCTGGCGGTGGTACCCACTGAGAACTCCATTTTTGGAGTAGTTCTCACACCCTTTGGGGGTTTCCCCCCTTTTCCTCTCCTCTCCTTTGTTTTGCAGAGTCTTAGCGGGTGTTGCCGACTCTGCGGATGATGATCGTGCGAGGGAGTCGCGAGCTAGATCCCTACCCGTCGTTGGAGAGTAGTGGTACCCTTCAGAGGAGATCATCAGTGCATTAGTTGTTTCTTTTTCCTCTTTTGAGAGACTATTGTAGTGAGGATATTTTGTATTGAGAGACTGTACACTGTTGTATATTGGAGTTACCTCCCGGTTGGGTTTGGAGCTTGTACTTGAGGATATTGTATTATTATTATTTTGGGAGGCAGACAGTGTTGTTTTATTTCCAGTTGTACAGTGATTGATTTTAGTTACAGCAGATTTTTATTTATAGCTCTGATATCTGTTAGTTATAGTACTTTTCTTGCAGGTAGGACGCTTCGCCTATGCAGGTTGGCATAGGTGGCGGATCTGTTTGGCGGGCCCGGGTCGCAGTTTCGACCCCGGGGCGTGACAGATTAGAGTGGTATCAGAGCCTAGGTTGTAGGTCATGGTGGACTTAGAAACCCTAGGCTTATGGTTTGACCCTTGGTTGACTTTGTGAGAGTCGTGATTTTTTTGCGAGAGTCCTGATTGAGTTTTATACCTCTCCCAAGGGACGGGAGGAGTGATTGGCATGTTTATTCTCCTAAGTGATTATGTTGGCTGCAGACAACATAATGCTGTGGAACGGGTGACATGCTTTAGACTTTCGCTGGATTGGGTCGAGTGTTGTTGTGTGCTGTTTTGTTGTTTCGTCGTGGCGAGCGGTGTCTCCCCGACGCTGGGTTTTGACCCGTGTGCATCCTGTCATAGCTGTTGAGCTTGGGCAGTTGGTTTTGGGCCGGATACCTGGATTGAGGTCAGAGAACCCCGGACCCAGATGACAGGATTGTCTGAGGCTTGTCAGCGGCAGAGTGAGCAGCTGGTCTTGGTGACACAGTTGTCGGAGCACTGAGTAGCCCCCTCTGTGCCAATGTTTAGTGTCGAGGCACCGAGGCAGGGTGGGTGGTTGACAGCTGGTGAGCAGTGGGACATGATCGACCTATTGAGCCATATTTGGCAGATGAACCACCCCGACTCGTAAGATTGAGTTTGGAGCCCTTGGAGGCAGAGTCGCGGCTGGTGGTGATGGAGTGATTAATTGAGAGCCTCCCTGTGCTTGTGAGGGTATGCAGTTGTTGAACTGCGCGCTCCAGATTCGAGGGACGAGGCGCATAGGATATATGAGACTGGGAGTGGATTGCGCCAGGACACCTTTCTGTTATTCAGTCCCTCCATTGTAGATTTAGACGCCTCGTTGGAGCAGGCATTATGTATGGAGCGTGGCATTGCAGTTCCTTTGGATAGGGATCAGCCGCCAGAGGTGAGTTCTGGATTTTGGCGCTCGGCGCCGGATGATGGAGGACAGATCGGCCGGCAGGGGCATGTCTAATTTCTTTTCCTGGATAACGAGTTCCCGAGATGTCAGAGGTCGGGTGGACCCCGAAGGCAACATCAGTATTTTTATTTGAGTGGCGCAGCGATAGCGTGGATTTGTTATCTGCGGAGGATCTTGTTCGTCGCCTCAATGTGATCAGAGACAGAGGTCGTGCTTCCTAGTGATAGCCCTGATTTTCAGGCAGATTGAGCGACAACCACTTGCTTTGAGCGGATGAATCTGTGCCGCCCGGTTGGAGGGCGCCACGGTAGTGGATTGAGTGTCGCAGGTGGGATTTCACCACGGTAGTCGGAGTTAGAGCATGTTCCACTCTTACATGGGTTAGAGGCAGATTTGTTACCACGTGCACTAGAGGTACAGGTTCCTGTTGTTGTTGTGCACGTGGAGGAGGCTTTTGGATCATGTCCAGTGCGGCCGAGACCGCGAGATACCGGCAGAATTATTGGAAATTATAGCAATTAGGTGTTTTGACCTTATGCTTGAGATTGTTGGGCACTATGCCACAGGATGTTCGACTGCGGCAAGAGAGGACTTTGATCTTCGGCAAGGCGGGCAATTGGAGGCATGCTCGTTGGGGTTGTTAGAGCACTCTGGTTTTAGCGACAGGGTGAGAGGTGCTTACGGCGGCACCGGGACTCAGGGATATCTCTGTTGCCCGCGAGATCCCGTGTGTGATTTCACCTTAGTTGTTGGTAATGCCGCCGGTTAGGGAGATAGAGATTGCGTTTGACGTGGTTCGAGGAACCGCGCCACCCTGGACAGCACCTCATTGGATATCGCCGGTAGAGCTGAGAGAGACCCGATGTCACTGTTGCAGGGTCCGATGGATCGAGGGGTCTGTTTGACCTAGTGCCACGTCATTGGTATACTGTGGTGATGCCACGTCATCGATACACGAATGTGAGGGTCCTTTTATGGTATCTAGGACCTTATGATGGAGTTATACTCCGGCAGTTGGTGTGTGATGCGAGTACCCACTTGGAGTTAGACAGCCGAGGACTTCGCCTAGATGGCGTTTTGGACACGGTGGTGGCATTATGAGTTGTTAGCGAGGCCCAATGGAATGACGAATGCCCTGTGGACTTCAAGATCTGAGGGATTGTATGTCCCAGTTGTACTTGGACGGACTGGGAGTGGTGTTTTCCGAGGATATTTTGATTTACTCCCAGAGTGACTTGGAGCACGAGGAGCACTTTGTGGATGTGCTACCATGCCCGTGTGGATGAAGCGGTATGCCAAGTTATTGAGGTACAAGTTGTAGCTGCAGAAGCATACCTTCTTGTGTCACTTTGTTCGAGCCGTAGGGGCGGCGGTGGAACCCAACCTAATGGATGTTATTCAAGTTGACTGAGACCAACTTTCGTTTTTGAGGTGAGGAGCTTCTAGACTTGGCGGTGCCGAGAGAGCATGGCCAATGGATAATGTGTCTGATATTAGCGCCAATGCTAGTGTTTCCTGTGTTGGGAGATGGAATTGTGTGATTTAGTGATGCCTCCCATTGTGGCGGTAGAGTTACCGTGGGTGGATCTTCGGTCCACACTTCATTAGTCCAACCCTATGAGTGTTATGGCAGGCAGCTTGGATTCCACAGTTGAGCCTTTCTGTACGTCCTTTATTTCCAGCTTGGATTGATATACCTGGGCGTAGGCCATGTCGGTTTGGCTATCAGTTCCGATTACTCAGCATCTTGAGTGGGATTTCCGCGGATTGTCGTTGCGGGTTTGGGATTTTTGACCGCGAGTTTGGGCATCCGCATTATGATCGCCTTTCGAGCCAGTTTTCACTCCCGTTCACTGACGGTTTGGTCCCCGTCAGGGCATCCTTTCGACCCGTGGGTCTGTCGGGGTTATGTTGGCTTGTTGAGTGTCCAACCGTGGCTTGAGATTGTGTCTCTTGAGGATCCCTTTTGAGGGTAGCTCGTGGTTGAGTAGGCCACTCGGGTGATTTTGGATCGGAAGTAACCGAGTGAAGACCCCAGCTTATTGGATCCTTTTCCTCATAGGATGAATCTGTGGGTATACTTCGGGAGGTCCTGGTTGAGTTGACACCAGGAGGTGGTTTGGTGCGTGTTGCGCGGATGGTTATTCCGTTTCCCCCGGCTCTTAATGGAGCCTCTGTGTTGTTTCACGTCTCAGCTCAGGAGTGTTTTGCTTTTGGATCCCTCGCCCGTGATTGACTTGCCCCTTTTGAGATCTGTGATTGTTGGAGTACGAGGGACGCCCGTTGCGATTTCTGGCTCGAGAGTTGAGAAAATCGCATATCGGGCCATGCCGTACTTGTTGTTGTGGTTGTTGGGGAGTAATCACGGGGAGTGAGTGATGTTTCGGGAGCTGGAGGCGTTATTGATGGATACCTACCCGTGGTATTTGTGACTCTTGGGGGATTTGAGCTAGTTTCGAGGACGAAACTTTCCTTAGTGGGGGAGGATGTGAGGACCTGGATCCCCACGACGAGATTACTGGTTCATCTACAGCTCCCGGAGGCCTATGTGGCGTGTTGGTGGGATTTGTGCCCCAATTGGACATTAGTGTTGGGCTCAGTGTGTTAAATGGATCACGTGGGTGATCGGTGGACTCCGTCGGAGCTCCAGAAGTGGTTTCGCGCGTCATGGATATTAAAATTGGACCCAGCGCGAAGTTTGGATCAAGGGACATCTTCCCGGATGCCTTCGGCAATTTTTAGAGTTGGAATTTGGCAAATTGGACTTCGGATTTGGATTCAGCGCGCGAAAACGATGAAAATGGACTATTCACTTGCTTTTTTCCGGAGTCCGGGTGATTCGGCACGTTTTTCGAGGCAAGGGTACTGTTCCGGCACCGGCGGCGGCGGCGCGCGGCGGCCGGCAGCGGCGGAGCGCGGCGGAGCAGGCTCTGGCGGGTGCGCGGTCCACCGCGGAGGCGTGCACCGGTCGTGGGCCAGGTGGCGGTTCCCGGTTGGGCCGGCGCAGCGGGCGCGGTCCACGGGAAAGGCGGGTGTACGGTGGACCGGTGGGGGGACACGTGGCGCACACCGGTTGGCCGGTCCACGTGCACCCAGTCCACGGTGCACCTGCGGGCGCCTCGGGAAGCGTGCGCGCAGAGGCGCAGGCGGCGGGCGCAGAGCGCACGTGGGCGCGTTGACGGGGTGTTCCCGCGCTTGGGGCGGCCACGTGTCGGCGTCTGGGGGCGCCACGTGTCGCACGGGGAGCGACTGGTGTTGCTGTCGCCTGTTTGGCGGGCGACGTGGAGGCCCAGGGCGGATTCGGGCGGCTACAGTGTTCGCGCGCGGGGATTTCGGGCTGCTACAGTGCGCGCCCGAAAATCCCCTGCGCCCGGAAATGGGGACATATCCGGTATTTCTTCAATTGTTTCTGCAGCCTATAAAAGCGATCCGAGCCTCCTTCTTTCCCCTTTTTCCGCCATTTTTGAGCCTCCTCTCGCCTGGGTGCCTTCAGCAAAGATGATCCCCGAGTTTGGCTGCATCCTTCTGCAAAGTTTTGGGATTTTTGGTGGCACGCTTATCGAGGTTTCTATTTTTACGGCGCGGCGCGACGCTCGTCCTTTTGGGTTCCCCTTCGTCGCGTTTCGGTGCGCGAGCTCCCTCGGCCTACTCCGACCACCTTTTCGCATGATTTCTTCGCCGCTGGATTCGCGACGAACAGATCTACGATCTTGGTATTTTCAGCTTTCCCTCATTTCACGCTTTTCGAGGTGTTTGTTCGAGCTTACTGTGACCCCATTTCTGTGAAGGAGATTTGGACAGCGGCTTGGTATTTCGGCGTTATCTCCGCAACCGGGCATCGTTTGACGACGCGCTTATACACTTTTTTCATCTACTCGGCGCAAGGAATATCACAGTATTTTTATTGGATTTTTCTGAGTTTTTCCCGAAGGTATATGTTCTTCCCCTTATCTGTAAATGGAATTACAGTTATGTTGCTGTGTGGTTTTGCGCACCTGTACTGTGGAATTTGTAACTCGGCCTACGGGGCTCGGAATTGGACGTGCAGGTACTCGTTTCGAAGGTATCGACGCGAGGATTACTGTGGTATTTTTATTGGATTTTTCTGGGCACTTTCGGCAGGTGAATTAAGCACGGCTTTGGGACTGATTTTCTGACTGTGTATTCTTGGTTAATTTTGGGAATAAAAGTGTAATGTTGAGCCTTATTGTTGTACCCAGGGGTGTTTTCAGTTGTTTGGAGCCAAGGCTTGCGCGACTTGTACCGAGGGTGTTATGTTGGCAGATTTTGGACCCTGGGCGTCTACCCACTTCACCGACTTCAGGTTTGCCTTGGTTTAAGCGCTTCAGGTGGGTAAGCTTATTATCAGTAACTGTTTAAGGCAATGAATATATTGTGGTAAATATAAGTGCACTTGTGGGGATGTCACCCCTCTATGACTGATGCATGCATGTTTAGGGTACATGGTTTATGTTGGTAAGTAGGTAAGCTTGATAATGATATGTGTATAATGATTGCAAGAATAGTATTTATGAGGTATACTGAGGACTTGCATGACTTGGACATCTATGTGATGACTAGTGTAAGCTTACCTAGGATAATGTTACCCTATTAGATTATGTAACATGCCATGTTAGCACATAGCCTTTCATGTGGTTGGTTTATGCTTTGGGACAGGATTTCGTAGCTATGCGTGGATTTGTACTCTGAGGAGTTATTATAATCATTCTGTTGATGAACCCTGAATTGTGGACAGATCTAGTTTTGGGATTCCGGCATGTTGTTTATTCCTAAAGGATCTATTATTATGCTTTACCCCCCCCCTTTATTTCCTTGAGGACATTTGCATGCTTGTATGGTCATGTAGTTAGGCCATCTTTTACTGCTGCACTACTTATGGGAACTTGACTTAGGAGAAACCATGCTTTTCCTTTCTCCGCCTTTGCTAGTCAAGTGGTCAATGTTGCTCGGGTTCGAGCAGGGGTCTGGATAGGGTAGTCAGGACTTCGTGTCTGGGACAGGTTGGCTTAGTTGTGGGGCTTTGCGGCAACCGCGGATATTGGGCGGTTGACCAGATGTTTCTCTATGCACCTGATTGGGTATCAGTTTTCTTTAGTGGATGGAGTTTCCCACTTATCGTTTAGTGCATCCGATTGAGGTCGGGTCTTTCCTTGGTGGTTGAGTTTTCCCACTTTGATCAGATTGATGATCAAGTCCTGCTGTTTTGAGATACTGGTTATATTGATGACTGAGATGCTTTACTCGTGTGGGTAGCTCCCCTCGAGTGCCGCTCCGGAGTAGGCTTCAGACCGTGTTGGGTTCCGGTCAGACCGTGTTGGGTTCCGGTCAGACCGTGTCGGGTGCCGGTCAGACCGTGTTGGGTTCCGGTCATTTGGACAGTGGAGATACTGAGTTCGGGAGATTGGTGACAGAGCAGGCAGTACCGGGTTTTATACCGGTTCATTCGATTGAGTTTATTTCGGTCAAATACTTTTATTGTTACACTCGTGCCTGGGGGCCGAGTGCAGACTGGTAGTTGAGTTTAGAGCAGTGCTAGTATTGTTGAGAGCCGTCTGGTTGACGGTGGTCCCGTGTTGTTGCGAGTACTTTGACCGCTGTGTGAGAGGTTGAGCATCTTGATTCTATCCGTTCTGAGAGAGAGCGTGGATTTTGACCATAGCCTGCATGATCCTCTACTCGATAGCGAGCTAGTCCGTTTGGACGCCCTACGTAATTCCTGCCCGTCAGCGGGAGGTGGTTGTAGGTGGGCGCAGGTTTGACTGGACCAGATGTGGCAGTCAGCTCGATTGGGTCGATGGTGCACTTCATGTGCTAGTGGTTGCATACCACTGTTTGGTTCTCCCCCTTTTAGCCTTTAGTTAGGGGCAGGGTAGCTGTCGAGAGTCTCCAGCCTACTCATTTCAGTCTTATGACTTGAGTTAGTTTTTGTCTCTTGAGGACTTGGTGGGCAGACCGTCGGGTCTGGCGGTGGTACCCACTGAGAACTCCCTTTTTGGAGTAGTTCTCACACCCTTTGGGGGTTTCCCCCCTTTTCCTCTCCTCTCCTTTGTTTTGCAGAGTCTTAGCGGGTGTTGCCGACTCTGCGGATGATGATCGTGCGAGGGAGTCGCGAGCTAGATCCCTACCCGTCGTTGGAGAGTAGCGGTACCCTTCAGAGGAGATCATCAGTGCATTAGTTGTTTCTTTTTCCTCTTTTGAGAGACTATTGTAGTGAGGATATTTTGTATTGAGAGACTGTACACTGTTGTAAATTGGAGTTACCTCCCGGTTGGGTTTAGAGCTTGTACTTGAGGATATTGCATTATTATTATTTTGGGAGGCAGACAGTGTTGTTTTATTTCCAGTTGTACAGTGATTGATTTTAGTTACAGCAGATTTTTATTTATAGCTATGATATCTGTTTAGTTATAGTACTTTTCTTGCAGGTAGGACGCTTCGCCTATGCAGGTTGGCATAGGTGGCGGATCTGTTTGGCGGGCCCGGGTCGCAGTTTCGACCCCGGGGCGTGACAACCTCGTGGTCATAAATATCACCCCGACTAACTCATAGGAGAGATGGTCCACAAAAATCGTGCAAGAGGTAGGGCCAAAATCTATATCCAACTGACAAGGCTTTCATCTGATAAGTATCGTCAGAAATTATTTTATCCAAAGCAACAGGATTACCGACCTCTTATTCGTCCTGATTTCTATTATCGAGGGAATCATCAATAGTAGCAGCCACCGGCGTAGTTCCGATGATCACGGTTGCGGCAATGGTTACTATATCATATGCCACGGGGACAACTAGAAAATCAACAACTTCCTCAAGCATCTGGGCTAGTGGTGGGGCCGGTGCAATAATAGCAGTCATCTGCTGCTGTGCCATCCTTGGCTTTCTCGACAAAAGCGGAGAGCTCCAACCGTAGCAATCGATCTGAGCTTTTTGGCTCCACTGAAACATCAAGCCCATGGCACGTACCATGGCCACAGCTAACACTGCACCCACAACAACCCCAAAGCCCAAAGTGCGTGCGAACACCATTTGTAACCCCAACAACGAGACTCAATAGTGCGTAAACACACCTGAGCTCCTAACCACTATACAAATACCCCGCGCTCTCATCTACGTCACAAGTCATCCTAGGGCTCAATCCTAACCAAATACCTAGGCATCGTGTACCTATGCTCTGATACCATCTAATCTGTCATGCCCCGAGTTTTGAAAAGCAGGCTAATTTTTTTTTTTTTTTTTTTTTTTTAAATCAGAGTTTAAATCATTTCAGGCGTGAACAGATCGCCACATGTATAGTAAATTCCCTGTCCAAATGGGACAGAGCCTTTCCTATACATGCACGGCTAAGCACTTACAATCAATACCAGAGTAGTCTAAACTACGCATACAACAATAGTCATTTTACAATATTTTAAACAAAATGCGGAAGAAAATATACTGGTGACATAAGGGTCGGTACTATCGCAACAGCCTCACCAACGTGTCCCGACATCCCAGCACCCGACCGACCTGAAAAATGGTCACCCAGGGGGTGTGAGATACACTGTACATGTATCCCAGTGGGCACGACGAGCCGACAAATAGCTAATCGTACCTACTGGATACAATAATCTGCGGATAGTAATAGATCAATAGGTAAAGCTGAATAATCAATAAGTCATGATATAACTGAGCAGATATGGGTACAGAAATATCAGAATCAATCATGGTGATAATCAATTATAACTGAGCAGATATGGGTACAGAAATAAATAGTAAAACATGCCAGAATATGGAAATATAAGCTATGCATCAACAAAGAAACAGTAAGTACCCAACCGATGCCACTATTGGTCACGAGGACCTCAGGCGAATATATCTATGCCGAGCCAACCACAATCATACTGGATTCCACCTAGCCGAGCTGAACAGCAACCCCGTACCATTGATATAGCCAAGAGGATCCTCGTACCAAACGGTACAGCCGAGAGTTTCCTCATATCGGTACAGCCGAGGGGCTCCCCGTACCCAGTGATACAGCCAGAGGGGATAGCTCACGGGTCAACCAGACCCTTTACCGGTAAAGAACGCAATGTGGGTGATCAATCCCACAGCGTACGCGAGCGAACAGCAGGTGCACAACGATCATAATGCTAATGCTCAAGCTCACGGTCCACAGACCGGGTAATCGGCAAAATGCCGGAAATCCCCACAGGGATGCAAATATCTGTATATCAATCATAGGTCTATCATGCATATCAGGAATGTAAAAGCAAGTATCTCTGGATATAAATGCAGAATATAACCAATGGCAGGAATCAACAAGCATGATCAGACCATGAGAATCTACTGTACTCAGATATGAAACTGACAAGAAAGTATACATGATATGTCTAAGGAGATCAATGTCTATCATGTAAGAACATATGGCATATAGGCAAAATCATCAGGACTAAATCAAGAACAGGCAAAATCATCAGGACTAAATCAAGAACAGGTAAAATCATCAGAACTAAATCAAGAATAGGCAAAATCATCAGGACTAAATCAAGAATAGGCAAAATCATCAGGACTAAATCAAGAACAGGTGTCCGACTGGACTAAAGCAACCAGAGGGCCGAAAAGATAAAGCCCGGACCGAAGATAACCCACCTGTGTGTAGGCAGTCCAACGACTCCAACAGAAGGCTCGTGGGCCAGAGGCAGACTGCAAGGACCTGAATCATGAAATACTGATCAGGAATGACTCACACATACCCAAATCCAATCCGGATCACGAAAGTCGCACCGAAAATCGTAAAACCAACAATTTCGTCGGTTTACGGAACGGAATCCGATTTCCGCTCAACGAAAACCTACAGACTTCTAATAAATTGCCTAACAAGTGTGTCAATACTGTCTAAAGACAGCTAGCATGCTACATTTGCATTTTGACCCCTAGGGTTTCCAGAAATCGTACTTTTATGCGTATTTGAGAGCCGTTTTCGCTCGTTCTTTTTAGTCGGAACATCATTTTAACGAACCGTCATCTCCAGTAGGTGACCCTCGACTCGCTGAACGCCGTGCTCACCAATTTGTAGCAGCACGGAGTTGCTGGATCAAAAGATCCAAGTCCCTCGCTCTCTAATGGACAACATTGCTCCACACACCAATCCACACAGCCAAAATTGGATCTGAAGTGAGCATCAAGCTCAGGGAAATGTGTATAACAACTTTCATATTTTGATCATGGCCAGAATCTGAACTTAGATTCATTGGGACATTTCATCGAGCATCTAATGGGCATCATATATATATAAACAACTAACTCTTGCCCGAGCTCTTCTTCTATAAAGAGGCAACCAGAGCCCTTCTAAGATGGATGAACAACAAGTAGGTAGGGTTTAGAGGTTACCTGGGTGGTTGGCCGGCGACCAGAGGCGACGGCGGCGGCTGGAGAAGGAGCTCGGCCATGCAACAATGGTGCAACCACCAAGAATGAAATTCCCTACATAAACAAGCTCCATACAACCACAAGAGCTACCTCTAAATGACCAATTAAACTTACCTGGGTCACAACGCGGCGGCCGGAAGCGGCGGCGACGCGCGGCGGCGGAGCTCACCCGAGCTCAGATTTTCCAAGGGGTGCAACTACGGTTACCCAAAACCTTACGTAAGAAACCACATGCAACTTCACCAACAGCATTATACACACCTAAGGAACATACCTGAGTGGTTTTCCCGTCGCGCGGAGCCCCGGCGATCGCCGGCGTTCAACCTCGGCGAGAATAAGCCCTCTAATGGCGGATTCCGGCCGGCGACTCCTGGGCCGGCGCAACATGGACCAACATGTCCCTCTCGGTCCCCCGATGCTTGCTGAGGTGGTGGCCGGGGGTGCGGGTGCACAGCGGCGCCGGACGGCGAAGATCGGCCGCGTTTCACATTTGCTCGGTTCTAGGGCAAGCCGGATCTCCGCACAAACTCAACCGATCTTCCACAAACTTTGGGAGTAGCTTTCAGTCATCGAGAAGACAAAGATCAACGGTATTGATCTTAGTTTTAACGGTTGGATGAAGCTCGTGGTCAAGCTCGGCCAGAATAAAGACTTCCGGCAAGAAATCGCTCCCGCCGGCGTCCGGGACGACGGCGACGGCTCAAACTTCACAGGGGTGATACACTCAGGGTCAGGAAACTACTACAAGATCCTTGGGCCATTTAAAAATAAAAAGATTCAAACTTCTTACCTCGCAGGAAAACGAGGAAGAAGGAGATGGCCGCGGCGGCGCGCGGCGTTGGGTTCACCCTGGCTCGGTTGCGGCCACACAGAGGAACACCTCAGAACCATCTTGATCAAGCTGGGTCCTTCCCAAGCACCCTCCACACCACCAACCGAGAAAAGGTGGTTTCTTGATCTGTTTCTTCTCCGGCGACGGGGTGACGGCGGCCGGTGCGCGACCTCCGAGGGGTGCGGCAGAGGGAGATGGGGTTGTTGGAGTTGCGGCTGGGGTAGAGGCTTCGGGGTTAGGGTTTAAAGAAACCCTAGCCCGAGCTATGTATATATATATATAAGTATGGTGCAATTGCATTTACACCCTCCAACATTAAATCTTTAGAGTTAAGTCCCTCACAGTACACTTGTTATCACATTTAGGTCCCTCTCCAAGGGGTGGCACGCAAAACGAGGCATGATATATAGGGACCTTGTGCAAAACACCGTGTTGTTTGCTTATTTCACGCTTTTTGAGGCGTTTTACTCATCGAATCGAAAAATGGACTTCGCCACGACGTCCGGCTCGGCGAAACCTATCAGGTAGCAATTTCTGTTTTTTTGAGAAAATGCCCGGATAAATTCTCGGTCCATCAATACTGTACGAGAATATAGTTTATCCCGCTTTTCGAGACTCTAGGGTCGTCAAACGGAAATTCCGTTAGTGCCATTGCGTTCAGAACGGCGAAACCGATCAAACCGACTACCTGGATTGCTATGATCGGAGTCCAGAGAGCGAATTGGCTAACGTTGGCGGTAAGGGGATTTAGAAATAGGGTTTACTATTCACCCACTGTTCACAGCACTATTCACTGATTTCTAGAAGATCCGACTCGGATCTGAATTTGATCTATGTCATTTTCGATCAGTTCGACGAGACGGTCGCACTGGTCATCTCGGATTTTCGAGATTTGGCTCGGATTTGAAAGGCAATATTTCTGTCTCGTAAACTGTGCAATTTACACAGTAGCAAAAGATCAATTGCGCTATTTGTGCTCTTTCTAATTCTGAGTCATCTTGACTCCATTCTTTTCTTTCATTTATTTCGAATTTAAATTTCACGAATCTTACATCAGTTGAGAGTTATTTTAAAATGTGGTTGAAGATTTGGATAAGTGTGCTTGAGATAATTTACGCGTAAGGAATTTCGATTGGGGTCGAATTCGGGTATAGGTGGCGTTTGAATTCAATTTTGGGGTATATATATATATATATATATATATATATATATATATATATATACATATATATATATATATATATATATATACATATATATATATATATATATATATATACATATATATATATATATATATACATATATATATATATATATATATATATATATATATATATATATATATATATATTATTATTATTATTATTATTATTATTATTATTATTATGTCACGCCCCGAGTTTAAAACCAGCCTTTTTTTTTTTTTTTTTTTTTTTTTTTTTTTTAAATCAGAGTTATCAGAAACTGGGCGTAACAGACCGCCACATGCATAGGAAATCCTCTATCCAAACGGACAGAATCTTCCCTATACATGCACGGCTAGGCAAGTACAACATCATACAATCAGAGATCAAGTACCACTTAACTAAACAACAATTAAAACCCAATTAATTCTAAACAACTATATATATGTCATTCAAACTCAACATCATGTAAACAAATACTAAAGTACTAAGATGTCATATTAAATTGTAAACTGCTAAATAATCCAAAACCAAAATAAGTAGATCCTCAGGGGGACAGCTCTATCGTGACAGCCTCACTCATACATCCCGACATCTCTCCACCCGACGGACCTGAAAAATGGTCACCCAAGGGGTGTGAGATACAACGACAGTGTATCCCAGTGGGCACGACGAGCCGAGAAATAACTAATCGTACCTACTGGGTACTAAAATCTGCGGATAGTAACTGATCAGTGGATAAAAGCTGAATACTGAATAAGCATGCTGGTATAATACGGAAATCAAATAAGTGCTGATAATAAATGACTGTAATCAAACAGGAACTGAATAATAAAGGGTACAAGATAAATAGCTACATGTAAATGAAACAGGATAATAAAAGCTATGCATCAATAATAGAAACTCAAGTACCCAATCACATGCCAGTATTGGTCTCGCAGGACCTCAGGCTAGTGCCACCGATCCGCACCATATCTAGCTGACATAACCCTGCACTCACAGACGCCAAGCAGTCCTAATGCAAAGGGCTCACGAGTCCTTCCTCTAGACCACTTTATCGGTAAAGAACACTATGACGGTGGCCAAATCGTCAGTGTACGTGAAGTACAGCGGTGCGTGGCAAATCATAATGCTATGCTCAAGCTCACGGTCTAATGACCGGGTAGTCGGCAACAAGCCAAGATCCCCTCAGGGAAGCAACTATCTGTCTGTATATCAATCAGGTCTATCATGCATAACTGGAAATAAAAGCAAGTATCTCTAGATATAATGCAATCTAATAACTGATAGATATGAAGCAACAATAGGCATGATCAGACCATGAATGTCAACTGTACTGAATACAGGAATAAAATGACAGGTAACAGGAAATGTCCAGGTAGATGTCTATCAACTAAGGATAAAAGACATGCACATAATCAAGGCTAAATCAAAAACAGGTGTTCGACTGGACTAAAGCAACCAGAGGGCCGAAAAGAATAAAGCCCGGACCGAGATAACCCACCTCAACGTAGGCCGATCCCGAATCCCGCTAAACTACTGGGAAGCTGGTGCTGAACTGCTGGACATGAACAAAAACTGGAATCAGAAACAGACTCACTCATACCCATCCCGACAAACACTATAGTAATACGACGCTAACACGAAACACTTAGCCGGAAACAAGCTTTCCCAGAAATTCTGAAAAACTATTCAACACCGAAACTGACCCGCCGACAGTCAATACACATCCGAATACTGCGAAATTACACCTGTTGACCCTAAACTCATAACATTGACCATTCGGCAGACAGGGGCAAAAATCATAATTTTCGACGTCCAGATGTTGCCATAACTACTCGCGCAACTCCACGAAAAGCCCAATTCGGCTTCGGAGTCTCCCGACGAAATACCAAAAAACACTGGACCAGCCAGGATAGTGGTCGGGGATAACCAGGAGGCAACAACTGACGACTAGAAATCTAAACCGGAACGCGGAACTCACGCCTGAAACCGTAAAACCGGCAATTTTGCCAATTTACGGAACAGGATCCGATTCCCGCTCAACGAAAACCTATGGAACTCTAATAAACTGACTAGACGGTGCGTAAATACTGTCTAAAGACATCGCGGCACTCTACAATTGCAACTTAGTCCCATAAATTAATTCTAAATAGCATACTTTTACTAAACTTAAATACAAAACGTCTCGTTCTCTAAATCCAGAAATCCAAGACAACGCCCGTAAGTTTCAGCACGTCCGTTACGACGAGACGAAGCTCGTGCTCACTGGCTTGGGCCAGCACAAGGCCCATTTACAAAGATTGCCCATAATACTTAAGGCAAATAAGCAACTGTAGAGTTATTATAGGATCCACAAGGATCTAAATAGGTACTATCAAACACCTAGAGGGGGGGTGAATAGGTGTAATACTTAAAAACTCAATCTCAGTGCAAAATAAAAACCAATGCGGAAAATAAAAACAGCACACCGAGATTTACGTGGAAACTCCAATCTAGGAGAAAAACCACGGGACCAACACGCAATAACAATCCACTAAGAATAGAAGAATAACAAGGTGATTACCGACTCCACGGACTCAAACCCCTCCTTCAGCTTCTTCGGACCTTGCGCTGACCGGTTGGATATCGCGCCAATAACAATCCCTAAGAAAAGAAGAATAACAAGGTGATTACCGTCTCCACGGATTTAACCCTTCCTTCAATTTCTTGGACCTCGCGCTCCACCGTTTGGCCCGTCCACTGCTCACGTTCGAATCCACGAACGCACGCTTCGAATCCACGAACGCCTTTAGCACACCGAATCCACGATGCCACGTCGAATCCACGACGCAAACTCAGTCGATAAGAATATTGACTTCGATGGTGATCCTCTGCTTAGATTCTCAATTGAGGAACCGTAGAAGAAATCTCTAAGCAAAGATAGATCAATTCGACACAAAGATATGTTCTTGAAAGAACCATCGAATTGACCTAAAAGAGGCTATGAAGAAGATCGATAAAACCTAGCCTCTAGGGTTGCTCTCAATGTTTTATAAATTGATTCGGCCGTAGCTCCCACGTTTTTGCAGAAACCCTAAGTGTCTATTTATAGTTTAGAAACCTTTGGAAAGAGATAAGAATCCAAAAACTTACCTTATCTGGAAATTTCAGGACGGCGATCCGGATCGGATTTACTGCGATCCGGATCGTCGTAACGAGATTGACGATTCCAGAAAACCAAGGGTGTCGGGATCCCGGATCGCATTGCCCGATCCGGATCGTTCATACAAATCAGAAACTTAAACATTCGGGATCCGGATCGGAAATTGCATGGATCCGGATCGAAGTCTTGTATGAAGCAACAACCTTCGGGATCCGGATCGTTGGCCCTGATCCGGATCCTGAACATGTCCGAACACCAGTTTTGATTATTATGAAATTAAAAATTCTTCCAAGTGTTTCTATACTATAAGAAAGTATTTCGGATCACCAAAATTATTTAGTTAACCATACCTGATCCTTTTGAATACTTTCTTCTTGAGATTGATGTAACTGATCCACAATTCTCAACTTCAATCTTCAAGATTCAAGACACTGAGTGTCAACTTGAGCTCTTGTTGAATCTTCTCTAAGTCTTTGATTGCTGATTGACAATTTGATCCCTTTAAGACTCCGACTCAACTCACTGACTTGACTCACGAAATATGCCAATACCAAAATGCCGTAACAATCTCCCCCTTTGGCATTTCGTGACAAAACCCAAAATACATAAAAGCGCTCAAGTCACTTATCTTAAACCAAAAATCGAAATTCAATGTTATCACCCAAAACCATTGATTTTCTTTGCGTGAAAAGATCCAATAAATACAAAAATACATTGAACCAAACAGTCCTAGAACATACTCTATGACTTAGGACTTGGAGTCTTAAAGTGATGTAATTCCTGCAAAACAAAACTCCAAACAAATCAAACGTCAGTCGTTAGAAATTAAAATCCTACATTTGATTCATCCTTTTGGTCTTTTGTTTTTCCCAGCTCTTTCAACCTTTCTGTGTCTCCCCCTATCTTGAGCATCTCTAACATGTTCTCCATATTCTTGAGCATCTATGTTCTCCCCCTTTGTGGTACGATCATCATTTTCCGGTTCTCCCCATTTTTCCATTTTCGTTTCGTTTGTCCTCTCTTGATGATCTCATCTCCGTCATTTCTCTTCTCCCCTTTTTGTCACAAATTGTCAAACAGTGAACATACTAGACAAAAGGAAATCACTAACAAAATTAGTTCATGGAGAAAGAGAGATAAAAGCTCAGTTCTGGTATATAACAAAAATGCAGATTGCGTACCGGTACCAGAAAGCAAAAATTAAATAATTTCTTGAAACAAATCCAGATTTTAGAATCTTTTCAAATACCGATTTGTATTCCATCAAGAAATCAATTTAAGTGCTTTAAACAGTGAATTCACACAGATGTCATTCAATCCAATTAATTTCACAAAATTAAAAAGATTTACTCCAAAATCATGAAAAATAAAGGTAAAACATTATAAACCGTTTTTCATGTTATATTCATCAAACACAAGTCATCAAAAATAATCTTGAGATCCAAAGTCTATCAAGATGTAACGGATTTACAAAGATGACATACGGAGATTTCCAAATGACATCAATTTGAATTCTACCCTTTCAAATTGAGATAAGCACTAAAATACCTAAGGGTGGCTCTTTGAGCATCTTTCAACTATCCCACCTTATACCAACCAGGAGATTGTTCAAAATATAAGAGTTTTGCATATAAATCTCCAAATGCTTCAACTAAAGATTTTCTCATAAAATACTATCAAGCATCCATAACATGTGGTAGCTTCACACACAAACCGGACGACCGGGGTGGCAGCTCTTTCCTACATGTGGTGGTAGTTTTCACACTCCTTTCGGATGTAACTCTTTCCACATCTTTTGCAAATCATTTCAATACCCTTGTAAGAATGCAATCTCTTACGTGAAAGAATTAAATCCCAAATTTTAGTCTATCGGTTGTCTCACGTTTATCACAATGAATTCACACAACCGAGATAGATTAAGCATCTAAAGATCACACATGATTTCTAAAATTTGATGCTTATAATATCAAAAACTCCTATAATGAAGTATCTTCAAGATTATGATTAAGGAGTAAAGTTGATAATCCAAATAAAATTAATTTGGAGTGAATAAAAGTGAAGCCCTTTTTATTCAATGCACTTGTTCAGTAAAAAACCTTTTGTTCAAAAACAAAGTATAAAAACGAAGAGCATTGAAAAACATGTAATGCAAAGATTAAGAAAAATATGAAAGGAAAACCAATCAAAGCATTACATACAGTCATAAGCTATTTAGAACTTAAGACAAGGAAAGATATCACCTTTCCGAATCCAAAATCGCTGGATTTTGGGTTGTCTTGATTCGTTGTGGCCGGGGGTTGTCCGCTTTGACTGTTGATCCACCTTAGGTCTTTGCCTCGCAGTGATCCACTTGTATGATTGATGTTGTGGCTCGGACCTTTGGTGGGTTGAGTGAACTCCTTTGACTTGATGTGTCTTTTGATTCCGTTGAGTTCGCTCCGTAGATGAAGTTGCCGAAGGACTCTTCTTTCTCTTTTTCGGGCAATTCTTCACCAAATGTCCTTCAAGTCCACATAGGTGACAAGTTCTTCCTTTCAATTTCATTGTGGAACTTGAAGCATTCACAGTTTGGTTCTTTTTGAATCCCAAACCAACCTTGCTTGTTTGACCTAATCCGGACATACAATCAAGTTTCTTGGAACCGGTTGAAATCCTTTGTATGTCGGATTTAAGTTGATGAACTTGCTTGGTCAATGCTTGGTTGGTGACATGAATTTCCTCAAACTGCTTTTCAAGAAAATCAATCTTGTTAATATGGGAATTAACGACCGTTTCCGATTGATTTATCTTTTCTTGGAGGATTTTATTATCCAATAAAAGCTCTCGTTCCTCCTCGAGATCATGAAGTTTGATCTTTAAAGCATGATTCTCGTCTTGATCTCAAGTCGTTGCTTCCTCAACTTCTTGATATGTTTGGCCATCTTCTTAGATTCCGCAAGAAGTTGTTGATATGCCTCAACGAGTTCTTCCTCGTCCGACTCCCCCTCACTTGATGACTCTCCGCCGGTTGTTGATGTTTCATACAAAATCAAAGGAGTAGAGTCAGTGACTAAAGATGATAAACAATTATTAGAAGAGGGAAAATGAGAGGCATGAGAAGCAACGATTTTTTCCTCTTTACTTGAGGTCGATTCATTAGAAGTAGAATCGTCCCAAGTTTTCGCTTGCAAAGCCTTCTTTTTATATGATTTCGGAGAAGGACAATCCGTTGAAAAATGGCCGTAGCCTTTGCATCGATAGCATTGGATTTCCCCTTCGAAATCATCTTTTTCTTTAGAAGGTTTTGCAAAGCCTTTGAGGTTAGAGGATTTAGAACCCGATGATCCTTTAGATGGTTTCGTGGATGAAGATCCATCGGTTCGATTCTTCCAAAATTTCCGACGAAATTTCTTTGTGATCCGCGCCAATTGTTCTTCAAAATCGGCAAAAGAGATTTCATCGTCGGAACTTGATTCGCTATCTTCTTCCTTTGTTGATTTGAATGCAATACCTGTAAGCTTAGAAGAAGACTTGGAAGAAACTTGATTAGTAGGAAAAGTCATTTCATAAGTTTGCAAAGCACCTACTAATTCCTCTACACTCATCTCATCCGGATGACTAACGGTTTCAATGGCGGTAACCTTTGCCCTAAACCGTTCCGGAAGAGTCCGAAGTATCTTTCTTACAATTTTCGACTCCGGGATCTTTTCTCCTAAATTAGCACATGTATTTATTACATCTTGAAGTCTAGTGTAATAATCTGTAAACAATTCATGCTCTTCCATATGAATAGAGTCAAATTGACTTGTAAGCATCTGGAGCTTTTGAATTTTTACAAGATTAGTACCCTCATGTGTAATTTTGAGAATATCCCAAATTTCCTTCGCGGTTTCACACGCGGAAATTCTTGTGAACTCAGTCGAGGAAAGAGAATTAAATAAAGCGTTCATACCTTTCCCATTGTAAGAAGATCTTTCAAATTCCTCTTTGGACCATCTAGAGCGAGGTTTTGGGGTAGTAGAATTTCCTACTTCCTCAACAGGATGCACCCAACCGTATTCCACGGATTGCCATACCCGCTCATCAATTGCGATGAGAAAAGCTCTCATCCGCACTTTCCAATAAGCATAATTAGTCCCATCAAAAAGAGGAGGTCTATAAATATTACCACTTTCACCCATCATGATAGATAAACCTAAAACCCGCTCTGATACCAATTGTAGGTTATATAGGATCCACAAGGATCTAAATAGGTACTATCAAACAACTAGAGGGGGGGTGAATAGGTGTAATACTTAAAAACTCAATCTCAGTGCAAAATAAAAACCAATGCGGAAAATAAAAACAGCACACCGAGATTTACGTGGAAACTCCAATCCAGGAGAAAAACCACGGGACCAACACGCAATAACAATCCACTAAGAATAGAAGAATAACAAGGTGATTACCGACTCCACGGACTCAAACCCCTCCTTCAGCTTCTTCGGACCTTGCGCTGACCGGTTGGATATCCACGCAATAACAATCCCTAAGAAAAGAAGAATAACAAGGTGATTACCGTCTCCACGGATTTAACCCCTCCTTCAATTTCTTGGACCTCGCGCTCCACCGTTTTGCACGTCCACTGCTCACGTTCGAATCCACGAACGCACGCTTTCGAATCCACGAAACGCCTTTAGCACACCGAATCCACGATGCCACGTCGAATCCACGACGCAAACTCAGTCGATAAGAATATTGACTTCGATGGTGATCCTTTGCTTAGATTCTCATTGAGGAACCGTAGAAGAAATCTCTAAGCAAAGATTAGATCAATTCGACAAAAGATATGTTCTTGAAAGAACCATCGAATTGACCTAAAAGAGGCTATAAAGAAGAACGATAAAAACCTAGCCTCTAGGGTTGCTCTCAAGTGTTTTATAAATGATCGGCCGTAGCTCCCACGTTTTTGAGAAACCCTAAATGTCTATTTATAGTTTAGAAACCTTTGGAAAGAGATAAGAATCAAAAACTTACCTTATCTGGAAATTTTCAGGACGGCGATCCGGATCGGATTTACTGCGATCCGGATCGTCGTAACGAGATTGACGATTCCAGAAAACCAAGGGTTCGGGATCCGGATCGCATGCCCGATCCGGATCGTTCATACAAATCAGAAAACTTAACATTCGGGATCCGGATCGGAAATTGCATGGATCCGGATCGAAGTCTTGTATGAAGCAACAACCTTCGGGATCCGGATCGTTGGCTCTGATCCGGATCCTGAACATGTCCGAACACCAGTTTTTGATTATTATGAAATTAAAAATTCATCCAAGTGTTTCTACACTATAAGAAAGTATTCGGATCACCACATTATTTAGTTAAACATACCTGATCCTTTTGAATACTTTCTTCTTGAGATTGATGTAACTGATCCACAATTCTTCAACTTCAATCTTCAAGACTCAAGACACTGAGTGTCAACTTGAGCTCTTGTTGAATCTTCTCTAAGTCTTTGATTGCTGATTGACAATTTGATCCCTTTAAGACTCCGACTCAACTCACTGACTTGACTCACGAAATATGCCAATACCAAAATGCCGTAACAGCACCTGTCTACAAATACTAATATACTTGACTTGTAAACTGAAGTCTACTGTGAGCATCATGCTTGCAATGAACAGGAAATTGTAGTGCCACCGAGGCTTGCCGGAAAGTGACCGGAGAAGTCGCCGACGCAACACCTCAAAAGACCTAGGCTCGGGTTTGCACAGTTTGGATCAAACAAGGCTCTAACTGAAAATAAGGGTGAGACAAGTAGCAAACCCTCACCGCAATTGTTTGGTCGGTCTGACCCACCGCCGGCGGCCGGGAAAAAAAAACCCAACACAAACACATATAAATGGAAGGTTGGACCAAACTTTATTTATGCGGTCCCCTGGCCTAACATCTTGATAGGAAGCCTAACTATAGTGCCTACGACTACCTGGGTTGGTGGCCGGCGTCCAAGTGCGGTGGCGACGGCCGGGGTGGATCTGGTTTGCTACAATGGTGCAACACAGTGAGCAAAAACCCCCACGTTAAAACTTTCATACAAACTGCATTGTAAAACCTCCTCAAGTCCCCAGGAAAATCACCTGAGTCATGGTGCCGGCGGCAATCGCCGGAGCTCGAGCAGGGGAAGATGGAAGGCTTAAGGCGGATCTCCAAACCAGGCACCAAAAAGCCTCCATTTGGACCAATGCACTCCTCTGGTTGCCTCGGAGCCTGCTGAGGTGGGGCTGGCGGCGCGGTTGTGAACGGCGGGCGCGGGCGGCGAGGCTCGGCCAAAGGCGAAGAAAAGCCTGGTTTCGGGCTTTACTTCGAGGGGATCGGATTCCCCCCGATCAACACCAACCTCGGAGGTAGGTTGCAGTCAATGAGAGGAACAATCCCAACGTCTCTGACTTGATTCAACGGCCGGAGTGAAGACGGCGCCCAAGATCGGCAAAACGAG
>CM055075.1:7508016-7754671 GCA_029204045.2 Tillandsia leiboldiana
CATACCGTACCTGCGCACCGCGACCGCGCACGTACAACTAAAAACCGCGGGTCGCATCCGCTCGCACCTCTTCGCCTCAACCCCACAGCTAATAAGGGCCCCACACTACGTCACCTCGTGGGTATACACGGGTCCTACGACCTCTTTTCCGGAAAATGCACCCCTCACGGTGGCCAAACCGCGGGTGCACGTGTTGCAGCCTCGAGCACAGTACCACAATATTAGCAATAGTATGCAGTAATCGCAATGTATATGAAAATAGTAAAGCAGTAACCATGATGCATGAATCAGAATAAGGTAGAGGCGTGTAAACTCATGTTGCCCTACTATTAGCATAGTCGAAGGAAAGACGGTAGCTGAAGCATCAACACGAGACCACGTAACTACGATGTGTAGCATAATCCGTAGCTCTAGAATAATGATTACTGAAGTGAACGGTAACATATAATATTTAAATTAAACAATCAATGTGGTTCGATGCAAATATCACACTCAACCCACCTGTCGCTAGTAGGCGTCAACGCTCCGCTCCCCTCGCGTCCTGGTACTCCCGCTCGGCTCCTTCGCACACCTGCCGCGAGGAGAAAAGCGACGCTCAGACGGACGACGCGGATGAAGACGAGAGCGGGCGAACCGCTCGTCGGTTCGCGGCTCCCCGTCCGCACCGGGCCGTGCGCGTGCTCAGCTCCGTACGGGCAACCCCACACGTGGGGTTGAGCGCGCGTCCGGCCCCGTGCGGGTCACCCCGCACGCGGGCTGGGCGCCGCCCAGCCCTGCGGCCTACCCCGCACGCGGGCTGGGCGTGCCGCCCGGCCCCGTGCGGGTCACCCCGCCCGACGCGGGTCTGGGCGTCGCCCAGCCCCGTGCGGGTCACCCCGCACGCGCTGGGCGTGCGCCCGCCCCGTGCGGCCATCCCGCACGCGGGGGCTGGGCGCCGGGCCCGCCCGTGCGGTCATCCCGCACGCGGCTGGGCGTGCGCCCGGCCCCGTGCGGGTCATCCCGCACGCGGGGGGGGCTGGGCGCCGCCTGGCCCGTGCGGTCGCATGAGGGCGCCGGATGGGGGGGGGGTTTCTTCGCACGTGCGGCGGATTCCGGGAAATCCGCCGCCTGTGCCTCACCCCTTCCGGTCAAGATGATCAAGAACTCAACACGAGGAAAAAGAAACTAAATTCCCGTCTCACCTTGATGAGGACGACGAAGGTTTGGGAAGAGGGGATCGTCCGTTCTCGTAGGTCCGGTGTGGTGGTGGTGGGGATGCGGCGTTCTCCCCTCTCCTCGACCGTCTTCGCTCGGGTCGTGCGTGCCAAAGGGGTAGCAGACTGAGAAGGGGTTCCCAACCCTCACCTCTCAACCCCCAATTAATTAGCTGTTTTGGTACGATCGAGCCCAACCCGCGTCCAACTCCAAATGCTAACCTAGCCCCAAATTAACCCGGATAGATAGAACGAAATAAATTAAATTAATTTATGTCGGATCCCGAAAATTTACAGAAAATTAGACTGAGCCGTGCGAAAGAATTAACTAGCTTGAATCAAAAATATCGTTAAATCCGGGTCTGGTTTACCTCAAAAGGGACGTGCCGGACACCCGAACCGCAGCAACTTCGAAAATTTATTCCGGGAGCTTCCGGGTCGGAAATCCGATCCGATCGCGCCGCCGGCCTCCGCTTCGCGAGCTTTATTCTCAAAAAAATGCCCGCGAGCCCCCGACGGCCTGCCCAGAATGACAAAAGAAAATCAAACCCCCGGACCCCTTTGCCTAAAGCGGTTCGAAAACCCGCGGCTATTACACCACTCACCTCTAACACGAGTTTCGTCCTCGAAACTCAAACCCGGATAGGAGTGAAAAGGTCGGGTAGCACTCCCTCATCTTGGATTCCAGTTCCCAAGTGGCTTCTCGCTCTTCATGGTTGCTCCAATGTACTTTCACGTAGGGGATAGCCCGATTTCGTAGTGATTTTGTTTCCCTTGCCAGGATCTTCACTGGGGTTTCTTCGAAGCTCAGGTCCTCCTTAAGTTCGAGTGCAGAGGTGTCCAGGACATGTGATGGGTCGGGGAGATATTTCCGAAGCATTGATACGTGGAACACATCGTGGACTCGTCGAGGTTTGGTGGTAGGGCGAGGCGGTAAGCTACTGGGCCGATACGCTCTAGAATCTCAAATGGCCCCACAAACCGTGGGCTCAGCTTGCCCCTTAGCCCGAAACGCCTGATTCCTCTGGATGGCGAGACCCGCAAAAACACATGTTCCCCCACTTGAAACTCCAAGTCCCGGCGCCTCTGGTCTGCGTAACTCTTCTGTCGACTCTGGGCGGTCAGCAAGCGCTGTCTGATAAGGCGCACTTTCTCTTCAGTTTCTTCCACTAAGTCGGGTCCCAAAAGTTTCCGCTCTCCCAAGTCGTCCCAGCAGATCGGGGATCGGCAGCGCCTTCCATACAGTGCTTCGTAGGGCGCCATCTGAATGCTGGCCTGGTAGCTGTTGTTGTAGGCAAATTCCACGAGAGGTAGGTAGCGTGACCAACCGATTCCCCAATCAAGCACACAGGCGCGAAGCAGGTCTTCTAGGGTTTGTATCGTGCGCTCTGACTGTCCGTCCGTCTGAGGGTGGAAGGCGGTGCTGAAATGTAATCTGGTCCCCATGGCCTGCTGGAGACTTTGCCAAAACTTCGAGACAAAGCGCGTGTCTCTGTCCGAGTGTGATCGATGCCGGTACCCCATGTAGTCTCACGATCTCGCTGATGTAGACTTGAGCTAGCCGTTCGCGGGTCCAAGTGGTGTGAATTGGTAGGAAGTGTGCTGACTTGGTTAACCGGTCAACTACAACCCAGATCGCGTCGTGGCCCTGTTGTGAACGTGGGAATCCAGTGACAAAATCCATGGTGATCTGGTCCCATTTCCACTCTGGTACCGGTAAGGGCTGTAGCTTCCCTGCTGGTCGCTGGTGTTCGGCCTTTATCTGTTGACATACTAGGCAGTGGGCTACGTATCGCGTCACGTCTTCTTTTTAACTTAGGCCACCAGAACGTCTGTTTGAGATCCCTGTACATCTTCGTGCCCCCCGGGTGTGCCGCATAAGGGGCTCGATGTGCCTCCGCTAAGATTTCATTCTTCAACTCTGGTGAATCCGGCACACAGACCCGCCCGCGGAAACATAGGGTGCCGTCGTCTTTCACCGCAAAGTCAATCTCTTGACCCTGGGGAATCTTGTCTCGTAAGCGCTGTAGGTGCAGATCGGTCTGCTGTCCCTCCTGGATCTTCTCGAATAGCGTCGGCTTGACCACCAAGGCTAGGAGTTGCAGAACTGTGCCCGCAGGCACCACCTCCACTGCATTCGCGCGAACTCCGCGATCAGGTGGTCCTGCTTGTCAGCGCGCTCTCCGACCCCGGCCGTCCCGATGCCCTTTTCTGCTCAGTGCGTCTGCCACCACATTTGCCTTCCCGGGGTGATATTGGATCGTCAAGTCGTAATCCTTCAGCAACTCGAGCCACCGTCTCTGCCGCAAGTTTAACTCTTTTTGGGTAAAGATGTACTTAAGACTTTGATGATCTGAGAAAACGTTGCAGTGGACTCCGAAGAGGTAATGCCTCCACAGTTTCAAAACGAAGACCACGGCGGCCAATTCCAAGTCGTGTATCGGGTAGTTCCTTTCGTAGTCCTTCAGCTGCCTGGACGCGTAGGCGATCACCTTCCCCTGTTGCATCAGAACACCTCCAAGACCGATCCTTGACGCGTCGCAGTACACTTCATAATCCTCTCCGGGCGTCGGCAGCACCAGTATTGGTGCCTTAGTTAATCTCTTCTTGAGTTCCTCAAAACTCTCCTGGCACTTGGCCGTCCATATGAACTTCTCGCCTTTTCTGGTCAATCGTTTAAAAGGGGTAGCGATCTTTGCGAAACCCTCAACGAAACGCCGGTAGTATCCTGCCAGCCCTAGAAAACTTCGTACTTCTGTCACCGACGTCGGCGGCCGCCAGTCTACCACTGCTTCTACCTTTTTGGGGTCCACAGCGATCCCCTGTGCCGAGATCACATGCCCTAGGAAGCCAACTTCCCGCAGCCAGAATTCACACT
This sequence comes from Tillandsia leiboldiana, assembly GCA_029204045.2. NCBI lineage: Eukaryota > Viridiplantae > Streptophyta > Magnoliopsida > Poales > Bromeliaceae > Tillandsia > Tillandsia leiboldiana. Next base: position 7,512,088 of record CM055075.1, read on the forward strand.
TCTTGAGTTTAGCGAACAGCTTCTGCTCTCTGAGGGTTTGCAGGATCGCCCGTAGATGGTCCTCGTGCTCCTCGTCGGTAGTGGAGTAAATCAGGATGTCGTCGATGAAGACTACACGAACCGATCCAAGAAGGGTCTGAAGATCCGGTTCATCATGTCCATGAAAACAGCGGGGGCGTTCGTAAGCCCGAAAGGCATCACCGTGAACTCGTAGTGGCCGTATCGAGTCCGGAAGGCGGTCTTGGGGATATCTTCATTTCGAACTCGGAGTTGATGATAGCCCGACTGTAGGTCAATTTTGGAGAAGACCGTCGCTCCCCGTAACTGATCGAAGAGGTCGTCGATTCTGGGTAGGGGTACTTATTCTTCACCGTGACTTTGTTTATCCCTCTGTAGTCAATGCAGAGCCGCAGGCTTCCATCTTTCTTCCGTACAAAGAGTACCGGTGCGCCCCAGGGTGACACACTCGGTCGGATGAACCCTTTGTCCAAGAGATCTTCCAGTTGTGCCTTAAGCTCCTTCAGCTCCGCGAAGGCCATTCGGTAAGGGGCCTTCGTAATAGGCTGCGTGCCTGGCAGCAGCTCAATAGGGAACTCCACCTCCCTCTCCGGAGGCATCCCCGGCAACTCCGCGGGGAAAACGTCAGGATAGTCCCTCACCACTGGGATATCTGCAAGTGTCTGTCGAGGGTCGAGTAGCCAAATCACCGATGCTAGATAGGCCACGCACCCCCCCTCAACCAGTCTTCTGGCCCGTGCCGCTGAAATAACCGCCGGGAAGGAGATGCTCTTGCCCATTATGTACACATGTTCGGGGAAGCCCGGTTCTTGCAGCCGCAGTTGTCGCTTGTCGCAATCAATGAGTGCCTGGTACCTTGTGAGCCAGTCCATGCCCAACACCACGTCGTACTCCTTCAAAGGGATCACCGCCAAGTCCCAAGGGCAGACCAACCGTCCCAACATAATCGGGCAGGCGGCCACAAAAACTGGTCGCCTCCAGAGTCCTCCCGCCGTTTGCACCGTCAAGGAGGCTTGGAGGGGTGTCTCCTCGAGGTTATGCATGAAAACGAAATCACGAGAAATGAACGAGTGCGTTGCTCCGGTATCGAAAAGAGTTCTAGCACGGGAATTCAAAACGAAGTAGTAGCTGCAAGAGCGTCCTCCGGTGGATCAGTCCCTTGGCGGGTCATTGAGAAAACCCTCCCGCCTGGTTGTGGTTGCCGGTCCTCCTCACGCCGTGGTGCGGGGGTCTGGAAGCCGACGCCATAGGAGCTTTTCCCCGCCCTGAGTGCTGTGGCCTGGGCGTAGGTGCTCCCATGGGCGCCGATCCCCCGCCTAAGGGGCAGTTGCGGCGGAAGTGCCCCCGTTTGCCGCACCTGAAACAATGGTCGTCTCTTTGGGGGCACTCTCCCGTCAGGTGTCCTCCCCCGCATATGACACAAGGCCTATTCCACGGCCTCGGCCCTCCTGTTGGCGCGCCCCGGGGTCCTGTCGGCGGTCTCCATCTTTTGGGGGGTCGGCTCCGCTGGAAGAACCCTCCCCCCAGCCTTGCTGGTGTCGCTTCTGATCCCTTAGCCGCGCCGCGTTCTCCCTTCTGGCACGGGTCACAAGCGAAACCCCGCTCCACCGTGGTGGCCTTGTCGACCACTCCCTGAAAGGTATGCAGGCCAGCCGCGTTCACCCACCTCGAAGATGTCGCTTCGCAGGCCATCGACGAAGAGTTGTGCCTTGTGAGCCTCGTCCCGTGCGACGAACGGGACGCAATTTACTAGTCGGACGAATTCCCGTTTATATTCCATGACCGTCCGGTCCCCTTGTTGAATGTGGTTTAGGTCATCCTCCAACTTTTTCTTGACGCTGCTGGTGAAGAAGGCCTCGAACAGCTCCTTCTTGAAAGTTGTCCAGGACGGAAGAGCGGTACCCTTAGCAGGATCGGGGCGTATCGTCTTCCACCACAAGCGGGCATTCCCTTCCCAGCAATGGACGGCTAGGGGAACCCGCTCGTGATCCTCCATAAGTAAGTCTTCAAAGAGTTTCTCCATTGACCCCACCCAGTTTCTCCACGACCCACGGATCTGTCGTGTCCCCTTCGAACGTGGGCGGGTCGTGCTTCTTAAAGTCCTTCAAGTTGGCCCGCACTCGATCCCGTTCGGTCATACACACCCCCCCTCCACTCGTGGCGGCGGCAGCCGCGATAGGGGTAGGCGTGACCACCGTTCCTCCAGAATAACCGGCTAGTTGTCCCTGGCGCCGGCCCACGTAGTCGCCGCTGGTGGTGGTGCTGTCGGCGGTGCCGCGGCCGGTGCTGTCGGCCCCGGCGGAGGGACCGGGGCGGCCGTCACAGGTGCGGCCTGCTGCTGCGTCATCTGGCGTACGTGATCGGTGAGGGTAGCCAATTTGCCCCGCCATTTCCCGCAATTGTTGCCGCAGGAGTTGGTTCTCCGCGGCCGTCGACGTTGTCGCATCCGCCTCGGCGTCCCCCGCCGATGACCTTGTACGGGCCATATCTGTCACTCACAAGAAGGTCAAAATTAGACAGTAACTACAACCAGCGTACCCTTTTATGCGAGGAAAGATTCAAACTCCCGCCCCCCGTTCACTCACGTTCTAAAATCCTATGCCCCACCCATTTCATTATTCGTAGGATGTGAGGCATTCCCACGGATGTCGGCACTAGCTGTTGTGATTGAATGAAGTCTCTGATACCATCTTAATCTGTCACGCCCCGGGGGTTTGTTTTAGCGGAAACGGCATTTTTTTTTTTTTTTTTGAAAGGTCTCTTTCTTCCCCGGTGCGTGCCCAGACCCGCCGCACATACAGGATCTCTCTGCAAACGGACAGAGTCTCCCCTGTACGTGCACGGCGTGTGGTGGAATACATCTCCCAAGCAAACATAACCATTCAATCACAACATTCAATTACATACAACCAGTATTCTAAATATTTAAGCGCATGGCCACTTCAACTTGAAAGGATAAATCCACGGTTTTTAAAGAGTGCCCACCCGGCACTTAAGTTTTGAAAACGAGTTTCGAAATCAGCATAAACCCCAGGGTTTTGAAAACGGTGCCCACACGACACCCAAGTTTTGAAAGCTCATTTCGCAATCCATAAATCCACAAGGTTTTGAAATCAGTGCCCACACGACACTTAGACTTTGAAAACGGTTTTCGCAATCTTTTCTTTGTTTTTGTTTCGCTTTTCAAATGGCCAGTAGGAAATAAAGGGAAAGGTAGTGCATAAACAGATAATCAAATACCGACATCTACGTCGACCCCACAAGGGTATCGGGAACCTCACACATGCCCACAATATAAATGAAAAGCTGAAAAGAAAAGGAAAGTATAAAGTTCAGGGTCTCCAACGGTCCCGCTGTGTCCGCCCCGTCCTCACCGCCCCCTACCTCTCCCCTCGCCTGGGCCCTGTCACGAAGTGGGAAGTCAGTGACTAATAAATGCCGTGCAGGGGGAATAATAAAAACAAACCGTGGCGACAACCGGAGCAACCACCCTTTTGGGGGGGGGGGGGGGGGGGGGGGGGGGGGGGGAAATGGTAACCTGTATATCTGCATCCTGTAATACTCTGCCGCGTCGGTCCACTACCGACGGCCCATACCGTACCTGCAGCACCGCGACCGCGCCGGACAACTAAACCGGCGGGTCGCTCCGCTCGCACCTCGGCGCCTCAACCCCACAGCTAATAAGGGGCCCCACTACGTCACCTCGTGGGTATACACGGGTCCTACGACCTCTTTTCCGGAAAAGTGCACCCCTCACGGTGGCCAAACCGCGGGTGCACGTGTTGCAGCCTCGAGCACAGTAACCACAATATATGAGCAATAGTAATGCAGTAATCGCAATGTATATGAAATAGTAAAGCAGTAACCATGATGCATGAATCAGAATAAGGTAGAGGCGTGTAAACTCATGTTGCCCTACTATTAGCATAGTCGAAGGAGAGACGGTAGCTGAAGCATCAAAACACGAGACCACGTAACTATCGATGTGTAGCAATAATCCGTAGCATCTAGAATAATGATTACTGAAGTGAACGGTAACATATAATATTTAAATTAAAACAATCAATGTGGTTCGATGCCAAATATCACACTCAACCCACCTGTCGCTAGTAGGCGTCAACGCTCCGCTCCCTCGCGTCCTGGTACTCCCGCTCGGCTCCTTCGCACACCTGCCGCGAGGAGAAAAGCGACGCTCAGACGCGGATGAAGACGAGAGGCGGGCGAACCGCTCGTCGGGTTCGCGGCTCCCCGTCCGCACGCGGGCCGTGCGCGTGCTCAGCTCCCGTACGGGCAACCCCACACGTGGGGTTGAGCGCGCGTCCGGCCCCGTGCGGGTCACCCCGCACGCGGGGCTGGGCGCCGCCCAGCCCTGCGGCCTACCCCGCACGCGGGCTGGGCGTGCCGCCCGGCCCCGTGCGGGTCACCCCGCACGCGGGTCTGGGCGTCGCCCAGCCCCGTGCGGGTCACCCCGCACGCGGCTGGGCGTGCGCCCGGCCCCGTGCGGGCCATCCCGCACGCGGGGGCTGGGCGCCGCCCGGCCCCGTGCGGGTCATCCCGCACGCGGCTGGGCGTGCGCCCGGCCCCGTGCGGGTCATCCCGCACGCGGGGGGGGGCTGGGCGCCGCCTGGCCCGTGCGGGTCGCATGAGGGCGCCGGATGGGGGGGGGGTTTCTTCGCACGTGCGGCGGATTCCGGGAAATCCGCCGCCTGTGCCTCACCCCTTCCGGTCAAGATGATCAAGAACTCAACACGAGGAAAAAGAAACTAAATTCCCGTCTCACCTTGATGAGGACGACGAAGGTTTGGGAAGAGGGGATCGTCCGTTCTCGTAGGTCCGGTGTGGTGGTGGTGGGGATGCGGCGTTCTCCCCTCTCCTCGACCGTCTTCGCTCGGGTCGTGCGTGCCAAAGGGGTAGCAGACTGAGAAGGGGTTCCCAACCCTCACCTCTCAAACCCCCAATTAATTAGCTGTTTTGGTACGATCGAGCCCAACCCGCGTCCAACTCCAAATGCTAACCTAGCCCCAAATTAACCCGGATAGATAGAACGAAATAAATTAAATTAATTTATGTCGGATCCCGAAAATTTACAGAAGATTAGACTGAGCCGGTGCGAAAGAATTAACTAGCTTGAATCAAAAAATATCGTTAAATCCGGGTCTGGTTTACCTCAAAAGGGACGTGCCGGACACCCGAACCGCAGCAACTTCGAAAATTTATTCCGGGAGCTTCCGGGGTCGGAAATCCGATCCGATCGCGCCGCCGGCCTCCGCTTCGCGAGCTTTATTCTCAAAAAAAAATGCCCGCGAGCCCCCGACGGCCTGCCCAGAATGACAAAAGAAAATCAAACCCCCGGACCCCTTTGCCTAAAAGCGGTTCGAAAACCCGCGGCTATTACATGAGAATTGCCTATCTCTGTGCTGTTTTGGAAAAACAGCAAGTGTATGTTGATTAGTGAGTTGTGTTGTTTGTTGTGGTGTTGCATGTTGGGGTGATGTTGTTTGGAGCCGAAACTTGCGCGACAAGCTTTGAGTCCTTGAGACTCCTTTTCATCGGTATTATACGTCGGGCAGCATACCCGATACAGGCAGGCACAGCAGGCAGTACCAGTTTTACTGGTGGCACTAGATTGGGTTTATTACAGGCATTTACTTTATTATTGCACTTGTGTCAGGGGGACTGAGTGGAGTCTAGTAGCTGTGTTTAGACCAGTGCTAGTGTTGTTGGGAGCCGTTTGGTTTGACGGTGGTCCCGTGTCGTTGAGAGTACTTTGACCGTTGTGTGTGAGGTTGAGCATATTGAGTCTATCCGTTCTGGGAGAGAGCGTGGATTTCGACTATAACCTGCATGAGCCACTTTTCGATAGCGAGTTAGTCCGTTTGGACACCCTACGTAATTCCTGCCCGTCAGCGGGAGGTGGTTGTAGGTGGGCGCAGGTTTGACTGGACCAGATGTGACAGTCAGCTCGATTGGGTCGATTGTGCACTTCATGTGCTAGTGGTTGCATACCATTATTTGGTTCTCCCCTTTTGAGCATTTAGATAGAGGCATGGTAGCTGTTGAGAGTCTCCAGCTTTCTTATTTCAGTCTTTACTGCTTTGGTTATCTTATACCTCTAGTGGACTTGGTGGGCAGACCGTCGGGCCTGGTGGCGGTACCCACTGAGAACTCCCTTTTGGTGTAGTTCTCACACCCGTTGGGGGTTTTTTCCCTCCCTTTCTTTTCTCTCCTTTGTTTTGCAGAGTCTTAGCGGGTGTTGCTGATTCTGCGGTTGTTGATCAAGGCGAGGGAGTCGCGTGCTAGATCCCTACCCGTCGTTGGAGAGTAGCGGTACCCCTTCAGAGGAGAGCTTCAGTAGATTAGCTATTTTATTTTCCTCTTTTGAGAGACTGATGTAGTGAGGACATGATATGTATTGAGAGCCTGTACACTGATGTATTTATTGGAGATACCTCCCTGTTGAGTTCTGAGCTTTATATATGAGGATATTGTATGATTATCATTTTTGGGAGATGGACATTGTTGTATTATTTCCAGTTGTACAGTGGTTAATTTTAGTTTTACAGCAGATTTTCATTTTTAGCTCTGATATCTGTTAGCTGTAGTACTTTTCTTGCAGGTAGGACGCTTCGCCTATGCGGAGTTTGGCATAGGTGGCGGATCTGTTGGAGAGCTCGGGTCGCAGTTTCGACCCCGGGCGTGACATTTATGGCCTTGCTAATGTAGCCTATCGGTCTTCCCTCCTGCAACAATACAGCCCCCAATCCCACTCCACATGCGTCCACCTCAATAATGAAAACATTGGTGTAATCAGGCATTGCTAACACGGGGGCTCAAGTCATGACTTCCTTTAAGTCATCAAAGGTTGTTTGCGCTTCGGAGTTCCACTGGAACTGGTCCTTCTTTAGAAGTTCGGTTAAGGGCTTGCTTAGTTTTCCATAGCCGTTGATGAACCTCTGGTAGTACCCGGTTATGCCTAGGAACCCTCTCAGCCCTTTAAGTGTTGTTGGTGCCGGCCAATTCACCATGGCCTCAATCTTAGCCGGGTCGGTGGCCACTCCCTCGGGGGTGATTATATAGCCCAGATACTCCACCTTCTGTTGGCCGAAAAAACATTTCGACCTTTTTGCATATAGCCTATGCTGTCGCAGAGTCCCCAGCACCATCCCAAAGTGCTACTCGTGATCCTCCATGCTCTTACTATAGACCAGGATATCGTCGAAAAAGACCAAGACGAACTTCCGTAGGTATTCCGCAAAAATTTCATTCATCACCGACTGAAAAGTGGCCGGCGCGTTGGTTAGTTTGAAAGGCATGACCAAAAACTCGTAGTGACCCGCGTGGGTCCGGAAGGCAGTCTTGTAAACATCCGGGGGGTTCATTCTGATTTGATGGTAACCAGCCCTCAAGTCAATTTTTGAAAAATAACACGATCCTCCCAACTCGTCCAGCAAATCGTCGATTAGAGGTATAGGGTACTTGTCTCGCACCGTCGACTTGTTCAGTTGTCGATAGTCGACACAAAATCTCCACGAGTTGTCTCTTTTCTTGACGAGTAACACCGGCGAGGCGTACGGGTTAGTGCTCGGCTGAATAAGAGCTGATTCTGTGACACCCCCGGAATGTGTATTAGTCCTATATATAAATGATATAATAGGACTAATTCTCTTAATCCGGCTATAACATTTTGGGTGGTAGCAAGACATAAGAGGTTAAGAGAGTTAAGCGTGCTAGAGCTAGAGTAGTTCTAGGATGGGTGACCCCCTGGGAAGTTGGGGCGTCATAGTTGGTATCAGAGACATTCACCAGCCGGAAATGTGAGATGAGTCTTGGCTGAGCCAGGGTTATATAGCGGGTAGAGCGAGGCTCCCCGGCTAATGACCGTTGTGGGTGGAGTGTAGCTCCCCACAAGGTCGGCTAAGGCTAGCGAGACAAGTCTCACATTGCCTGGTGCTTGTGAGTGTCTTTGAGCCTGACGAGGATGTCAGGGCTTAAAGGGGGGAAGAATGTGACACCCCCGGAATGTGTATTAGTCCTATATATAAATGATATAATATGACTAATTCTCTTAACCCGGTTATAGCATTTTTGGTGGTAGCAAGACACAAGAGGTTAAGAGAGTTAAGCGTGCTAGAGCTAGAGTAGTTCTAGGATGGGTGACCCCCTGGGAAGTTGGGGCATCACAGATTCGATCATCTCCCTAATTTGCCTCTCAATCTCGTTCTTTTGCTTATAGGAGTAGTGGTATGGCCGGAGGTTAACCGGCTGGGCCCCTTCCTGCAGGGGAATGTGGTGATCCTGTCGCCTGACTAGGGGTAACCCCCGCGGCTCCCCGAACACTTCCTCGTACCGACGCAGCACTCTTTGAATCTGGGGAGGTATTAGGTGTTCCTGGCTCTCGCTGATCTGGGAGATCCGTGCAATAGCGCAGCAAGCTCCTTCTTGACAATCCGTGTACCACTCCTTTGTAGTGAGCATTTTTAACTTCGACCCTTCAGTCAGACCCTTGAGCATTAGTTGTTTGTCGTTTTCGCCGAGGGTCACCGTGTGGTCGATGTAGTTGAAGGTAACCTTGCCGTAAGTCTTTAACCAATCTATCCCAAAGACCATGCTGGAGCCTTCTAGCTGTATGATCCTAAGGTCTGCCTTGTAAGGTTGGCCGTCCATGTTCCAAATGAACCCTGGGCACTTCAACTTGCTCAATATCTTGTGGCCGTTGGCTACAGTGACCAACAGGGGCGCTGCTGCCTCCACCCTCGCCTTCACCTCCTTTGCTACCCGGAAATCTAGGAAGCTATGCGTGCTCCCCGTGTCCACCAAGACCTTCAGTACCTTCTTGTCCACTTCTCCTTGGATTTTAATAGTCTGCTGTTGGTTCTCTCCGTTTAAGGCATTGAAGGAGAGCCCCACTTCCTCGGCCCCCTCTTCTCTAGAGTTACCTTCGTCCTCTTTCACTTTCAATTCCTCCTCAGGTTCTAGCAGGCAGTCCTCGTCGTAGACTTCTAGCAGGTTGTCGGCCGCGGTCAGGCTGAATAGGGACCTATTTTTACATTGATGCCCTAGGTGGTATCGGTCACCGCACTTGAAGCACAACCCGGCAGCTCTCCTCTGCTCCATTAATTGTCTATTGCTTGTATTCGAGGTGGCCCCACCACTTGAGTCTTGAGGCCTCGGCTTAGTTGCGGCCACTGCACCTTGAGGGTTTGGGTTAACTACCATCCTGGGGTTGTTGTGCTGTTGGAAAGACCCTACAGGTCCCCTGGTGGCCATTCTACCTTTCTAGTGCATTATGTACACAGCACGCTCATGCAGTTTGGCTTGTTCGAAGGCTGCCTCGAGCGTCGCCGGGTGGGCTATATCCATGAATGGCACTAATTCCTCCTTTAACCCATTTATGTAGCACGAGATAAAGTACTCCTCGTCTAAGTCGGGATTGTAGCTCAGCAATTGAGATCTCAGCTCCTCGAACTTCTCTTGATACCTCTCCACCGAGCCGGTTTGCTTGTGATTGCTAAACTCCCTGATGAGGTATCGCTCCCCCACCTCTGCGAACCTTTTGCATACCGCTTCTGAGAACTCGTCCCAATTCACGCCCGGTCGGTTAATAAAGTACCCTTGTTTCCATATCCTTGCCTTCCCCGTTATGTGCATCGTGGCGATACCCAGCCACTGCTGCCGAGGTAATTGGTAGATGTCAAAATATTGTTCACAATTTTCCAACCATCCCTTAGGGTCTTCGCCACTGAACACCGAAAATTCCAACTTTGGAAAGGGCACGTGAGCTGGTTGTTGCGGCGCTCGGTTGACCGGAAGTGGCTGGTCCTCTTCATTGTACTCCGGTAGCCTCGCGGGAGTGGGCAGGATACCCTTGCCTCTGCCTTCCCTAATGATCGGGGGCGTTGAGCTACTTCCCGGTTGGTTATACTCCTGTCCCTCGTCGCTGGGGGTAACCCTCGGCCCGGGGGTGAATCGAGATGGTTGAGCAGCAAGTAGCCTCAGCAACTCTTCATGCCTCCTTACCGCCTCTATCTGCACGGCTTCATAATGCACTCTCTCGGTGTTCTTGGCTTCATCAATCTATTGAGTGAGTCCCCCGAACTGCTCTTGACAGTTCGCCGTCAGCTCTTGTAGCCTCTTCTCGAGGGAGTTGACGTGATCGCTTAAGTCCTTCATCCGGGTACCCTCTACCATAGTTTTGCTTTCGGCTATATACTTGAACCTGTTTTTACTCATTTTCCCAATTTCTGCTTGTTTTGTTCTTCCTGACTTTTTACCTTGGACAGGAACTACAGGTTGCTACAGTAATTTGCCGAGGTGCCGATGATGTTCCACTGAGGCAACTGCGGAATTCGTAGAACTGTTGGCGGCTTATGCGTCTTTCCCAATCAGTTGGTTGTTGTCTGCGATATTTCTTGTGGCCTCTGTGTTGGTTGTGGCTTGTTGCTTGTGGTTGCCTTCGGTTTTGTGTTGCTTGTGGCTGGCTCTTGTATTGCTTGCAGATCTGGGTGTCTTGTTGCCTGTTGTTGCCTTCTTGTGCGTCGGCGCCGATGATGCTAGGCTGAGGCAAGTTGCTGCCGACGGAGTTTTATCGAACAGTTGGAGGGCTTCCGCGCCTTTCCCCGATCCACTGGGTTGTATCCTGTTGTGCAGCTAGGGGTTGCCTTCGATGATTGCTCGAGTGCTTGTATGCTGTTGTGGTTGCCTTTATAGTTGTGGTTGCCCTTGAATCCTGGTTGCTTGTTGCTTGCCTTCGATTTTGGGTGCTTGATGGTCGTTGCCTTTAGCTGTTGCCTAATGTTGCCTCGTTGCCTTTAGCTGCTGGTAGATGATGGGTGTGCCGATCCCTGGGATCGTGCCGCTCTGATACCAGATTTGTAACAACCCGGACAATTCGCAACCCGGCGATGATGAAAGTTCTCTGAGTCGAGGACGGCGATGCGGATGATGGGGCGATAATGATTGGGGAATTTGAGTAGAAGGAGGCTTAAAGGGGAGTTAGAGGGAAGAAGAAGAAGAAGAAGAAGAAGAAGAAGAAGAAGAAAAAGACTTGGGAGAAGTTTTGTAATATTCATTCATGTGTTTTTCAATACATTCTGTCTCTATTCATAAGCTACTAAGATGCTATAAAATGTAAATTGCTACAATCGGAGGGGTGTAATTGCAAAATGGGATATACTGGATTTGGGCCTTTGGGCCGGCAATTCGGGAGGTTGTGGGCCCCTGTGTCTTGCGGTCCAGCTGGGGGGATACTTCGGATCCCCGCCCGATTAGAGCTCGCCCGACCCGCTATGAGGATCTAAGTAGTGCTCCTGATAGCTTCTCCATCCACTTCACCCCGAAGTCTCTAGATCCTGTCGCCCCTTTCCCCTCTCTGTGATGATGCCCTAGCTCATTCCCTTCTGTCGCCCCTTTTCCTCCTGTGTGATGATGCCCTAGCTCCTTCCCTCCGAACATGGCTCTCCCTCCCCCTTGCGGCCGTTCACTTATCTCCTTCTATTTTGCTGTAAGAAAAGAACTACTACGTACTCCTAACTACTATTATTCTTGCAGGCTTAACAGAAGGGAGAGGAAACCCGACCTGTTTCTTCTCCGGTGACGGCAACATGGACACGAGGGGGTTTGCCTGACGGCTGTAGGAAGGAGGAAGAAGATGGATTATAGCTAATTTCACATTAAAGCCCTAAACTTAATCTCCTTTAAGACAATTGGTCAAATGACCAATATGTCCCCCAAGATTTGGGATTTTTAACCCCAAATCTTGAATCTCAAAATCCAATTTAAGTTTCCAAAAAACACGCCACATATCCAACTTTTCCAAAATAGTCGGTTTCACAGATTTTCATGAGGAACAATCATGTTATACCCGAAACCATCGTAACTAATTTTTCGATCCGACATTCTTACGAAAACTGCGATTTCGGAAGATCCGCATATTGGATTTCAAATCCGATCGCATCACCGTTTTCAGCTCGACAGCGCCGTCAGAATAACGATATTCTTTTGCTGAGATATAGTCTCGTTAGATGCATTATCTGTAAAAACTGCACTTCTACCCTCTTTTTGGTAAATTAGGTCTGCCCAACTGGAAATCGGATGACACCACGTCGTTTAGCTCAACGATACCGATCAGGTGGTGTTTTAACTTCTTCGAGTTTGAGTATGACTAGGTCCAAATAGGCTAATTAATTGGCATATTAATCGGCATTCAAGTGAAAACCCCGAAAATTTGAATTTGCGAATTTTAAAAAATCAAGGAAAATGATATAATTTTTTTTTTTCATATTTAAAATTTTTTTGAGTATTACATACAAACTCGGCGACTACTCCAACTGGCTCTAGAAGGGCGTCGACAACTCCAAGAATTGGGACAAGATCCAGAGCTGCTTACACGACGCTACGATTTGTGAGAGACTTAAGCAGGGCAACGAGACCTTCGATCAATTCATCAGGGACAATCTCTCTCCGATTCAGGTATAATTTCTTCGAAAGGTTTAATTATAGATCATCTCATTTTTGTTGTTGTTGCTGTTGTTTGAAATGTTTTGAGGCATCTTTAAGATTTTTTTTTTTTTTTTTTTTTTTTAAATCTATTTACCAGGTGATCTTGGTTGTAGATTAACCGTCTACATAATGTCTACATCCGTTTTAGTGTTTTTTTTTTTTTTTTTGCACCTTTTTTCATGTTTAAATTTAAATATATTTTTTTACTGTTTTAGATGTGCGAAATTCGACAATTTTCTACTGCAAAATTTGCAAAATATTTCTTGGTGCTAATTTTTAATTAGACTCTAATGATATATATTATGTGGGTTTGAGCACACCGTTTTTTTTTTTTTTTATGGATCCTAAGTTTATCTTTTGCTTGTTATAACTGGGTTTGGGCACTAATTGGGTTTGAATTTTACTTCTCTAAATATTGGAACTTGTTATAACTGCGAGAGAGATCATTTCCAGCTTGTTTTTAACTTGGCAGCTCCAATTAGTTTGCATTATCTGGTATATTGGACATCAATTGTACATTTAATTGAATTGAACTTCTGTTCATTTTCAGATTCTCGGTATCTTATGCTTTTAATCATCTAGCAATGTTTAATATTAGCGTTATTTTGCGTTTATGCTAAAGTTCTTGATTCGGTCACCAGGTCCTCTCAACTTTGTAGGTGATTCTTTAATCAAAAGTACCTTTTTGAGTTATCTCGGTTTATCTTTTCTCTTTTCGTTGATCCTGGTTTTATTTTTCTGTTTGGGTTTCCAACTCTACTTTTACATTACACTCTTAGCTATAATGTAAATTTAAATTTTGATTGGCAAAATTAAGATAAATAGTTTTCAAATTTTACTTCTAAACTGCATCTTCCGTCATCTCAAAGGCCATCTCAAGAACACACATTTTCTTCCTAGATTATTTGCTAACATCCTTTTCAAATCATCTTAATCATCTCCTAACACTTATGCTTCTGATACTACTTTTTCCTCGTCACTTTCGGCTATTGTATAACTAACAATCCAAACTAAATCATAAGACCATTCCTCATATACTATTTTTAGTACTCTTTCCCCCCTAACATCTTTTTTACTTCTTTTTCTTTGTAGTACGGATGCTGCAAACCGCCCACCGAGTGTGGCTTCAACTACATGAGCCCGACTGTGTGGACCAACAACGCGTGCGCCCTCTTCCCCCACCTCACACAGGCGAACCCTTCTTGCATGCGGGGCACCCCCAAACCCCCCGCCTCGCACGCGCGGCGCACGCTATGATAACCCGAGTGCCCGTGGATGATTTTGGTGTGATTGGCAGCTTGTGGATGCTCATCTTGTGCGATGGAGGTGTTTACGCGCGAAGCGGGCATGAGAAATAAATTCAGCGCGAAAAACGAATCAAAATCACCTATTTGGACACCTTTGTCGAGAGTTAGAGGCGTGTGCGCGCAAAACGGACACCGAAAATGGATTCAGCGTGAAAAACCGATCAAAATCGCATATTTGGATGTTTTTTTTCTGAATCCGGACGCCCTAAAACGGGTTTAGGGTATTTTTACTGTAGCTCGGGCAGTACGGGCAGTCGTAGGCAGCCGCAGGTAGGCCGGGCAGGTGCTGGCGGCCGCAGGCAGGCGCGCGAGCAGGTGTTGGCGATCGCGGGCAAGCGCGCGAAGCGCTGGCAGGCACCGGAGCGCGGGCAGGCACAGGCGAGTGGGCAGGCGTGCGTCACGTGTCACCACGCGATTCGTTGTAGTGGCTCGGCGTGGATTGGATAAGGAGTCACCACGTGGCGTCACCGGATTGGTCAGCGCGGATCGCGCTGTCGGGCTCACATTGGATAAGCGGGACACATGGCGGCTTCTGATGGGTTGGCCGAGTTGACCGAGGGTGCAGGCGCAGATGAGCGACGCGTGGTGGCATTGGACAGCTGTGGTTGATCCGGGCGCTCGTCGCAAGCCGATCGTGGAGACTTTTGGGTGCTCGAAATTGCTCCTCGGATCTGAAATCTGGGAAAATTCAGGCTATAAAATGGGACCCATTTCCAGCAGTTTAGAGTTTTTGGGATTTGGTTTTTTGGAGAGCTTCAGCAGAGATCTTCACCACCCTCTTCTCCACCTAGCTGAGATTCATTGGAGGACTTTGGGAGCTTCCACTTCATCTTCTTCCCACTTTTGGAGGAGTCACCATTGTTGTTGTTTTCAGCCAACTCCGTCACAGTTTAGTGCGAGGCCTCTACAGAGCTAACCCCTTGGAGTTTTTGGCTGATTTTTGGTTTGGGATCTTCAAGAGAAGTAGGCCTACAACTTTGATATTGATCACTCCTCCCAGATATTGAGTTTTCTTGAGGTTTTTATGCCATCTCTGGAGCCTTCGTGCACATATCAAATTTTTGGTCACTACTTAGTATTTATGAATTTTCTCAGTAATTTGTGCATGGATTTTGGAGTTCTTGGGCTTGTTTTGCTTCTACTCTCGAAGAGAAACGCGTTGATACCCTTCTTGCTGGATTTGGAGATCTTTTGCCCAGGTAACATTTTCGATCTTTCAGACCCTGTGAAAGAGTTTACAACAGTTCACTGTTTTGGTTTTTGTGTTGATGAATGAAGCTTGGGATACAAACTTCTTGGTGGTTTCTTGGTTATTTTCAGAATTTTAAAGTTTGAACATCTTTTTAAATTCAAGGTGAGCAAATCCTTTTTTGATTTCAATTGGAAATTCTTTCTCGTTTGGTCTCTACATTTCTTGCAAATACTTGCTGAAATGTTGTCAAATTTTGGACAGCATTGTATACTTGGGCTATTTGGATAATTAAATGGATTTAAAGATGGGGTTTTGAGGCTTTGGAGATGTTCATTTGACAGAGGACAACTTAGATTTTTCAATTGAAAGCTTCAAATTGAGGTATTTAATGCTTAATATGCATTCAATTTATCATTTGAATGATTGCTGAAATTCTGAAAAAATCTGCGCAGCGTGCATTGTTTTCGCGATTGCACCCAATCCGACAGGAGCACCCAATCCGACAGGAGATTTTGAGCAATTCTTGCTAAATTGGATTCTTGAGAGGCTAAGAATTAAGCATGCCGAATTTTAGCCAGATCGGGCATCGGATCGACAAGTTTCAGGTGGGTTGGATTTCCTCCAAAATCGGCAGACTGTTTTCTAATTCTATCTTATATTGGACATGCGTGATAAACTTGTGATTTATTTGTTGGTTGAGATGCAAGCATCATATAGTTAGTAATTTATATTGGTTGAGATTATGTATGATAGAGTTGGTGATTTATGTTGGTTGAGATGTATGCATGATAGAACTAGCGATGTATGTGTTGGTCAAGATGAATGCATGATAGGGTTAGAGATTCATGTATTGGTTATGATAAATGTTAAGTTGTGGAACCTTGACTAGCACTCCATCATATGATTCATGTTATTTAACCAGACTACTAGAAAACTCTCACTTGGGTTAGTTTATCGTATTTCGGACATTCCTACATATTGCATATTTATTTCCTTTGACTTAGAGTTCTCCTCGCCCAGGTAGTGGGCCGAGTGGTCAGGATAGTGTAGGACGCATGTTATGCTCGTGCCTAGGGGCCGAGTGGAGTCTGGTAATTGAGGTTAGTTTGGTGCTAGTGTCAAGAGCCGTTTGGGATAACGATAGTCCCGGGTCGTCGAGTTTTCTCCGACGGTTTGTTGCCACTGAGTTGTGGCGGTGTCTAGTTTATGATAGTAGGACATTGAACCCAGAATATTTTTAGACACACATGATTTCGATAAATCAATATTTTTCTTCCGAATTTCGAGGGGTCGTCAGAGCCCGTTCTTATTTGATTAGGGCGAAGGCACTAGCCCTTCGGGGTTTAAAAAATAAAACATGTCTTTAACTGATTTTCTTAATAACTAAACTTTATCAAATTGGGTTTCCTCAAATCAAGATGGTTTTCTAAAAAGAAGTTACTTTTTGTCCTCACCCAGAGATCGATTAGTGAAAATGGTTTTTAGAAATAAATGTCATCTTTTTTATATAAATCGCCTCACCCCGGTGAGGATTCGAGTGATCTGGGTTCTAAGGGCTGCCTCCATATTTGGGTTGAGAGCTACGGGAGGCTGTGCATGAAACCTGTTCTTGTTTGATTGGGGTTGTAGGCGTCAGTTTCCCAGAATTCTCTGTCCCGTCGTCGTTACTAGCGGTTGAGTTGGGTTTTGATTTTTGGCCGATGAGTGTTCCGGGCGACGGTGTTAGTCAATTGGGTTTTGATGTTGGGCCGATGAGTGTTCCGGCCGGTGTGGTTAGTTAATCTGGGTTTGTGAGTTTTCTGATCCGTTTGATCGTAGATTCGAATTATAGCCTGCATGTGCTATAGTTATGATACTTGGTTTCACGTTGTTTTCCTCAATGGGGTCGCTCCCCTTGAGTTGCCACTCCGGATGCGATAGTTGGGCCTGTTGAGGCGGTTTTGCACGATAGTTATACTAGTTTGTTGGGACTCCCTACGTAATTCCAGTCCAGATAGGATAGTGGTTGTAGGTGAGCGCAGGCTTGACTGCTCCTTTTTGGCAGTCATTACGATTGGGTCGATTGGGCACTTCGAGTTAGAGTGGTTGCATATCATCATCTGTTTCACCCATTGAGCATCGTAGATAGAGACATGATAGTTGTAGACTTCTTTCCAGCTTATCCATTCTTATTTACAGTATTTCTGTTATCTTATGTCTCTAGTAGACTTAGTGGGCAGACCGTTAGGCTTAGAGACGGTACCCACTGAGAACTACTGATTGATGTAGTTCTCACACCCTCTGTTGGTGACAATTTTGTAGAGGCTTTCCTTTCCGTCCCTGGTTCAGTTGGCTCGACGGATCGAGGTGAGGGAGTCGCGAGATAGATCCCTACCAGTGTTATTCTTGTTGGTGAGATAGATGTACCAACCTGGATTGTGAATTTTATTGTACACTTATGTATTTTATTATTTTAGTTTACCTCCCTTTTTGGATTCATAGATGCTGTATAGAAAGATTTTGATTGTACCTTAATTCAGTGGACCAGATTATTGTATTATTATATTTGGGAGATGGATCTTGTACCTTTATTTTAGTTATACAGTGGTTTTGATTTTTATTATAGCAGTTTATTTTTAGCTCTGATATATGTATAATTGCTAGATACTATCTTTTGCATGTTAGACGCTACGCCTATGCGAGGTTTCCCGTATGGGTGGCAAATCTGTTGGCGAGCCCGGATCGCAGTTTCGAATCCAGGGCTTGACACACGCCCACCCCTCCTCAGCAGCTATGTCAAAAGTTTCACGTTAGCCACGTTCTGAAGGGATGCAATTTTACGGCTGTCCAAAATACAAAAACGAAAAGGAGAATTATTGTAACTTTTTAGATACGGGCCTTGAAAGATCGCGACAACGAACTTTTGGATAAAATCAAGAAAGTTAGAGCTGAGGTTCAAAACAAGTTTTTCATATTTATTGGGCTTGTAATATTGCTATGTATTGTTTTCATAATTATAGCAGTTTCTTTGGTAATGAGAGATGTATAATAAGAAGAGGTTACAATACTATGTAATGAAATGCACTTTTCTGATAATCTTGGATATTTACTTGATGGGAAGTTATGCAGTTATTTGAGTTAAAAATTTACTATACAATTAATTATTTGGTTGCTAATTTGTGGTATTTTATATGTATGCCATTTATATTTGTTTGTTAATTTTATTGTGTGTGTAATTTGTGTGATATTATAAGACATTGATATATTCTAAGCAACAACATCATCACCACCAACAACGTTGATATGTCTCCAAATATCAAAAATAATAACATGAAGAACAACACTACAAGCTAAACATGAATGGAAACAACAAAGTATATCCTAAAAAACAACAACAACAAAAACAAGTTGTAGAAATAATAAACGCGTAGAATTCATATCAAAAAGTAATAAAAGCAACAACAATAGCAACATTAACAACAACAACAACATTAGTGTCAACAGTATGTCTTGAATCATCTTGTTACAATCCAATAAACGAAAAAATAGCTATCCTACAATTTGTAATACTAAAAAAATTTAAAATTGAATTTTGATAAGTTCGAATGTGGATTCGAAATTAAAATATAGTATATGGGAATATTATAAGTCAAAGAATGCAAATTGCACAGTTTTTGGAGAAACTGTCCCCCAACTTGCAGATCCGGATCTGATCTCGAAAAACTAAAATCACCCGTGGATCCGTCACGTCAAATTGATTAAAAGTGATGAAACTGATTTTCGATCTGATTATCGGATCGTCTCGAAAACAGCGAAAGATAAAGTGGGGCCCACGAGTTAAGTCGTGAATAGTAACCCGTGATTTAATTCCCTCGTCGGCCAACGTCGGCCGATCGACTGTCTGGAGTCCGAATCTGACGGTCCGAATAGTCGATTTAAATGGCATCGTCGTTCTGAGCGCTATGGCGCAGTCAAAATTTATGTTCGACGAGCCTAGGTCATCGAAAAGCGTGCTAATTAGTATAATTCGTAGTATAAGATGGAAATTAGATTTAACGAAGCTCAAACTCAGCGAACCAAATTCACTACTTGATAGGTTTCGTCGAGACAGACATCGTGGTGGTGTCCATTTTTTCGTTTGACGACCTGATTGTCTCGAAAAACGTGAAATACAAAAAATATTATAGTATTTTGGGGAGAAACCCAATATTTTATGGACCAATTTAAAAGAAACTTGGTAGGGATGGACCTCTGTGCATAATGTTGCTACAGTGAGAGACCTAAGTGAAGAGAGTGAGTGATGGAGGACTTATTTGCATTTTGTAGCAATATGTACATATAGCAACCTTGTGAGGACCCGAATCCCCACTCAAGGTTTATTGATGGATTAGTGGCTTCTGGGAGTGTTTGTGCGCGTGTCGGGCCCAAGAAATGGATTTTTGGTGTAAATGGAGCAAGATTGATTATCAGGAGGCCCATATTGGATGATTGAGGTTTTTGCGCGCTTATTGGAACCAAGATTTTGACCCGGCAAGAAAAATGGATCAAGTTTACTTTTTCGAGAATTTTCGAGAAATTTTAGAAGTGGAATTTGGCCAAACGAAGTTCGGATTTGAATTCAGCGCGCGAAAACGGTCAAGATAGACTATTTACTTGTATTTTTCGGAGCCCGAACGCGAAAACACGGATTTCGAGGTGTGGGTTTACTGTTCCGGCGGCCGGAGAGGCGCCGGCGGCGGCGGCTGGCGGCAGAGCGCGGCGGCGGGTGGAGGGGCAGCCGCGCGGTCCACTGCGGAAGGCGTGCACCGGGCGCTGGCCATGTGGCGCCTCCCTATTGGCCGGCGCGGCAGGCGCGGTCCATGGATTTGGCGCGGGTGCACGGTGGACCGGGGGCGGACACGTGGCAGCACGTGGTTGGTGGGGTTCTGTGCGCGCGGTCCACGGGGCGAGGAGTGGTTACTTCGGGCTGCGTGCCCGACAGGCGCGCGTGGGCGCACGTGGGCGCGATGTGGGCGCGCTGACCCGCGGCTCCCGCGCGTGGGTGCCACGTGTCGGCACCAGCGTCGGCCACGCGGCGCAACGCCGTTGGCCCAGTACCCTGTCCGCTGTTCGGGTGGCTACGTGGCGGCCTGAGGAGAATTCGGGCGCGCACAGTAACGGGTCGGGCCCGTTACTGTAGCAGCCCGAATGTTCCGGGCGCCCGAATTTTGGGCCAAAAGTCCAAATAGTGGATTTTTCGGGCTGGGCCTATAAATAGCCCCTTTGCTTGGGCTTTTTGCCCCATTTCCCGAGCTCCCCTGCCCTTGGACCCTTTAGCAAAGTTGGAGATCTTTGTGTTGCGCATCTTCTAGCAGAGGCCCGGAATTTTTGGAAGCCGCGGCGTCGACGACTTCGGCATCGGAGCGCAGTGTGGCGATCTTTCATCGGAGGCCCATTGTCGTCGCAGTTCGATCTGAGAGGTCCACAGAGCTACTCCTTCAGTATTTTTGGACGATTTTCGCGGCGTTGGAATCACGAGAGGTACGTCTTCGACTTTCGTGTTGATCATCTTGCTGGATTCAGAGTTTATGGCATGGTTTTCGAGATACTTCTAAGCCGCTGTTTGCTGGTGGAGTTTTTGGACAGCAGCCCCTTGCCGGAATTTTATCTCCGCACTCGAGCGACGGATCGAGACGAGCCTATACACTTTTTGGATCTACTCGTCGCGAGGATTATCATTGTATTTTTCTGAGATATTTCTGAGGCTTGCCCGAAGGTATATTATTTCCTCTTTTACTGTGCTGATTTTTACAGTTGTGTGGTTGTGAGCTTTTGCGCGCCTGTACTGTGGAATTTGTAACTTGGCCTACGGGGCTCGGAATTGGACGTGCAGGTACCCGTTTCGAAGGTCTCGACGCGAGGATCGCTGTAGTATTTTTATTGGAATTTTTGGAGCATTGTTTGCAGGTGAAAAAGTGGCATCTTAGTGGCTGAATTCTGAATGTAACTTATTTGGGTAAATTATGGAATTAAGTGTATTTGTGAACCCTGTGTTGTACCCAGGAGAGTTTGCGGGTATTGCTGGACCCGTTGGAGTTGGAGACTTGGGTTTCTGGGGATTTTTAGCTGTGGAACCTTGGACAGTTAGCGTTTTCAGGTGGGTGGCCCTGTCTCCAAGATTGATGGAATGTTCTTTAAATCTGCTATAGTAGGACCATGCATGATAGTGATATTCTTGTGTAGCGTGCTAGAATGTGATAACTGATAATTCTAGAGTTATTCGATGATCATGCGATCTTTTGTTTCCTACTATCTGTAAATTATTGTTATCTTGGAACTTGACCTAGCACCCCCGTCATATGCTGCATGTGTAGCCAGACCAGTAGAAAGCTCCAACTTGGGCTAGGTTTATTCTGCTTTAGATATCCACACTTCTTTTCTTCCTGGACATAGTGTTTTACTCGCCCGGGTAGTGGGCTGAGTGGTCGGAATTTCTTTTAGTGTGGGATGCATTTTACACTCGTGCTTGGGAGCAGAGTGGAGTCTGGTAGATGTAGTTGGTTGTTCATCTGTGACGGGAGCCGTTTGGGTAGACGGCGGTCCCGAGATGTTTTATTTTCTTGTTTTATCTGTCGCCGCTGTGTTAGTGGCAGCGGTATATCAGTGTTAGCAGGACCTTGAACCCAGAACTGTTTTTGGATACACACATATGATTTTAGTCAACCAAATGTTTTCTTCCAAGCGTCGTAGGATCGCCTGAGTATGTTCTTGTTTGATTGGACGAAGGCATTAGCTCTACGAGGCTTGGATATAAAAACTCGTTTTCAACTGTTTTCCTAAAAAGAACTAAAAATCATTAAATATGGATTTCTTTCAGATCAAATGGCTTTCGGTAAGAAATGTCACCTTTTTTCCAACAAAGTTAACCACCCGAGATGATTCGAGTGGTCTGGGTTCCAAGGTCTGCCTTTTTCTTGGGACGAGAACAACGAGAGGCTATGCCTAGAGCCTGTTCTTGTTTGATTTGGGTTGTAGGTTCTAGTCTTTCGGGGTTCCCGAACCCTTCATTGTGTCAGTTGTGGAGTTTATCCTGTCAGTGGATGCGATGTTTGGCCTGTTGAGGCAGTTGTTCGCAGTGGATGCGACGTTCGGCCTGTTTGGCCTGTTGAGACAGTTTCTCGCAGTGGCGATGTTTGGCCTGTTGAGGCAGTTGTTCGCAGTGGATGCGATGTTTGGCCTGTTGAGGCAGTTGTTCGCAGTGGATGCGACGTTCGGCCTATTTGGCCTGTTGAGACAGTTTCTCGCAGTGGATGCGATGTTTGGCCTGTTGAGGCAGTTGTTCGCAGTGGATGCGATGTTTGGCCTATTGAGGCAGTTATTCGCAGTGGATGCGATGTTCGGCCTGTTTGGCCTGTTGAGGCAGTTGTTCGCAGTGGATGCGACTTTGTGCTTTGAGTTGGTGGAGTTGCTTGTGTCTTGAGATTCGAGAGAGCTGATCAGCTGAGTCGTCGAGAGTGCTCCGACCGTTGTGCGAGATATTTGAGGATCCTGAGTTTGTTTCGTTCAGAGCGTGAGCATGGATTCTGACTATAGCCTGCAGTGCCAACTCGACAGAGTGCGCGGATACCCTTGTCCTCGTTGGGGTCGCTCCCCTCGAGTGCCACGTCCGGGGTGGGTCTGCACTTTGGTATCGCGACTTGTCGACGCCGTCCCTCTGACTGAGCCAGTTTTGGCAGTTACGGACACAGTCCCTCTGGCTGAGCCAGTTTTGGCAGCTACGGACATACCTACGGTAGACCCGTCCTGTTGAGGATGTGCGGCAGTAGGTAGGCGCAGGTTTGACTGGACCCGAGGAGGCAGTCATTTTAGATTGGGTGACTATACTGGTATGTTAGTAGATGCACCATGTTATCTTCTGTTCCACTTTTTGAGCATCTAGATAGGGGCATAGTAGCTGTAGAGTTATTCATTTCCAGCTCTTTCCTTCTGTATTTCATTTGTTACAGCATGCCTCTAGTAGACTTAGTGGGCAGACCGTTGGGCTTGTTGACGGCACCCACTGATAACTACTGTGGGATGTAGTTCTCACACCCGTCGTGGTGTATTTTTCCCCAGGGACGTCTGCTCCTATTCCTGCTGCTCCAGTTGCTGCTTCTTCTGACCGAGGTAAGGGAGTCGCGAGCTAGATCCCTACCAGTCGTCGTCCAGAGAGTAGATGTACCCTTTTTATATTTTGAGAGTTACTTGTTGAGAGACCTTGTAGTGAGGTATAGAGTTGTACTCTTCTTTCAAAGTTGAGAGACTTATGTATTTGTGGTGAGGACTTGGAGTTGTATATTATTTTATTTTATTTATAGCAGTTTACTTCCAGCTCTGATATCTGTTTAGTATAGCATTTCTCTTTTGCAGGTTTGACGCTTCGTCTATACGGGGTTCACCGTATGGGCGGCGGATCTGTTAGCGAGCCCGGGTCACAGTTTCAACCCCGGGGCGTGACAAACCTTGTATAACCCTAACCCTAGCCCTAGCTGTTTTCCTCTAGAAACCACAGCCCCCACGACTCCTTTCCCTCCTCTGTCTTCCCCGAGCCCCAGCACCATCGGTCGCCGTCCCCCGTCGCCGGAAAAGCAAAGGATAGTAACTTTGCTCTTTGATCTCGGGTTGGTAGTTGTGGGAGGCAACGAAACTCCATTGGCTTGCTTCTATAGGACCCTGTGGCTTGCTCCTACATCCAGAAGTTGAACGCGAGGTGTCCTACAGCCTGCCTTGGCCACGCGCCGCCGTGGGGAGCCATTTCTTCTTTCTCAGATTCGACCAAGGTGAGACTTCTTTATCCTTGGTTTTTCTTGCGCCTAGACCCATCACTCGTCTTCTGTGGTTGTGGGGACTCTCCCAGTGAGCCCTGTAGTGCCCCGGGTTGCCGGCAGGAGCAACAAGCCCGCCGGAACCCTAGTTTGCTCCGCCGCGACTGTACGCCATATCCGTCGGTCCGGGGCCAGATATAAAATGTTGGGGAAGTTCTGTAGGACCTAAGTAGACTCCCCATGAAGTTTCATGGGGAGTGGTCGAGTCTAAACGCCGCAGTTTGATGCCCTAGGTCCGGGTTGCTTTGGCATGGCCGAGCTTGCTCCGCCGCCGCCGCCGCCGCTTTCCACCGCCGACCACCGCACCAGGGAGCTCCCCCGCATCGAGGGCAAGCCACCTGGACCATTGCATGGACCTGTCCCCCTTCTTCTTGGAAGTTGCCATGAGAGCACCATGGATGGCTGCAAGCTTTGCACTCCGGCCATCCGCCGCCACTGGCCGCAGGTACCTATCCCTTTAGCACCCAAAGCACTGCCCTTGATCCCCTCGAACTGTTGCTTACCTTTGTAGCCTACCAGAACCTGAGTCATGTTGCATAGCCCATACCCGAGCTCTACCAAAGTTGCACCGTGGCCGAGGTTGCTCCGGCGGTTATTTCGGCTATCTTGCAACCTCCTAGAAGTGAGCTCTCGACTCCTGCAAGCCTCTTGAGCATGATGCTCATTCCTGTTTCCAAGATGAATGCTTGGTTAGAAAGATTTAGCAAACCGAGCTCTTGTTGAGCAAGTTTATGGCCACCTTGTTGCACCCACTATTCCGGTAGCCTCGGGCCTGCCCGAAGGTGAGCCTCTGAGTTCCCTCGACCTCCTGAGCTTGGTGCTCACTTCACTTTAGCAAATGGTTAAGTGTTTAAATCTATATAGCAACCTAAGCCCTATGTGCATAATAAATATTGACCCGAAGTTGTTCTTGGACTCCGTGCTGCTCCCAAATGGTGAGCACGACATTCAGTGCATCGAGGCCCACCTACTGGTGGCCTCGGTTCAGTTCAAAAGTATTCAGAAATAAAATGCAAGCTTAAAAAGCCTCAAATAGCATGTATTTATGCAATTTTGTGAAACCCTAGGGGCCTAAATGCAATTGTGACCATACTGGCTGCTTTGGGTAGTGTGCACATGATTTTTGAACTTTTCGTTCAAGATCCGATGCTTTTCGTTGAGCGAAAATTGGTTACCGAACCATAAATCGACAAAATCGTTGGTTTATCGGCGATTCGGCATTAATCACACAATTCGAGAAATTACGGTGATTAATTATAGTTGACAGATGTCTTGGCTGTTCCTGACGCTGTCCTGGCTGGTCCAGCGATTTCGGTTTTGCATTGGCGACTTTCGGAGCCGAAATCAGCTTTTTCGGAGGTATTTTCGGTATTTATGACACCGTTTGAGTACAGAGTTGCAACCAGTGGAGCTTGAGTGCCTGAACGTCTTCAATGAAGCGTTCCGGGGCAACACGTTAAGTTCCGTTAAATTCGAAGACATGTAGCCACGGATCGGATCATAGTTGATCGATCGACGAATTCCCAAAAATTTCTGCAAATCCCTAGACTTCAATGAAGTTCCTCATTTAAGCTTTCTGCACACAGTGTGTCAGTGGGTTGGGTATGAGTGAGTCTTTTTCTGACCTGTGATTATGATTCAGGTCCCAGCAGTCAATCACCAGCTCGTGAGCCATCCAACGGTCACCGTGATCGTCTACCCTGAGGTGGGTTTATTTTTGGTCCGAACTTTATCATTTCGGCCCTATGGGGTACCATGGTAGGTTGGACCCCTGTGTTTGATGTAGCCTTGATCCTATGGTTGAGCCTCTCTACTTGCTTTCATTCCAGCATTCAGTCATTATAGCTATGTTGCCTTGATCTTACAGTTGAGCTTATCGATATGCTATCATTCTCAGTACTTTGTATATATAGAGACATACACTTGGACATATGCCATGCTTGCTTGGACACTAGCTCAGTTACATCAACATTTCCTGTTCTATACTGCATGTTAGAATAGGAGTTTAGCTTCAGTTATAAAGTTCTATTACTTAGCATCATATGTTCCGTTTGGTTATACAACCTAAGTGATACAGCTTCAGATATATAGCCTCAGTTGAGATTACAGCTTTCAGCATCCCGACAGGGATTATCCGGCTTTATGCCGATTATTCAGCCTTTTGACTGCGAACTTGAGTATCAGCATTATGATCGCCATAGCACTAGCTGCTCATTTCATGTACGCCGTGGGATTGATCCCCCACAATGCGTTCTTTACCGGTAAAGTGGTCGATAGTGGCAACCCGTGAACCCCAGGCTGCACATAGTAGACGATAGTGGCGACACATGTGCCCCTGAGTGCACCGATGGTGCCGGGTTATATGTCATCCGAACGTGGCAGCTTTGGCATTAGTCTAGGTCTTCGTGACCAATGACGACATTGATTGGGTATTTCAGTTCTAGCATCGATGCATGATTTGCATTGTTACTTCAGCATTTATTAATATAACTAGCACATGATTATTGGTACTCTACTTTACAGCTTGACATTTATGTATTGTCATACCTACTTATTCTACAACATGATACATTGACATTGTCCTGATTTATCTGATAGTTAGATATAGTCTGTTCAGCTTACTTCATGAGTACCTGCTTTATTTTCAGCATGATTATTATCTATCGTCCAGATTATACCTTATTTTGTTAACCACTTATTATGGTATCCGGTAGGTACGACTTGCTATTTCTCGGCCCGTCGTGCCCACTGGGATACATTTATGTTGTATCTCACACCCTTAAGGTGACCACCATTTCAGGTCATTCTGGTGCTGAGATGTCGGGACGATCCAGTGAGCTGTCGCGATAGAGTTGTCCCTGCTATTGGCCGTAGTGGCCCAGTGCTAGTATTTATAGTTTCAGTATTATGATCTTAGTTCTGTCTTTGTATTTTTGAGTTGGAGTTAATTTGGATTATGTCTTGTGGATGGATTTGTGGATGTATTTAATTGTAAAAGTTTATGTTTATATTAGTTAAGTAATTGTCGCTCTCTGATTGCATTATTGTACTTGTCTAGCCGAGCATGTATAGGAGAGACTTTGCCCGTGTAGACAGAGAATTTTCTATGCATGTGGCGGTCTGTCCACGTCCTGGATTTCAAAGTTTTAAACTCTGATCTATAAAATAACTAGGTGAACAAATAATACTCTAATTAATTCACTGTTTCAGAAAGCGCTCAATAAATATTTTTTTCATACATTTGATAATTAAATTTAGGAGAATCATAGATGAATATTAATAACTTATACTAAAAATTCTAACAATATCAATGATTTATATCACAAATTAATAAATTATACTAAATACCCTAACAATATTAATAATTTATATCACACATCTAGCAACTTTTTTACAACATATTATAGGAGGTTGGATTGAGAGTACCTTTTGGGAGTCTTCTACTAGTGTTGCAGACTTGGAGAGGGAAGGGTATGCAGTTTCGAATTAATTTGGGAGGGCTACTTTTTTTTTCTTCTTTTTTTTGGCAACAAGCAACAACTGATGAGCAACCAGAGACTGGGCTCGAGCCAATCACTCTCAGCATTGCTCACTAACATTGGAGGTATTATTCCCACCAATTATTTCAGCTTTCATACTCAGCATAGCACCTGCCCTCAGTGAAACCTGCGTAAGAGAAGAAGACTATCATCAGTAGCATCCAACCTCAGCAATAGGGAAAACTAGAAACAATCGCTTTCAATTCAATACAAGAGACCCATACCTGATTGAGATGGCAGAAGGGACTAGGCTCAAGGAGATGAGTGAGCATATCAAGAGTATTGAAGAGAAGATGCAACTAATAGCAACTGAATGTAACCACTCTATAGAAGACAAGATGCAAAACTTTGGGGCAGAATACAACAAGAAGCTAGGGGCCTTAGCACAGCAGCTGGGGGAGATACAGCTTGAAAGCCAGCAAAGGCATGAAGCCCAGCAAATCGAGGCTGCCAAGAGACATGAACAGCTGATGAAGTTGTTCAGCTCACAACCCCACACAACCAAAGCCAGTCCTGGACCACCACTCCACATCAGAGATGACAGGGCCATGGGGGCTGAATTCCCTGGTAGTAGCACCAAGGTGCCCTTCAGGGAGGATAAAGGGAAGGGAGTACTAGCAAACCCCCACCTGAGGACTGAGTATGCTGCTGCCCAGCAAGTACCCAGACAGCCCTATCACCTGCCCTATCCTAAACTGGACTACCCCACTTTTGGATGAGAGGAGCCTAGAGAGTGGTTGAGCAAAAGTGAGCAATATTTTAGACTATACCAGATACCAGAGGAGCAGTGGGTGGAGGTAGCTACATTACACTTCACTGGCAAAGCACACAGGTGGAAGGAAGGATACCTCATGGGTAGACCTGACTTGGAATGGAATGAGCTAGTGGAGGCAGTTTGTAGAAGATTTGATGGTTCATCAATGAAAAAGTTAGTCAGGGAATTCAACAAGTTGGAGCAGACCACTAATGTGGAAACTTACCAAGAGAAATTTGAGGATCTAAGAGCAAGACTGCTATACTTAAACCCAACACTAAGTGAGGAGCACTTTATTCAAAGCTACATTAGTGGACTCAAGGAAGAACTTGTTCCCTTCATTGATCTATCCAACCCAACCTCACTGGAGGAAGTGTATGAACAGGCCAAGCTACATGAGCAAGCTCTCACTGTGATGTGGAAGAAACACAAGGCCACTGGCAGAGCATGGAATGGACCCTCCTCAGGGTCACAAGCCAGCAAGTTCTCCAGTCAGAGAACACTACCCAGAGCCCCTCCTTACAAGACCACAGAAGGGCCACCTCAAGCCAACAGACAACTAATAGAGCAAAGAAGAGCTGCGGGACTGTGTTTCAAGTGGGGGAAAGGTATTCCCCAGGACACCAGTGCCAGACCAAAACCCTCAACCAAATGGGTGGAGAGCCTGAGGTTGAAGAGGTGTTTGATGAAGGGCTGCTGCAAGAAGAAGAAGAAGAAGAGCCACCTGAGCTAGAGGAGGTAGGACATTCAGTCCATGCCCTGAGTGGAGAAGCCCCACAAGAGACCATTAAAGTGCAAGGTGAAGTTGGGGGCAAGCCTTTGGTTCTATTGATCGACACGGGGAGTACCCACAGCTTTATCGACTTCCAAGTGGCTAAAGATTTTAAAACAAATATGACAGTGGCCAACCCCCTCATTGTAACTGTGGCAAATGGCCACAAGGTACTGAGTAAATTGAAGTGCAAAGACTTCAAATGGGTTATGCATGGTGAACCCTATCAAGCTGACTTGAGAGTGATAAGATTGGATGGGTCTAGCATCATTTTGGGCATTGACTGGCTGAGGAGGTATGGGAAGGTGACTTTCGACTACGCCAACAACTCGGTTACCTTCACTAAAGATGGGAAAGTCATCACTGTAGAGGGAATCTCTGAAGGAGCCAAGCTCAGGACAATTGGAGCTAAACAGTGGGTAAGAGCTTGCATGATGGGCCACTGCTGTGCTATAGCTCAGCTCAAGAGCTTTAAGGGAGGGAAGGAACTGCATGTGCCAGAGGAGGTGCAGGAGGTGGTGAAGAAGTATGCACACCTTTTCCAGGAGCCTAAGGGACTCCCACCTAAGAGGGAGCACGACCACAAGATACCTCTACAACCAGGGGCTTAACCAGTAAACATCAGGCCCTACAGATTAAGCCACGAGCAGAAGGGAGAAGTGGAGCAGCAAGTTGCTGAGCTGATCAAGGCCAACTTCATACAAAGGAGTACAAGCCCTTATGCTTCTCCAGTGCTACTAGTAAAAAAGAAAGACCAGGGTTGGAGGATGTGCGTGGATTACCGACAGCTCAACAAGGCCACTGTCAAGGATAAGTATCCTATTCCCATTATTGATGATCTATTAGATGAACTTGAGGGATCTAAATTCTTTTCTAAACTCGACTTGAGGTCGGGTTACCATCAAATCAGAATGCAGGAAGAAGATATAGGCAAGACTGCTTTCAGGACACACGCGGGGCACTACGAGTTCCTGGTTATGCCATTTGGCTTAACCAATGCGCCCGCCACATTTCAATCCCTCATGAACGATATCTTCCAGCCTTATCTCAGGAAGTTCGTACTAGTCTTTTTTGATGATATTCTGGTCTATAGTAAGAGCTTGGCTGAGCATGTTACCCACTTGGAGATAGTGTTGAAGACACTGGAAGATAACCAACTACTGGCCAAAAGGAGCAAGTGTTTCTTGGGGCAAGAGCAAGTGGAATACCTAGGCCACATCATTTCTGCTGAAGGAGTGTCCACTGATCCAGAGAAAATAGAAGCTATGGTCAAGTGGCCCAGACCAACCACCCTCAAGGAGCTAAGGGGATTTCTAGGCCTCACAGGCTACTATCAAAAATTCATAAGAGGGTATGGGGCTGTGAGTAAGCCACTCACTGAGCTGCTCAAGAAGAACAGTTTCAGATGGGCCCAAGAGGCTCTGGAAGCATTTGAGAAGCTAAAGGCACTGATGACTACTACCCATGTACTTACCATGCCTGACTTCAGAAAGCCTTTCTCAATATAAGTGGATGCAAGTGAGATGGGAATGGGGGCAGTTCTATCACAGGAAGGAAGACCCCTAGCATATATCAGTAAGGCCCTTAGCCCGAGGAACATGAGCTTGTCAACCTACGAGAAGGAATTCCTAGCTATCCTACTAGCCGTGGCTAAGTGGAAGCACTATTTAAGCCCCAGACCCTTTGTGATAAGGACTAATCACGAGAGCTTGAAACACTTATTGGAGCAGAGGATCACTACAGCCATCCAGCAGAAGGGGATGCTGAAACTCATGGGCTTGGAGTACACTATTAAATATAAGAAGGGTAGAGAGAACCAGGCTGCTGATGCCTTATCCAGGAGGGGCCCAGATAAAGGCAACTGCCATGCCTTGGCTGCTGTGATTCCCACTTGGGCTGAGGAACTGAGAGCAAGTTATGAAGGAGACTCCAAGGCACGGCAGTTAAGAGCTGCAACACTGTTGCAACCAGAGTCCCAAGAAGGCTATTCACACCAACAGGGGGTTCTGAGGTATAAGGGAAGGCACTATGTAGGCAACAGTGGGCAACTGAGGATATCATTGGTGGAGCAGATGCACTCCTCAGCCCTGGGGGGGGGGGGCACTCTGGGGTAGACAACACATACCGAAGAATCAAACAACTATTCTACTGGCCAGGGATGAAGACAGATGTTGAGAAATGGGTCAAGTCCT
The DNA here is from genome assembly GCA_029204045.2 of Tillandsia leiboldiana. Taxonomy (NCBI): domain Eukaryota; kingdom Viridiplantae; phylum Streptophyta; class Magnoliopsida; order Poales; family Bromeliaceae; genus Tillandsia; species Tillandsia leiboldiana. The sequence goes on from CM055075.1 coordinate 7,543,182, forward strand.
GTGAGGTATGCATCAAGAACAAGGTGGATGGAACACCCTACGCAGGGCTGTTGCAGCCTCTTCAGATACCAACCCAAGCTTGGTAATTGGTAAGCATCGATTTCATTGAATCTCTGCCTAAATCCGAGAATAGAGACACGATTATGGTGGTAGTGGATAAATTAACTAAGTATGCCCATTTCGTTCCATTGACTCACCCTTACAATGCTATGGGAGTTGCTAGAGCCTTCCTAAATTCGATCTACAAATTGCACGGTATGCCCGGGGGTATAGTGTCGGACAGGGATAAGGTGTTTACCAGTCAAGTATGGCAGAACCTATTTAAGCTTCTGGGAGTCAAGCTACACATGAGTACTGCTTACCACCCCCAAACGGACGGCCAAACCGAGAGGGTCAGCAGGTGTTTGGAAACCTATCTGAGGTGCATGTGCTTCCAGCAACCTGGCAGATAGTCTAAGTGGATCTCCCTGGCTGAGTGGTGGTACAACACCAACCACCACTCCTCCCTAGGGATGACCCCATTTGAGGCTCTATATGGGTACAAACCCCCGGCACACCCTACTGTGAATCTGGGAACAGAGGTGAACCCCACCGTAGCATAATGGAGGAGAGATAGAGAACAGATACTACAGGCGCTGAGGGAGAGACTACGGGAAGCCCAGAACCGCATGAAGCAAAACGTGGACCGAATGAGGGTGGATAAGGAATACAAGGTAGGGGAAGAAGTGTACCTCAAGCTACAACCTTACCGGCAGAGCAGCGTGGTAGTTCGCCGCAAGCTGAAGCTCACTTCGAGGTACTACGGCCCGTATGAGATCTTGCAGAGGATCGGGCCCGTCGCTTACCGTTTGCGGTTGCCGGAGGGAGCCAAAGTTCATCCAGTCTTCCATGTGTCACAGCTCAAGAAGCGGATCCCCGCCTCGGGACTAGACGCAAGAGTGGAGCTACAGGCCAGAGAAGAAGGGCAACTTTTAGCGCAGCTGGAGCAAATACTTGACAGGAGGGTGGTGGAAGGAGGAACCCGAGCTCACTCTCAGGTTCTTATAAAATGGAGCAACTTAGATCCAAAGGAGGCAACTTGGGAGGACTGCCGAGTGCTCAAGTCTCAGTACCCTGGCTTCATCCTTGAGGACAAGGATGCTTGTAAGGGGGAAGGGGTGTAACACACGAAAGAGGAAGGTAGCAGTTAGTGTAGTGTAGCTTCAATGGTGAGGAGAGCTCCTGAGAGAGAGAGCTCTGGGGAATAAGAGAGAAAGGGTAGTAACCGGTGTAAATGGAGGAGAGAAGAGGGAGCCAGAGCAGTAAAGGGGAGTCAGAGCGTCAGGAGGAGGTAGGTGGGATGTGACTGGTGCATCTCTGGAGACTTCTCTTCGGAGCGGGCGAAGGAGAGAAGCGGGCGCAACCCGAGAGGCAACCAACGTAGGAATGGGGCAACACTGTAGTTAGTCAAGGCCCGGCCCAGGCCCAGTAGCGAGAGTTACATTAGGCCCAACAGGAGCCCAGTAGCAAATAAAACATAATGCTAATTAGTCCCTGTAATAGGTTATAATTACATAGGAGTCCAATGCTAAGTCCATATAAATAGCAGCATGTAAAAGAGAGGATCATGAATGAAATATTGAATTAATCTTCTTCTCAAACCTTCTACTACACCTCCATCTTCTTCCCCAATTCATCTCCTTCTTCCCCAATTACTCTTCTCTACTCTCTCAATTCTTCCCCTACTACCCCTACTTCTCTTCTTTAGCTCCACCATCATCCTCCCCGCCAAGCCGGTCTCAGAGCGATCTCATCCTCGACGGCTGCGGTTCGTCCGGTTTGTTACAACATATATATATATATATATATATATATATATATATATATATATATATATATATATATATATATATATATATATATATATATATATATATATATAGAGAGAGAGAGAGAGAGAGAGAGAGAGAGAGTAGAGCTTATATATTCTCAAAAGTACAAGCCCAACTATACTTGTGAATTTTTTACCGTTGAATTTGCATTGAGATTTGTGCTATTGTAAAGTCAACTAAAGAGAGAAAGAAAAATTAAATAACACAAATCTCAATGCAAATTCAATAATAAAAAATTCACAAGAATATTTGAACTTGTTCTTTGAAAAGTATATAATCCCTACTATATATATATATATATATATATATATATATATATATATATATATATATATATATATATATATATATATATATATATATATATATATATATATATATATATATATATATATATATATATATAAAGAAAGAAAAAGAGAGCGCGCGCTAGGCTATACTACTATCGATAACAAACGAGCTCTATTGTCACCCATTTGTTTTCAATAATGGAGCTTCCAAAGTGACGATCAGTATCGTTAAATATGATCTAAACCACTTAAACTATCCGAAAATTAAATTTCATACTTTTTCGATATTCTTTTCTTACTTATCAAATGGACACAAAAATAAATGGCCGAAAATGAATATCCTTCAAAAAGCGGTGATAGGAGTCTTATATCAAAATCAAGAGTATAGATCTTACTTTAAATAGTTCAAAAAACTTTCTAACAAAATTTTAATTAATTTAGAATTTTTTATACTGTTAAACTAGTAAAAGACTCATATCTACCATTAAAATTATAAAATTTACAACCCTTTGATCATTAAGTCAATAATGTCAAAAAGATTTAAAATTTAGCTTCTAAATACTTCAAGTGGTTTCTAGATCATATTCAACGGTGTCGATCGTCGATTTGAAAGCTCCATCATCAAAAATAAATGGATGATAATGGAGCACGTTTACTACTGAAAGCTCCATCATCGAAAACAAATGGATGATAAAGGAGCACCTATGTTTTTAGAAGTACCAACTCATTGGTGCTTGTAGATTTTAACCCTTGGATGAAAAAATGTGTTGCTAGGATGATAGTGGACCCCTTTGGTTTAGTGAATGGTTGGTGGAATAGCATGATCTAAAGGGTGGAATTAGTTAAAAGGTTAAATCTAACGATGAAAAACTTGGAAGCACCAAGTGCTTGGTGCTATAAGAGAGAGAGAGAGAGAGAGCTACCAAGAACCCAGCACTTGGTGCTACCAAATTTTTCGTCGTTAGATCAATTCATTTGATTATTTTCATCCCATAGATCATACTATTTTTCTAACCACCTACGAAACCCTAGGGCTCACTATCATTCTAAGCGCACATCCCTTCATCCAATGGTCAAAAACCTACTAGTACTAATGATTTGATGTTATTAATAGCATAGTAGCTTATATATATATATATATATATATATATATATATATATATAGCTAGGCTGGAATACTATTAATAGTACCGAGTCATTTGTGCTATTAAGTTTTTAACCCTTAAATTAAAAGACGTGTGGTTGAGATGATGGTGGGCCCCTTGGGTTTAATAGGTGGTTGGAGAAATAGTAAAATCTAACGGATGAAAATAATCAAAGGGGTTGATCTAAAAGTAGAAAACTTGATAGTACCAAAGACTTGGTACTATTAATAGTATAGTAGCCGGATTTTATATATATATATATATATATATATATATATATATATATATATATATATATATATATATATATATATATATATATATATATATATATATATATATATATATATTTCCGACTACTATGCTTGTACAAGCACCAAACAATTAGTGTTTGTAAGTTTTTAACCGTTAGATCTACCCAGTTGACTAATTTCATCCTTAGATCATTCTATTCTACCAACCATTCACTTATCACAAGGCGCACACCATCATCCTAACCATACAACTTTTCATCCACCGGCTAAAGATTTACAAGCACCAATGATTTTGTACTTTTAAAATAATAGGAGCTCAATTATATATATATATATATATATATATATATATATATATATATATATATATATATATATATATATATATATATATATATATATATATATATATATATATACACTAGAGCTTATATGCACAAGCAAAAATATACTTGTGAATTTTTTACCATTGAATTTGTATTGAAATTTGTGCTATTTACTTTTTCTCTTTAGTTGACTTTACAAAAGCATAAATCTCAATGCAAATCCAATGGTAAAAAATTCACAAACATTAATAAATTTGTGCTTTTAAAAACATATAAGCTCTACTATATATATATATATATATATATATATATATATATATATATATATAGACAGTTAGGTTGGGTGCTTTTACAAGCACGGAGACGCTCGTGCTTATAAGTTGTTTTCGATATTGGGACTTTCGAATCGACGATCGACTCCATTAACCTTCATTTAGAGTATTTGAAATATATAGAAAATAAATTTTACGATTTTTCAATATCATTTGCCTAATTATCAAAGTGGCTCAAAATCAATAACTTTAATGATCGTCATAAGCCGTTTGTAAGCTTAACGTTGTAAAAATATCCAAATTACATAAAATTTTGATAAAAACTTTTTTATACTATAAAGAACTATGATTCCCCAATACCTTAATCTGATGCGGCCACACCTCCTTAATTTGGGGGTGTGGGTCCCACATTTTTTTAAATTATTTTTTAAAAATTAACTAATATTTTTTCTTTCTCTAAAATTTTTTCGTGTTCTTTGTTTATTTCCTTTCATTTTCGAGATGGATAAATAAAATATTTAATTACTTAATAATTATTAGTATTTTTTTATTTTTTTAATAAGTTTTTTTATTTTCTCAAAAAAATAAATTATAGTGGCTTAGAATAATGTCTCTTTTAATATTTTTTTATTTTTTTAATAAGTTTTTTTATTTTCTCAAAAAAATAAATTATAGTGGCTTAGAATAATGTCTCTTTTAATATTTCTATTAGTGTATTTTAGTATTTCTAGAAGTATCTTTTAATATTTCTAGAAGTGTCTTTTTAGTTTTTTTATGAAAATTATGAGCGTGTTAATATATAAAAAAGTTGAAAGATTTTTTGAGAGCCAATATATATATATATATATATATATAATTATTTGTTGGAAAAAAAAAAGTTGATTTAAATATTTCTATTTACATAGAGATTTTCTTTCTATTATGGATAAGATAATATTAGATTTTTACTAATTAATTTGACAAGAATAATTTAGTTTGTACAACAAGTAAAATTATTATTTATATATTTTCTTTTGTAATTTAAATTTTTGTTTATCTAGTAGATTGTGTTTTTAGCTATATAATAACAGGTATCCGCCATAAAACGCAATCGCCACACTATATCAATTAATTATAAATTTAAAAATAATATATATTTAATATTTTTTATATTATTAATTTTTAAAAAATAATTTAAAAAATATGTGGGACCCACACTCCCAAATTAAGGAGGTGTGGCCACAACAGATTAAGGTATTGGAAAATTATAGTTGTTTATAGGGCTTTTTTTGAAAATGACCCTGTAAAAATTTAAATTTTTAAAAATGGCCCTGCAAAATTTGTATTTGCAAAAATGGCCCTCTTCTTGCCAACTGGGCGCCACGTCAGCATGCTACATCAGCCAGGGCGCCACGAGTGAAATGAGTTAAACACGCAGGCTCAACCTGCGTGTTCTAAACACGCAGTCTGAGCTTGCGTGTTCTAAACACGCAAGTTCAACCTGCGTGTTTAGACACGCAGGTTGAGCCTGCGTGTCTAACTTGCCCTAAACCCCCGCTCGACCCCGACCCTCCCTTCCATTTCGATCTCTCTCTCTATCTCTCTCTCTATCTCTCTCTCTCTCTCTCTCTCTCTCTCTCTCTCTCCTGTGCCGCAGACGCCGCAGCCGCCGCAGCCGACGCAGCCGCCGCAACCGCCGGTCGTCGTCGTCGGAGGTTCAACAGTCGATCTCCCTCTTTCCCGTGCAGCAGCCGCGTCACCATCTAAGGTATTTTTTTTTGCATATAATAGGTCAAAATTTCTCATTCTATTTATCCATTAGTATAGATTTTATACTAATGTAGTATAGATTAGTATAGATTTGTGCATTATATGCATTACACGCAGGTTCTATACTAATGTAGTATAGATTTTATACTACATTAGTATAAAATACTAATGTAGTATAAATTTCTCATTCTATTTGTTTGTGCATACAGTAAATTTATTTGCTCATTCGATCATCAGTTGTGAGGTTTAGAGTCTGAACTTTATTGCTCATCAAGAAGTTCTTTATATCTGAATCATTCTACAAGCCAGATAGATCACCGACAGCGTTTTTTACTGGGCAATGAATTAATTAACCAAACCGTTGTTGAACAAAACATTTATCAAGGTCCTCCGAGTGATGATCAATGGAAAGATCGGGTATTTTCTGACAAGACGTCCTTGGTGAATGCTTTGGATCGATGGCACATTGAACATAATGTGCAACTTAGAGTTGTTAAATCAAACACAACTAGATATACTGTGAGATGTTTGGTCAATTCTTGCCCATGGAGATTACATGCCTCTCGACCCAAAGGTTCATCATATTTTAAAGTAAAGACCTATGCGGGACCACATACATGCATGATTCCTATTTTGAATACAATGCATAGGAATTGTACATCTTCTTTTATATGTCAACATATACTACCCACAATGCAGGCAAGGCTTGCTATGAGTCCTACAGAAGTTCAAACCAGAGTTCGGAGTGACTTTCACGTCACCATTTCATATAGCAAGGCTTGGCGGGCACGGAATAAAGCCTTACAAATTATATACGGTAGTTGGGAGCAATCATATTGTGACCTTCCTCGATATTTCTCAATGTTAGAAACAACAAATCCCGGAACTATTACCAAGATTGAAACTACAAGAGTGACGGGTACTTCAAGAATGTTTGCACGCGCCTTCTGGGCTTTTGGACCGTCGATTCATGGTTGGTCTTTTTGCCGGCCAATACTTAGTATCGATGCCACACACTTGTATGGAAAATATGGAGGCCATGCATTAATTGCCACAGGTGTTGATGCCAATGGTGGTTTGTACCCGCTAGCATTCGCAATATGCGAGGGGGAGAATGGCTCGAGTTGGGAGTGGTTTCTAAATTGTCTACGGAGCTACATTACACGAGGTCGAGTTCTTACATTAATTTCTGATCGCTTTAAAGGACTTGCGAACCTTGTTGCACTTGTATTCCCACAATCAGAAGGACATGCTCATCGATGGTGTTTGCGACACATGAAAGCTAATATGAATATTCATTTCAAAGCAAAACACCTACTTCAAAAATTTTATGCCATCGGGAGTGCCTCAGAAGAACGAGTATATAACATGTTAAAGGAAGAATTGAGAGCAATGGATGAGGATGCTTGGCAATGGGTTGACAGACTTCATGCCGATAGGGCATATTGGGCTAAGGCTTTCGATAGTGGTCGACGATTCGGCATTATGATTACGAACCGTTCGGAAAGTTTAAATGGAGTCTTGAGGGGAGTTCGTGGCTTACCAATTACCGCTTTTGTAATGGCAACATTACATCGACTGGTTGAGTTCTTTCTAAAACATCGTGAAGAGGCAGCAACAATGTTAACTCCATTTGTATCGAATGTGGATAAAACTATCAATAGCCGAATGTCAGTGGCTAGAGCACATACAGTTAGGCGATATGGATATCAAGAATTTGAAGTTCTTACTGGTAGTGATTTGCAATACCAAGTCATTATCAATGGAATGAATTCTACATGTTCATGTTTGTGTTTGCAACTAACGGGATTACCTTGTTCACATATATTATCTTGTTGTAGTTCGTTACACATGAACATAGATTATTATAGTCTATGCTCCCGTTGGTATACTACTGAATTCTTTCGAGATACATACGAACCACAGTTCCATCCGGTCCCCGATCGCCGTTATTGGGTTGAGTCATATGACATGCCTATACTTCCACCACACCAGAGAAGAAAGAAAGGACGACCCAAATCAACTCGCATTCGCAATATTATGGACGAAGGCGCGGGAAGTAGTAGGAGCAAGTGTAGTCTGTGTAAACAACCCGGCCATTATAAAAGCACATGTCCTGAAAATCAACAAAGAAGGACCGAAAGACGTCGACGATTAGGTTATTTGTTTAATATCTTGATTGTTTTGATTAATTTACAATACTTCATGCCTAATATAATTTTTGTTTTACTTATTGGTATTATTACAGATGGACGATCACGAGGAGGCAGGACCGATTGATGCCTCTGTATTGACAGATCAGCCCCACCACAGATGTACTAGCATTAGAGATGAGGTTATATATTTTTTTTTTTATTAACTTTTTTATTTCTTTGATATTTCATGTACTAATATTATGTGATTTTTATATAATTGCAGGATTATTCTCCGGTTGAATTTGTGGAGCATAGTCGCACACTGAACCGCTGGCAGATTGAGCATCCTGCAGTATTGGAGCTACTGCGACGTGCGGGATTCTATTATGTATCGCGGTTGAGGCGCATCATGCTCGATCAGGCTTTGTTAGGATCCTTAGTGGAGCGGTGGCGGGGGGAGACGCAGTCCTTTCACTTGAGACATGGGGAGATGACAGTCACCTTGATGGATGTGGCTGTCATTACTGGACTCCGCATTGATGGGGGGGGGGGGGCGGTGACCGGAGTAGGCTCGTATCAGTGGGGGGCGCTATGTGAGCTCTTGCTTGGGGTGCTTCCCGGAGATATCAGAGGCGGAGAGATCAAACTTGAATGGTTGTATCAGCAGTTTCACGACATCCCCGTAGATGCACAGCCAGCAGTGATAGAGGCTACAGCCAGAGCGTATATTTTGTTTCAGATAGGTTGTAGCCTAATGGCAAACCCAAGCAGAACTAGAGTGCATTTAAAGTGGTTGCCTCTTTTAGAGGATTTTGACGCTTGTGGTGCCTTGGCATGGGGTGCGGCGACGCTAGCTCATCTTTATCGAGCATTAGCAAATGCTTGCATGAGGGGGAAAGCGAGTTGTTGTTGTTTTGCGACATTACTTCAGGTACATTCCTTTACTAGTAATTTCATTCATAAAATTCAATTATTATTTCTAAGTACCTTAATATGTAGATTTGGGCATGGGATCATCTGCACATTGGTCGACCTGAGATAGTCGGACCGCAGTTTGATCTTATTGATCTGCCACTAGGTTGCAGGTATGTATTAAATTTTAAGGTTTCTGTGTTTTATATTATCATTACTAATATATTATATGTGAAACAGGTGGAATAATAGGTTGGCTTTTCGAGACAATGTCAGGACGGCTGACATTGAGTTTTATCGTGATCAGCTTGATTGCAAGTTAGAGTCTCAGGTACATGAGTTAATTATCATAAGTTTTCATTCACATAACTTCTTTTTTTTAATTACAAGTTACTTATCATTTATTTTTCACAATAGATTATATGGAGGCCATATACAGATGATATACTAGGGTCACTTCCACCTTTTTATCTAGTGGGGTCTCCGGTATGGCGATCACGGACGACCCTAGTATGTTTTCATATTATTGAGCTACATCTTCCGGATCGGGTGCTTCGTCATTTTGGATTTCGACAGCATATACCCGACGCAGTAGTTGCTCTACCTCGCATCACTTCAAGAGGTAGAGCGGATCTGAACTGGGCGGAATTTCATGGCATACATATTCAGGCTTGGGACGCTCGACTGCAGTATATAGTAGAGGTGGACCCCCATGTAGATCCCGATTATATACGCGTCGCTTCTATCTACATGTAGTGGTATTGGAGTATCACCAGGAGGTGGATATCTACTCCAGCACAGCGTCCCCCCCTTGCATATGAGCCCCATGGACATCGCGAGAGATTTTTGGTATGATATAATAATTAATTTCATTTTCAAACGAAAGTCAATGTAATTATTGTGATACTGTTTTCATTTCAGGTCGATCTCCTTCAGAGAATAGAACATACGGTCCGAAGTGTACTACCCCAGCTTTCACATACTGGACCACCTTTCGACATTCTGACACGTGGTGCTGCTCAGGTGGAGGTTGGTTTACTGACTCTACAGACATTACCACCTACTACACCACGCCCAGCGGATCATGGTGGAGCATCGACGTCGGGGCATGCACCATCACCTAGTCCATCGGGGACACAGCCAGCAGACCATGGTGGAGCATCGACGTCGGGGAATGCACCATCACCATGAGATACTACGCCACCATCGGGGTACGTACCACTTGGTCGTCGTCAACGAGGACCTGATCTTTTTTATTTGAGGCGACCACGGCAGCGACAGTCCTCCCAGACTGATCAGCCCTCATCTTCAGCTCCTTCACAGCCAGAGGGCACGGCTATTTCTCAGTTTGACCAATTGGACCGTATTGAGCCATTTAATTAGTTTACATTGTTATATATTGTTATATTTCTATTATTTTGTTCTGATGAGCTGTGTTGTTGTGTTGTTGTGTTGTTGTGTTGTGCGATGTGATGTGATGTGATGTGAAGTGTTGTGATGCTGTGTTGTGCGATGTTCTACGATGTGATGTGATGTGATGTGATGTGATGTGATGTGATGTGATGTAATGTATTGTGATGTGATGTGAAGTGTTGTTGTGTTGTTGTGATGTTGTGTTGTGCGATGTTCTGTGATGTGATGTAATGTGTTGTGATTGGGTTGTGCTTTGTTGTGCCTTGTTGTGCTTTATTGTATTGTTGTGTTGTTGTGTTGTGTTCGTAATCATGTATTTTGCTTCTTCTTTGAAATGTTGAAACTTACTGTAATAATTGTTCAATGTAATATTTATAATTCCTCTTTTTCATTCCTTTCTTTTTTTTTAAATGCTCACTATGTATATGCTTTGCATTTATTATTTGTTTAAAGCTTTGGTGATTGTGAAGAGATTGTTTACTTAATTTTATTCTGATGAGCTCTTGAATGATTTTCCTTTATGCTGACCGCAGTTCTACAAAGTTGCTCTGCTAAGTCATATTGTCCACCTTTTAGCATAATTAGTGTTTTTGTTTTTAAAATTGTTGCTCTTAAATTCTCAAGATCCTGGTAAAATATAATATTAGACACTGCATTTGATCTCCTTTTTGCACTAGTTAAACACAAAGATTCATTGTTAGCTTCTAAAAGAAAAGAATCCACCAGTACATCTAGTGTATTAGAGAGTTGAATGCACGCTGAATTATGATGAAAAAAAATATTCAGACTAAACATGCAGGCTGAATTATGATGAAAAAAAAAATTATTCAGACTAGTGTAGAGTACAGGTTCTACATCGAGCATTGACTCCGCAGGTATTTACAGAAAAATTTAAAAATTCTTGCATCATGTGTATTTTATATTTACAGTGCGGTTCGGGTGGTTTCGGACTGTGGCGGAAGCTCCCGGGGCGAAAAGTGAGTTCGCGGCGCAAGATTGGAGCACTCTGGAGCTTGGTTCAGTGGAGCACTCTGGAGCTTGGTTCAGTGGTTGGGGGGGGTTGCTGTATAGAACACGCAGGCTCAACCTGCGTGTTTAGAACACGCAGGTTGGGCCTGCGTGTTCTAAACACGTGCATCATGTGTATTTTATATTTACAGTGCGGTTCGGGTGGTTTCAGACTGTGGCGGAAGCTCCCGGGGCGAAAAGTGAGTTCGCGGCGCAAGATTGGAGCACTCTGGAGCTTGGTTCAGTGGAGCACTCTGGAGCTTGGTTCAGTGGTTGGGGGGGGTTGCTGTATAGAACACCAGGCTCAACCTGCGTGTTTAGAACACGCAGGTTCTACCTGCGTGTTTAACTAAACCACCGCCACGCCCCAGCCGCTGTGGCGAGCTGACGTGGCGGCCCGGATGACGTGGCACGCTATATATATATATATATATATATATATATATATATATATATATATATATATATATATATATATATATATATATATATATATATATATATATATATGGTGTCGAAAATGGCTCGGGCCACTTCAGCGACAATAAATGGGTGGGTGAGCAGAATGAAATGACCGTATTTTGAAAATCGGTCGACCACGACCATTATCGAGTTCTTTCCTTCTAATCTCAGAAGTCCTTCTATGAAGTCCATGCTAACTTTTCGCCAAATGTTGTGTGGAATGGGAAAGGGTTGTAACAATCCGGCATAAGGTTGATTGTCAACTTTACTTCGAATGCAACTGGTGTAGTTCTTCACCAAGTCTTCTACTTGTTTTTGAGTTCCGACTAGTAGAATATTTGTTTGATTCTTCGATAGGTGTTTTGTTGATCCGAGTGTCCTCCCAAAGCCGAATCATGCATTTGAATGAGTAATCTTTGCCTCGGGTTTCCTCCTGCCCCTATATATAACCTCCCTTTATATCGCAGTAGCCCCTTGGCATAGGTATAATTTGCCGAGCTCCCGGGTTGTAAGGAGAGTTGGGTGATAAGTGATTGACTCTCTTCACCATCCTGATAACTACTAAGGACCTCCTTAATCCATTCGGGAACAACTACGGAGATGGCATGACTATTTTCTTCTTCGAATCCCCTTCGGGATAGCGCATCCGCTGCCTTGTTATTCCTTCCTTTCTTGTATTGTATTACGTAATCCAAGCCTAGCAGTTTGAACATGCCCCTTTGCTGAATGGTCGTCCAAATCCTTTGCTCTATGAAGTACTTAAGGCTCTCATGATCTGTTTTAATGACGAATAGTTTCGAGCTCAAGTAGTGTCTCCATTTGGCCACTGCTAATAGGATTGAGAGGAACTCCTTCTCGTAGGTAGGGGTGTCAACGAGCGAAACACGAGCGAGCTGGGGTCGACTCGTGCGAACACGAGCTGGCTCGTTTAAATATCGAGCTGAAAAATTCGGCTCGTGTTCGGCTCGTTAATAAACGAGCCGAACACGAGCTGGCTCGCGAACAACAAGTTTAATTTTCATTCCTACTATTAGGTGTAAAGTTGAAAGAAAATTAAAAAATTAAAATTTTAATCTAATAATTAAAATTCACAAAAAAATGATAGTCTAAAATCTAAATAGTAATATATATATATATATATATATATATATATATATATATATATATATATATATATATATATATATATATATTCGAGCTGAGCCGAACATGAGCGAGCTGACCTGTGACGCCCCCACTTCCCAGGAGGTCACCCATCCTAGAACTACTCTAGCTCGGCACGCTTAACTCTCTTAACCTCTTGGGCCTTACTACCATCCAAAATGCTATAGCTGGGTTAAGAGATTTAGTCCTATTATATCATTTATATATAGAACTAATCCAATTTCCAGGGGTGTCACATTCTTCCCACCTTTAAGCCCTGACGTCCACGTCAGGCTCAAGCACACTCACAAGTACGAGGCGATGTGAAATTCGTCTCGCTAGCCTTAGCTGACCTTGTGGGGAGCTGCACTCCATCCACAACGGTCATTAGCCAGGGAGCCTTGCTCTACCCACTATAAAACCCTAGCTCAGCCGAGACTTATTTCACATTTCCGGCTGGTGAATGTCTTTGATACCAACTGTGACGCCCTACTTCCCAGGGGGTCACCCATCCTAGAACTACTCTAACTCTAGCACGCTTAACTCTTATAACCTCTTGGATCTTGCTACCATCCAAAATGTTATAGCCGGGTTATTATTGCTAGTGGGCCGGCTCGTTACATTTGGTATCAGAGCCAATAACCAGCCGGAAGTGTGAGGCGAGTCTCGGCTGAGCCTGGGTCTAGATGACAGGACTAGTGAGACGAGTCTCACATCGCCTGGTGATCTTGGACTGTTGTGTGTGTGTTTGGGCTGACGAGGACGTCAGGCCTAAACGGGGGGAGTTTGTGACGCCCCCAATAGTCCCACATCGGATGTGGATGGAATTGTGATTGGGTTTATATGAGACATGGACACTAGTAATAATAACTGGGCTTAAGCATTTTGAGCTGTGATTTGGGCCCAATGAGTTATTATTGCTAGTGGGCCGGGTCGTTACATGGCGCCAGCTCGTGTTTGGCTTGTTTATTAAACGAGCTGAAAAATTCGGCTCGTGTTCGGCTCGTTTACTAAACGAGCGATTCGATCTCGAGCTCATTTCGAGCCGAACACGAGCTGGCTCGCGAACAGCGAGCTGGATTGCCACCCCTACTCGTAGGTAGACAACCCCAGATTCTTCTTGCTGATCGCCTTACTAAAATATGCAACAGGTCTACCTTCTTATGTTAATACGGCTCCAATTCCTTGACCGCAAGCGTCGACCTCAATTACAAACGACTTGTTGTAATCCGGCATGGCAAGCACAGGGGCTTTAGTCATTAGTTGCTTAAGATTCTCGAACGCCTCGTTTGCAGCCGGGTTCTAAGTGAAGTTATTTTTCTTCAATAACTCTGTTAGAGGCTTGCTGATAGTTCCGTATCCCCGTATAAATGTTCTATAATAGCCCGTGAGCCCCAAAAAACCCGGTAGTCCTTTGGTTGATGTCGGCGTTGGCCATAGTTGCATGGCTTCTATCTTGCTCGGATCAGTAGCGATTCCTTCTTTCGTAACGATGTGCCCCAAGTATTCAATCCGCTCTTGTCCAAAAAAATACTTGGTTCTTTTGGCTAAGAATTTATTCTTCCGTAAGATTAGGAGTACCACTTCCAAATGCTTCGTATGTTCTTCTAAAGTGTTACTATAAACCAAGATGTCATCAAAGAATATGAGAACGTATTTTCAAAGTAGGGGTGCAAATACCTCGTTCATGGTTGCCTGGAAGGTTGTCGGCGCGTTCGTGAGTCCGAAAGGCATGACTCGGAACCCGTAACGGACTAAGTGTGTTTTGAACGCCGTCTTCGAAATGTCCTTCGGATTCATGCGGATTTGGTAGTAGCCCGATCTTAAGTCAATCTTAGAGAAATAGTTGGATCCTACCAATTCGTCTAGTAACTCTTTGATTATCGGTATCGGGTATTTGTCCTTGACTGTGAGCCTTTTTAGTTGCCTATAATCAACACAAAATTTCCAACTCCCGTCTTTCTTCTTGACTAGCAAAACCGGGGAGGCGTGATCCTGGGTTCTGGCTGGGGGAAACCTTTGAGGTTCTTCAAATACATCTTCAAATTTCTGCAGAATTAGTTGTATTTGTCTTGGAACTTCTCCTTACTGGCCCTCCTCTAGGCTTCTCAATTGAGCCACTGCACAGCAGCTTCCCTACAGGTATTCCTGCTGCCGCTGCTTGGCTGTGATGCTCTTGATTCTTCCCCTTTCAGTCATTCCCTTGGGTTCTATGTTCCTTTCTTCCTTGGTGATCGCAACTGTGTGATTGTTGTAGTCGAAGGTGATTGGACCATAAATCTTCAACCAATCGATTCCTTGGATCATACTCGAGCCTTCTAATCGGATCACTAATAGGTCAGTAGTGTATGATTCGTCTTGCATTTTCCATGAGAATTCAGAGCATTTCAATTTTCTTAGCACTTTTTGGTCGTTCGTTACCGTCACTAATAGTGGTGAAGTTGTCGTGATAGCGGCCTTGACCTCCCTTGCGGTATTGACATCTATGAAACTGTGGGTACTCCCGATGTCTACTAAGATGACCAGGTTCTTCCCCTTTGCTTCTCCTTGTATTTTAATGGTTTTCTGTGCATTCTCTACACTCAAGGCGTTCACCGACAACCCGACTTCTTCTTCTTCTTCTGTCTGGAGATCTTCCCACTCAGAGACCTCTCTCAGACTCTCTTCGTCGTATACCTCCATCACTTCGCTTGTGGCAGTCATGGTGTTCACCCCGGGTTGCTTACACTGATGTCCGAATGAGTATTTATCGCCACACTTAAAATAGTCCTGCGGCCTTTCTTTGCTCTAAAAATTGTCTATTAACATGCCCCCTTTCTGTCATAGTCCTGTTGGAATAGCCCTTGGTGGTATCATTCATTCGGTTTGGAGCTGTCGAGCCCAGGCTCTTGTAGTTGCTAGCAGCTGTAACACCCTCTTGAGTCTTAAACCACACTCTGTCTTCTTTATCACAGCAGCTATGCTATATGTTCTTGCAGTCTAGCCAATTCAAATGCCTGAGTCAGGATATTCGGTTGCATTATTTTGACGGTGGTTCTCACTTCTTCCTTAAGTCCACTTAGAAAGCTGGACAAGAAAAACCCAGGGGTGAATTGTGAATCAGTGCTAAGGAGCCTCGACCGTAGCTCCACGAACTGCTCTTGATACTCCTCGACGGTCCCTTGTTGCATCAGCTTGTTGAATTCCTCGACTACATCTTTCAATCCATTGGACTCGAAGTGCTTGCATACATCTTGTGCGAATGCTTCCCAGCTTACCACTCCATTCTCAATCACGTATCCGTGGAACTATGTATCTACCTTGGGATCCAGATGCAGGGTTGCTAACTCTAACTTCTGATGTTCCTTGATGCTATAGATCTCAAAATACCGCTCACACCTTCGCACCCAACTTCTTGAGTTCTCTCCAGTAAATGTGGGAAAGTCCAATCGGAAAAAAGGTAAGGAGTTGTTTATTTTACTATGTATCTGATATGAATTGGCATCTTCCTTGTTTAATTGTGTAGGAGGTGTGGATAAGATACCTCTCTCTTCTTGGCTGGTTGAGCCGCTTGCGCCCCTCGACGTAGTGGATTGTTACTGGTTTGCTAGGAGCTCCATAAGTTGCTCCAGTTTCCTTGTTGTGTGTGTCGAGTCTCTGTGTAGTGCCTCGTAATGGTTCAGTTCTTCTACTTGCATTCCTTCTATTTTACCACTCAACTCCTCTATCTTCTTGTGACTCTCTGCAGCTAGTTCTTATAGTCTCTGTTCCAGGAACTGGACGTGCTCGTCGAGCACCCTCAGTATGGTGCCTTCTGCCATGGCTAGTGCCGCCTTGCTGGTGAACTTAAAGCGATCTCCTCTACTCGCTCCAATGACGCCTTTTATGAATCTAAAAATTTTTACGGTTGCTCGAGTGTCGCCTAGATTTCCCAGCCAATGATGCTAAGCTGAGGCATTTGGAGCTGATCTTCGATCTTGGTAGGGATGAGCCTTGTAATCCGAATTCACATCTGATTGGGGGTCAGTTAGGGGTGGCAATCTAGCTTGCTGTTCGCGAGCCAGCTCGTGTTCGGCTCGAAATGAGCTCGAGATCGAATCGCTCGTTTAGTAAACAAGCCGAACACGAGCCGAATTTTTCAGCTCGTTTAATAAACGAGCCGAACACGAGCTGGGGTTAGCTCGTTCGTGTTCGGCTCGATAACAGCTCGAATATATATATATATATATATATATATATATATATATATATATATATATATATATATTTTACTATTTAGATTTTAAGCCATCAACTTTTTGTGAATTTTAATTATTAGATTAAAATTTTAATTTTTTAATTTTCTTTTAACTTTATACCTAATAGTAGGAATGAAAATCAAACTTGTTGTTCGCGAACCAGCTCGTGTTCGGCTCGTTAATAAACTAGCCGAACACGAGCCGAAATTTTCAGCTCGATATTTAAACGAGCCAGCTCGTGTTCGGCTCGTTTATTAAACGAGCCGAACACGAGCCGACCCCAGCTCGCTCGTGTTCGGCTCGTTGACACCCCTAGGGTCAGTTTGCGGCAGCCTTCTCTCGGTCTGGATCTGGCTACGGCTTCTCTTGCCACTCCCTGGGATTGGAACGACTCTGATACCAATTGCAATATCCTGATTCTTTCTCTGTTGCGATGATGGTCGCGAAGCTTCTGAGGAAAGAGATTATGGGCTCCACAATCGCGGCTAAGGAGAATGGTAGTGTTGATGCTGAGGCGGAATAATTGACAAGAACTGAGAAAAAAAGAAGGAAAGTGGAGGAGTAGAATAGGAGTAGAGAAGAGGAAGGAGTGGAGAAAAAGCATATTGTATTTCTATTCACTACCTTGCATCTTACTCCCTACACTATATATACCTATTACATAAGGACTTATATGCAATTATTGAATTGTATTAGTAGATAAAAGGGAAATATTTAACTAATGGGTCGTTTGGGCGAAAAAGATCCCCGACAGCCCAACCCATTATGCCTCTACTTAGATCTTCTCCACTTCTATGTCTTCATCTCCTTCGGATTGCATGCCCTAGCTCCCCTGCTGCTCCCTCTCTCTTTCTCTTCGCTACAGAAAGCCCACTTCACCGCAATTTGATTGATACAGTTAGCTGTTGAAACTAAACTCAAATTGGCTACCATTTCAATTGCAACAATTTAAGGGAATAACTTTAAACATAAGCTTATCTTTCTTATCACCTTTAAAATAAAATACTTTTGCATTATTTGGTAATCTCATCTCTCATATAAAATGATAAAATTTATAAATACAAATTTTCAATTGCATGCAACAAAATAAATTATTTATAACTACAAAATTTCCTACTAGTCTAACCAAACAAGATGTATATAATTATAACTACTACATTTATAGCTGCATTCATCTCAAACTACATGATATTTATAATTACATACAATCAAATATTGCTTACAATTTTAATTACATAAGAAATCAAATACAATATTTCAATTGGTACATTTGAATTTAACTACTGCAGTTAAAATTACATAAAAATGTCTAACAGTTAGAACTACATCCAAATCTGCAAGAGCACTAACTACAGTAATTGGCGAAGAATCTAATCATTTGACTCAACAATAAAATAAAGGCATCTTCATAATATGTGGAAACAAAATAAAATTAACAATAGCTGCTGCGGCAGTTGTAATTGCATTAGAAGTGAAAAAAAAAAAAAATTGGTGTAATGTAACTGATACATTTTCAATTGTATTGCATTTACTATTATTACATCTAACAAAGGAGGCTACAAATCAATCAAACTTAAAGATGAGATGATAATACCAAAAATATTTACAGATGATAGTTGTTTTTTCATTGACTTTTTTCTACATTTTTGCCATGGACACATAAAAAGTGATATTGTCTGTTTATATTTTCCTATTTAGTCGCTACATATTTCAATAATTTAAATATGTAATTAAAGCAATTTCAGAGGGAAACATAACTATTTCCCCTATTTTAATGGATAACAGAGCCACTAAACCAGATCTCAATGAGACCTAAATACAAGACGAAACAAATCAGCTTTTTTTTTCTTTTTTTCTAATCCTATTATGTCGATATTTTGGATAACAGTATTAAAATCAATCCTAAACCTCCTCCATTCCAAGTAATTTTAACATACATATGTGCATCTATTTTCATCCACTATTCAATAAGGCCTCAGTTAGTACACTGTGACATGATTAGAGCAATGTTTTGAGTAAGGAACTTTAACAAAAAATAAACAAATACATGACATTCTAACAACATGATAAGTTTAAAAACTAAATTTGTTCGAGTCAAAATTTTGCGATAAATCCTGCTTAACAAAACAAAACAGAAAAAACAGAAAGAGAAAAGAAAGGTCACAAGAGTACAAACATATGTAAAGTAAGGAACTTTAACAAAAAATAAACAAATATATGACATTCTAACAACATGATAAGTTTAAAAACTAAATTTGTTCGAGTCAAAATTTTGCGATAAATCCTGCATAACAAAACAAAAAAAAAAAAAAAAAAAAAAAAAAATTGAAAGAAAAGAAAGGTCACAAGAGTACAAACATATGTAAACAAAATATATTATCCACACCCTTAAATGAAATTACATGACACGACCAATCAATAGAACTCAATTCCTCCTATTGCCTTTATCTATGATGAATAAGACTTTTTCTGCCTGCTATGAGAAGTGTGTTCCCTCAAAATGTAACTTTTATGGAAGCCCTAATATACTGAAATAGTAACATAAGCAGTAAAGAAAAACCTATGTACCTTTGCCAAAATTTTCCCATTTTGTTGTTCAAGATTTGGTCATCCATTATACATCTGCAATTCCGAGGGGTCAGCAAAGAAAATAGATTGATTGGATAACCAATGTGGCATGAGGCTCAGTAGATCTCTCCGTAGTTTACAACTGTAGCTCTCCCATGCGGCAAGGGTGAGCAATAAGTCATTTGAATCAGTGAAAACTTTAGAATCTTCATACCACGAACGGCCTAAAATATTCTCAGCAAGCTCACGATCGCATGGTAAACATATTTCCATGTCAGCGGATGTCCTAAAGTGGAAAGATGGTTGTGACGATTCCGAGTTTTTGATGGCTTCACTCGTTGCTGCAGCCAATTCAGGGGCTTTCCAGTAGTAGAATTGTAGCACCTGCTGGCGAAACCATATCAGTCGTAAGCTAACATAAACTCAGAAATATCACGAGGAATTTCGACACAAAACATCTCTTCAAAGGATATTGACAAACTTTTATTGCTTCAATGACAAATAACTCTTATTTAAACCTCACGTGAAACCAAGTATTGGCAAACAAAATGTACCTAACTTTTGGCTACGGCCTGGAGTGGAAACACAAAATGAAGCTCTTAGCATAGCTGACTTCCGTTCAAAATAGGTTTACTATTCACCATGAATGGTGAATGATTCTAAAGGAAGCTGTTAGTAAACAAAACCTCCTTTTATTCCAAAATTAATTAGATGGCATACAGTTCAATTTGTCCAACGGCCATTATTTGATGTTGGCCATCACAATAAAATACTCAACGTCAATTAGGATAACCCCGATAGATACTAAAATTAGATAAATGAAGAACCACAATGATGAGGAAAGCTGAAATGGAAGCTATGGATTAACAGCTATATTACAAAAATCACCCCTGAACTTTCTCCCCTATCTCACTTTCCTTAAGCTGATAGATGCCACTAGGTATACCTAATGGAAAAAGTACCACATAAATTGAATAATTTGTCCAACAACCTACCGGTTTATGTAGCTCTCGTAAGATCAAGATCATAATTTATCTGTGTTAGATCTTTGGACCTATTTAAGACGACAGTAATATGCAAGGCTGGAATTGAAAAAAGTAAAATTGTGCACAGGGTGGGGGGACGGGGGTTAATTGGGATAGGGTTGAAAGAGCAAAGTGGTTTCAATTTTAATTAAGCCTGACTCAATAAAACTTCCAACGCATAGTTTAGTAACTTGGTGGCCAAAATCACTACTTTTATGCTTTGGAGGGCCCAAAAAGTAAAAGAAATTCTGCAGTGGCGGATGTAATCGTAATTTAATAACATTGGAAGAGGCAAGATTGGAAGCACTTTGGATTTTTTGGGCTTTTCAAAGCATAAAAATAAGTTCTTTTAGCAACCACATTACCAAACTAGACATATGTGCCTCTCTAATCTGGCTTTAAGAAGAGCTTTTGTACTCCGAGAAGTAGTCAGAAGTTTAGCAATTACAAAGTCTCGAGCTTCTACTACAGCAAAAAGTTGATTGAGCTTTTGGGCTCCAAAACCAACACTCTAATTTGAAGCTTCCGCTTCTCTTATTGAGGAATATTAAAAGTGAAACCATTGGTACTCCTTTAAACAACTTCACATAAGTAGCACCATATGTAGAAGCTCCAGCCAAGCCAAACAAGCCCTAAATAGAGCAACAAACAAAGATAAATGTAAGAGTAAAAATTCTCTTTATAAGTTACCTGAAGTGCATGCAAACTGTTAACGAATTTTATATCAAAGACCTCATCTCCTCTAGCAAGTGTCAATGGCTTATTGAGCTGCTCAAAAGGGTCAAATAATTGATCAGATGAATTATCCTTCAAATCACTGGCTGAAAGGAAAGTATACCCGAGAAATTGCACTCTGGCACGGCGAATATCAAACCCCGAATTTTCATGGGGAAACCAATACATATTATTGGATGCAGGGGAAGGCAGGTAATAGTTAGGGTTATTGAAATTGTTGTTGGATGATGGTCGTTGAGAGAGGAGAGAGAGAAGTTTGGCATCCTCATCGTGAGCGCTGTCACGGGTGAACCAAAGAGTCAGTGTGAGCCTTTCTCCTTCAATTACCTGTTGATTTTGGAGGTGGATCAGATTGTAAAACTTGGATATAGAAAGAATACAATAGCAAATTGAAATTCAGTGGTACTGCTTGCATGCATATCCTTTTAATGCAAAGAACTTCAGAAAGAATAAATATCAGAGCAAATTGAAATTCTACAGCGGAATGACAATCTTATTAAAGGGAAGTGCTCCCAATTCCCTTATAAAATAGCATTTCGCGTACAATAGATAGAAGGTTGAACTAAATTATGGCTTACAAGTACAATCATACTAAAGTGACACTCCGCATCAAGTACCGGCAATGGAATTCTAACTGCAGCAAACGAACTTTTGTTTTTGAAGTTGCTTGTATTGCTGATAAACAGGAACAGTCGTTGATCAAGTCCACCCATCTTTCTTTCCATCAACTTCATTTTGATTATCTAAGTATTAGGAGAGAGATCTCTCCAAATGTATGTACATGAACATATATCATACATACTCTATTTACATATTTGATATTTTATAACGCAGTATACAGCAAAGCAATCTGTCACAAGCAAAGTTGAATAGAGATAACTACCTCATCCACACAATGGATATTACGATGGTCAGCTGTATAGATTACAACATCCTGCAAAGGAAAAAAAAAAAAATCAGTTTGGAGTACAGTTTTTTTTCTTTTTCTTTTTCTAACTAACCCTTTTCCAGAGATCACTATTCTGATATTAGGGGTCTCAGATGGTCTGCCTGGCCCAAGCTGCCCATTTATGTCCCAAAAAGACTCGGAGCATAGGTTTTGACCCTCCCTTCTTTTTTTTTGCTTCCCTTATTCTTATATTTTATTTTTATTTTTTTTGGAGAGGGAAGCAAGGGAAGCTTAAGATAAAATGCTTACACCAGCAAATGGAACTACAGAAGAGGGTTCGCCATCTTGAAAGTGAAAGATTCCACCTTTAAAATCCTTTCCATGATTATTTAAATAGCACACTGCCTTTATCCAAAACAACAAACAGCTGTCAGCATAAAAATAACTAGTGAAAAGTATTTTCTAAACATGGGAATCATATAAATTTCATCAACAAACAACACTAGAAAGTCACTTCATCTACGGAACAGAAAAAGTGATATTGAAACGATAAGATTTTTGGCTTTCGCCCATTGGTTCCAATCACATTTATGGCCATTTTCCCAAACTCCATCTGCAAATAATAAACTAACGTAGAAATAAGATACAGCATGTACTCATATGCAAGGAATGGGCCCATACTTCATATAGCTGACAGCATGACTGATACATCCCTGATTTATTCAAAAAGTTCAGTAAAGCACAAGAGGGATAGAATCTAATAATCAGCAATATCAATTAGTGTGTAAAGCTAATTCATTTAAAATGCATGAAGACTTGATCCCTTTAGTTTTCACATTAACACCTAGCCCCTGAACAAGGAATTAAGTATCCACTCGTGCCTTACGGCACAGAGCGATACATATCATGCCACCAATTAGGAGGCACGATACAGGGAGGGTCTCTCTTGGTTTCCTGTGCCACGATACTCTCTAAGTATCGAACGAGACAGAGCGATACCCAAAGGGTATCACGGCACATGCCGCTGCGTACCCACATAGGCACACTGTTTTTTATTTTTTTATTTTTACTTCGACCCTTTTTTGGGCGGGGGGGTTCTCGCATAGACTTTTTTCCCTCTCTCATCTCATCTCTTCTCTTCACTTCTATCTTTTCTTCTCTTTTGCGCTCTCTTTTCTTTCCTCTCACATCTTTTCTGCTATTTTTTTCCTTTCTATTTTTTTCTTCCCTTTTTTTTGATAATTTTTTCTTTAATTTCTTCTTTCAATCTCTTATTATTCATTGATCATTTCGATATTAAAAGAAAAAGTAAAAAATAGCAAAATCAAAGATCTACTTATTTGTTAAGTCAAAAAATTACAACTTAAATTTTTTTGCATACATTTGAGATATATTTAACTTGTAAAGTTTCTTTTGTGAAGAAACATGAAATTATACCAATTTTTATTAACAATTTACAAAAATCTGAAAATATATGCATATGATTTAGTCATTATATGATCAATTTTTAATTTTTTTGGATAGATTTAGCATTTTGTACGAAATTTAAAATATTCTTAACTTTGAAAATTTTATTATTGGATTTAGAAACATGAAAATTCTAATAAAATAGAAATAATTGATATTTAAATTTAATTAATGTATATGTCATATGATTTATTGTTAAATTTTCATAAATAGGTCTAACAAGTTTTCTTATTTAAATTTAAGAAAAGGTAATTTTTTTGGATGAATCTTGCAAATTTCGCATAAAAATTTTAAAAAAATAATAATTTTCTCCGATTTATATTTTATAATTTTTAAAATTCTAAAAAAAAACAAAAGGTAAATAAAAAAATTTTAATAGTTAATCAATTTTTATTATAAACTTTCTTAATTTATTCATCGTATGGTTTAGTTTTAAATTTTCATTAACAGATCTTATAATTTTTTTAAAAAATTTAGAAATTTTTTTTTTCAATTTTTTCATAAATATTTTTAAAACAATTTGAAAATGGAAAGGAACTATCAGCACACTTGCGGTCTTATTCTAATTTAGTCTAATCATCATACGGTCATTCAACGAATCAATATGAATGGATCTTACAATTTTTTATAAAATTTTTTTAAAAATAATTATCTCTATGAGCCATAGTTGTATTTTACTTCATATATAAAAAAGACTACTATATTAAGCTACAACTAGTAAGTTAGTAAGCTATTATTGACATTAGATCAAGACAAATCAATACATAGCAAAAATTTATAATTATTACTCAAAAACTTTTAAAATAACATTATAAGGTCTTATTGGAAAAAAAAAATATACTAAAATAAGACCGTACCAAAGTGTGTCATTAGGAGGTTGTGCGTGCCTGTCGGCACGTAAGTGTGCCATGTGTTGGCACGCAAGCGTGCCTGTGTCGTACCGTGCCAGACAACGGCCGGCACACTCTCGTGCCACGGCACTTTAATCTTTGCCCTTGAACATTCTCACATATTGCAATTCCATCCCAGATCGGCACAAGAAATTAGATATTTGATAAGTTTTCGTGCAAACTGAGCTTTTTACCGATTTCAGACCAACTGAAACATTAAGTTCCAACTGTTTGGAGAGAACTTAGTTTCTAGTACGTGAAAACTAATTTTTAAAAAACCCACGAGATTTTTGTTCTAGTACAAGAGAGTTGATAGTTAAAAACCTCAGGACTACAAGGCTTTTTTTTAATAAGGGGTAAAATGGTCATTTTGCAACAAAAATAAGATTGTTCATTTTCTTTTATTATGGCATTTGGAGAGTTGAAATATATAAGAAAGTCCGGGAACTAAGCATTTAAGTTGAAAGCTCAGGGACCAAGTCGCAAATATCGAGAAAATGTAGGATTATCTATACTTATGTTCATCTATTTGTTATGGTGCCGCTCCAAGAATTGATAGCTGAGTTACAAAAGTTGGTTAAATAACACACCTAAAATTAGAAAGATATCATGATACATAATTGGAAAATTCAATCATTGCAAAGAAAACTCAGGATATCTGGTTCGTGTCAAATGCCATAAGAATATCAGACTTCTCTAAAGTTCAAATAATATTCTTTTTCTGCAAACAAATAGAATACAACTATTAAAAGAATTAATATGCAACATTATCCACTCATATAGAATGAAAAAAAACATGAAAATTAGCATTATAATTAATCTTCTGCAAATAAATAGAAAACAACTTTAAAATGAGATCATGTTAAATATTAACAATTGATACAGACAAGGAATACATGAACAGAAGATAACACAACTAAGAAATTGTAATATGCAACATGATAAGCAGTGGAATTTTGTCAATTCCATGACTCTGAGGTCCTAATAACATAAACAATGGAATTATGTCAGCTTCTACAGAATGCTTAAAGAGGACAGCATAAAAAATAAATTATAAAACGGAAATTTTGAACAATGGAATAATGCTAACTTACACACACTCTAAGGTCCTAATAACATGGGCATATGAAAGCCACTTATAATGCTATCTATAATCATATAAGATAATTCAGATTGTGCAGGGTTCTGTATGTAAATAGATAATTTTGCAGGGTTAACATCTCTTTAATATTATAATGCTGAATACTTTACCGCAAAATCTCTCTGTTTAAGATAAGGCTTATTGTCATCACTGTGCCATCCAATAGATGCTCCTTTACACCAACTGCATCCCAAACAACTATCATCAATCAGAGCTTGGAAGAGTATACAAGCTCATATTTATCTATTAATCTCAATTAAGCTAATATCAAGGTTGTAAATAGTAGATTGTGGTACATAGCTTTTGGAGTGTCTCATAGCGGAAAGCGGATAGCGGGCGCCATAGCGGCACTACAAACCCATAGTGGTTTCACAAAAACTACTTTATATGTTTATATTCCTTATAGAAAATATATATGATTTTCAAGAAAAAAAACAACTAGCCATTACCTTTTTCTAGTAATGCAAGTCTATACATATTTTATGTCATTATTTAGAAGACTAACTTCCAAGTATTACGATTTAGCAAACCAAAAAGACAAAAAAAAAATGAAAAATCTAGTCTATTAACAGATTTTTGATCATTTATTTACCTTCAAAACCCTATCTAATAAGAGATTTTAACCCATTTGCAATTTTCAAACTTTTGGGCCTATAGCACCCGCTTTGACCCCGCTTCATAGAACCCACTTTAGCAGGCCCAATGCCTCTAAAGCGGTCGCTACTAACCCACTCCGCTAAATCCCGCTTTTAATGTTATAGTAGCGGTAACATAGTAATTTTGCTATAGCAGCCACTATAGCGGACATAAATACTACCGCTAATTAGAACACTGGCCAATATAAAAACAAAATAGTGTGAATGCACCTCCTAAATGGTCAATAGATTAGATACGAGGTAACAATATCTGCTATGTATGCAACAGGTGTACTTGAACGTTGAACCAAATGCAAAGCAATCAAATAGAAGCAAACCACTTCCTATCATTCCAAATGATTAATAGATACACCATAATGTATTATTATGTGTGAAAACATTCATCTAATGAAAAATAACTAAAACTACTCAATATTTCAAAAAAAATAATCATAAATTAAAGGAAAGAAGAGAAACTTATAAGTTCATTCCTCTAATTAGTGCTAATATTGTTTAGAGATCAAAGATTAGGAGAGGGCACCATCCTATCAAGGACAAATTACAATTTTGTACTACAAAACAAAAGGCAATTTGTAAAATAAGCCCTCAACCTTTTTAAATCACCGAAATTGATCCCCAACCTTCTTTTTTTTTTTGTTTGACAATTAGGTTTCGATTTTATATTATAAAACAAAGGTGAATTGCAAAATAGGCCTTCAACCTTTTCTTAATCTTCCACATTGGTCCTAACCATTAATTTCATTTAAAGTCGCCAGTTTACAATTTGATCATTAGCCACTAATGCTAGTAAGAATCTTAGTCCTCCCAACAAATTCATCTGTGTCGCATAAGCAACGGTCATGTGGACAAGGCATTTTACCTATTTTATCCAAAAGATTAGTCTAAGCAAACAGTCTAGCAATAGTCTTAGAAATCAAATTAACCAATGTTAAGCGTACTAACCAGAGAGTTAACTAAAAGAGACAACAAACAAGAATTTATGCCATTAAATGGCGAATGTGGGAATTGAACAAATGACCTCATGGAAATCAGAGGGCTTAGGATGGATCTTCATATCATGTAACCAAAAGATCATTCTAAAATTCTAAATGGAGAAGTTCTTAAGCATCGAAGAAATTAGAGTGCGACAAGGCAGATATTAGGGATCTAATAGTACTAAATTAGGGATCTAATAGTACTAAATTTGAACGGTTAGGGATCAAAACATGAAATATCTAGGGCAATCTATTACTATATACTAAAGCCTGTAGAGCAACCTCTAAATCCTGACACAAACTAAAATTGGACGAAAATACCTTAAGTGAATTCTGAAAATTACATAATAAAATTTAACAATTTGTTGTTTTTAATAGGGGTTTTTTGGTATTTTCAATCATAAAGGGAATTCCACCTGGGAATTCCACCTGTTTGAAATTATGCCTGCTCTCTCTCTCTCTCTCACACACACACAAAAATACTACATAATAAAATTTAACAATTTGTTGTTTTTAATAGTGATTTTTTAGTATTTTCAGCCGTAAAAGGAATTCCACCTGTTTCCAATTATACCTGCTCTCTCTCTCTCTCTCTCATATATTTCTTGGTGTGCCCCCATCTCTCTCTCTCTCTCTCTCTCTCTCTCTCTCTCTCTCTCTCTCTATCTCTATCTCTCTCATATGCCCTCTATTTCTTTGTGCCCCCATCTCTCTCTTTTCTCTTTCCCTCTCTCTCTCATCGAGAGATGTTCCCTCTGTTTTAGTTTTTCGACCGATTGGTTTCAAGAAAAACTAGTTTATTTGTCAAAACTTTTTTCAAATTTCATGAAAAATCAGTGTTTTTGTTTTGCTTTTTTTTTTTAGAAAAACGAAAACACTACTTTTCCATAAAATTTGGAAAAAAACTTTCCAAAAAAGTTAGTCTTCCCTTAAACCAAACATACGGAAAACTGAAAAAAAGTTTTTCATGAAAAACTTTTTTGTTGGAAAGATTTTTTTTTTACTGTACTAAGGAACCAAGAAGGTCCCTTATTAAGCATAACTCATCATTATATGAAGTTAACATTTTATCATGGAAGGGCTAGTTTATTCCAATAGATTGTTAAGTCACCAATTTTGTTTTTAGCATTTTTTAGTTCTAGTCACCAATTTTGTTTTTAGTTTATTACAATAGATTGTAACACGTAGGAGCTTTATGTATTTCATTTTCTGCAATAGTCTGTTGCTTTCTCAATGAAGATGAATTTTGGCTCAAATCAAGGCACGGGATTTTCAATAGAGCTGGAGAAATTACACGTTAATTTCTTAAATATGTGATGGTTTGTTGATCTGATATATGGTTTTCTTGCTCCCCACAAATTGCAGGATGGGAGCGAGGAAAAGTAGATTTGAGGTGATAATTTATTTGAGTTGTAGAGGCTGGCTTTGCACTTTTATGTAGCGTCACAAGTATTATTTCCTATATGACTCTAAAAATTAACTAAGCGCAATAAAAAACTTATAAAACCTATCCAATGCACCCGCTACGAAGTGCGGGTACATTGCTAGTTAGGACTAACGCACGAAGTAGGGAAGGGCTAGGGTTTATGGAACTAACTAAGGTAGTGAACGACGAAGAAGGCGAAGTTGCAGGCAAAGAGGGATTCAATGGTGTTGGAACATGTATAAAGTTTTAGAAAAGTTATAAATATTTTTTCCTTGTAGTGTTTATGAACTTTGGTCTAAATTTTTCTTTTTGTTAAAAAACGCAAAAATATCTGTTCACGATAGTAGAATTGGAATAACATAAAAATTTCCTAGCAAGTTTTGTTAATTTATCTTTCTAAGGAGATCTACATTCGGAGATTAGTTATGGAAGAAAATATTGATTCTATTTCCCATTTTTCATGAACCAAACAAGAGGAATGGGAGTGATCCATTTCGACTCCCATTCCAATTGTGATGCAGATGTTTTAGGGTACTTGGCCATTCCAATTCCCATTTCTTTTCCATTCTTAAACTAAACAAGCCTTATAGAACATGTTTGGATGTCGGAGTAAGATATTCAATGATAACTTATTCAGTATAAAGATTTACTCATGTGATTAGAAACTAGGAGTTCGATTTTTTCTTCTTGAAAGCCCTGTTTGGATGTTGGAATAGGTTATCCAAGGATAACCTATTCAATATGAAAATAGTTTAGTATGATAGCTAGTGACAAGTCTTGATATCTATAATTTGATAGGGTAGCATATTTCACCTACAAGATGATTTATCTTATCCAAGAAAATGACTTAAAAGCCAAATATAGTATCGAGTTTTAGACATTTGGTCACTCTCCCCGTCTACCAAATGTTCAAGCTCCTCAAGTAAATTATGTGGATATACCGAACAAATACACGTACATCCAAACAAAACCGAAAGGTCTTGGCGTCACCTACGAGACGATATAAAAAAAAAAAAGAAAAAAAAAAAAAAAAAAAAAAAAAAAAAAGGGGTAGAATGCCAAATATGGTATCCATTCTAGACATTTTATCTTCTACCAAATATGGTATCCATTCTAGACATTTTATCACACACTTTATCTACGAAACACTACATGTCTTTCGCTTATTGAGCAAATCAAAGAGATATCCTGAATAAGATATATTTATGCATCCAAACAAGCCCTAAGGGTGGTGGGGAAGGATTAGGGTTAGGGTTAGGGTTAGGGTTACGGGGAACCTGATGAGGGCGGTGAACTCGACGAAGAGGGCGAAGTCGCAGGCGAAGAGGGACTCGACGGTGTCGCGGATGCGGTCGCGGACGGGGAGGAAGGGGAGGAGGAGGTGGGCGCAGTCGGTGGCGGCCAGGTGGAGGAGGGTGGTAGACAGCACGCCCGGCCGGTACCCCACGGCCTCGCAGCTCCGGTGGACGAACTCCAGCTCCTGCCGCGCTCCCCCACCCCAACCATTCAGCAAGAAATCAAGAATTAGTCAAAAAGAAGAAAAACGAGAGAGAGAGAAAGCGCGAACCTTGCAGAGGTCGAGGGATACGAAGCCGCGGAGGATATGACGGCCGCGATGCTCCGCCGCCGCTGCCATGGCAGTCCCGACCTGGAGCTCGTCTCGTGTCGCGTGTACGGGGGACGAGGAGGGAAGATGGCAACCGCCCTCGCACCGCCGATGAAAATGGAATCAGTAAGTGCCGTCTCACGGAAACGCGCCAAAACTCGCTGATACG
Source organism: Tillandsia leiboldiana (assembly GCA_029204045.2). Lineage (NCBI taxonomy): Eukaryota > Viridiplantae > Streptophyta > Magnoliopsida > Poales > Bromeliaceae > Tillandsia > Tillandsia leiboldiana. Next base: position 7,573,925 of record CM055075.1, read on the forward strand.
GTACTGATACCATTTTTCGATGCGTGCTGGTCGACTACAGATATTTTTATTTTTTTTTTAGCAGTAAAATATTATAATTAGTTATTATATTTTTTTATTAAAATTTTTAAATTTTATTAAAAAAATAATATTATAATAGTTTATTATATATTTTTATTAAAATTTTTTAATTTATTAAAAAAGATACTAGATAATTTAAAAAAAAAAATTGAACCATGCTAGTCGTGCCGAGCTCGAGCAAGTTTAGTTTAATTCATATTTAACTTGAAATTAATTTCGAACCTAAATTTAGATTTAATCTCGATTTGATATTAAATAATGAATAATGATGTAAGGAGTATATTAGTAAATTTTCACAATAATATTCTTAAGTTTATAATAATAAATTTATATAAAAAAAAAATTCTTAGCTTTCATTAAAAATAAATTTAATTAAAGAATGTAAATTTGAATTCATAACATTTTTTTTTGAATAATGAATAATAAATCATGTAAAAGGTATATTAGTTAATTTTCACAATAATATTCTTAATTTTATAATAATAAATTTATAAAAAAAACTTTAGTTTATTCGATGAAACTTAAATCTGAATTCAAAAATAATTTAAATTTAAGTACATAATTTGAATATATAATTTTATTTTATAATATAAATTTGAATCCGAATTTAAATAGCAAACTAAAAAATAAATTATAAACTCATATTTTTAATTTAACCTAAATAAATATGAATTCAAAAATAATTTAATATAAAGTGATTTAAAATTCTTTTATATTTTAAATTTTTAAATCCAAAATCTATGGAGTTTTCTAAATTATATTCTTAATTTTATAAAATAGTAAAATTTAATTAACTTAATGAGAATTACCAAGTACAAATTTTATTTAATTTTTTAATAACAAATTTATAAAAACAAAATTATTTTTCAGAAATTTACTAAATATAAATAGAAATATTATAAAAAATAAAATGGTGAAAATAACAAATAAAGAAACTGTAATGGAGAAATCTAATTAATAGAGAAACCTTAACGGGGACAACGGCGGTGGCGTTTGGAGAAACGAAAATGGCGAAACGGAAGGGGCGAAGCAGAAGCAAAATGGGCACGTTGGGAGAAGGGATGGTGTGTCAAGCCCCGGGGTCGAAACTGCGACCCGGGCCCGCCAACAGATTTGCCGTCCATACGGAAAACCCCGTATAAACGAAACGTCTAACCTGCAAAAAGAATGATACTATAGCAATACAGATATAAGAGCTGAAAAGTAAACTACTGAAAGACTAAAATCCCATCACTGTACAACTAGAAATAAAAATACAATATCCATCTCCCAAATATGATCAAATACAATATCTTCAGAATACAATAACCAAAACTAAACAGGGAGGTAAACCCAATAATACATCAGTGTACAGGCTCTCAGTACAAGTCAGATCCTCACAATACAAATGTCTCTCAAAAGTAAAAATAAATAAACCAACTGCTGACTGTACTAATAGATCTCCAATGAAGGGGTACCGCTACTGCTACTCTCCAAGGACAGGTAGGGATCTAGCTCGCGACTCCCTCGCCTCGATCAGCAACAGGAAAGTAGGTCCCTGGGGAAAAAATACACCACAGCGGGTGTGAGAACTATATCCCACAGTAGTTCTCAGTGGGTACCGCAACCAAACCCGACGGTCTGCCCACTAAGTCTACTAGAGGCATAAAGTAACAAATGTAGTACTGAAATGAAAAGAGATGGAAAATAACTCTACAGCTACTATGCCTCTATCTAAATGCTCAAGAAGTGGAACAGATGGAAACATGATGCATCTACTATCTCTCAAATATAATCACCCAATCAATACTGACTGCCACATAGGGTCCAGTCAAACCTGCGCCCACCTACGGCCGTTACATCCTAGGGGGGGACCGGACTTACGTAGGGTGTCCGTGACTGCCAAAACTGGCCCAGCCAGAGGGACTGCGTCGACAAGTCGCGATAGCAAAGTAACAGGCCCAGCTCCGGAGTGGCACTCGAGGGGCGCGACCCCACCGAGGAAAATATCTGCGCATCTCTGTCGAGCTCAAATATGGCTCATGCAGGCTATAGTCCAAATCCACGATCAACAAGATCGACAGTATCCAAATCACATCTCTAACTCACTAACAGGAACCACTCGAACAGTCGGGACCGCTGTCAACCCAACGTCTCCCCAAAAAGAACATCAACTCCACATGTAAACTCACTAGCTGGGTATACTCCACAGCCAACAACACTGAAAGGTCCGGGAACCCCGAAAGACTAGAACCTACAACCCAAATCAAACAAGAACATGCTCTAGGCATAGCCTTTCGTTGTTCTCGACCCAAAGAAAAATGCAGCCCTTAGAACCCAGACCACTCGAATCCTCTCGAGTGGGGAAGTTTACAGGAAAAATATGACATTTATTACTGGAAATCATTTTTCACTCAAACCCACGCGGGGTGAGGACTAAAAGTAGTTCATTTTTGAAAAACCATCTTGATTTAAGGAAAAACTCAATTTTAATGATTTTTAGTTTTTTTAAGAAAAACAGTTAGAAAATAAGTTTTTTTATACCCAAACCCCGAAGGGCTAATGCCTTCGTCCAATCAGACAAGAACAGACTCCGGCGACCCTTCGATATTTGGAAGAAAACATTGGTTGACTAAAATCATGTGTGTGTCCAAAAGGCTTTGGGTTCAAGGTCCTGCTATCACTAGTATACTATTGCCACTAACACAGTGGCAACACATAAAATAGAGAAACAAGACATCCCGGGACCACTGTTCACCCAAACGGTTCCCGTCATAGATAAAAGACCAACTACATCTACCAGACTCCACTCTGCCCCCAAGCACGAGTGTAACATGCATCCCACACTAAGAGAAATCCCGACCCCTCGGCCCACTACCCGGGCGAGGATAACACTATGTTCAGGAATAGAATAAGAAGTGTGGATGTCTAAAGTATAAATAAACCTAGCCCAAGTGGGGGTTTTCTACTGGTCTGGTTACACATGCAACATATGACAGGGTGCTAGGTCAAGTTCCAATAGTGGTACTTAAGTTAACACAGATAGGAAGCATACATCAACATGATCATGATAACAACGCGAGAACATCCTCTCTAAATCTAACATGCTTTCTAACACATCTAACAATCATGTCTGATTTACTACACGATAGAATTAATGAATAGTCCACCGATTTTGGAGGCGAAGTAACCCACCTGGAAAATGCACGTTCCACAACAGTAATAACCTCCTCTCTACCCAACTCTCCGTAAGATACCCAAATCTGCGAATCACTGCAAAAAGTACCACACATGCATCAACAGTAGCAGTTCCAAATACAGCACTTGCTGTTTGCCAAAATCAGCACAAAAAATGAGGAATTTCACCTGTGATGACCTGGATCTCCGCAGAGCTGTTGCAGTGCGTTGGGTGGCTTCTGGAGGCCTACGTGGTGTGTCGGCGGTGATTGTGCACAATTTGGACATAAGTGTTGGGCTTTGGTCCTAAATGGATCACGTGGGTGATCGGTTGACTCCATCGGATCTTTAGAAGTGGTTTCGCGCGAAACGGATATTAAAATTGGGCTCAGCGCGAAGTTTGGACAAAGGAACACCTTTCCGGATGCATTCGGCAAATTTTAGGATTGGAATTTGGCAAATCGGACACCGGATTTGGACTCAGCGCGCGAAAACAGTCAAAATGGGCTATTTACATGTATTTTTCGGAGCTTGCTACAGTAATTTTACTGTTCACCGCCGGAACAGTGTTCCCGGCGATCGCCGGCGTCGGCAGCGGCGGCGGAGCGCGGCGGCGCGGCCGCGGGCAGTGTGGCGGGCCGCCCGGTGCACGGGCCAGGCGTGCACCGGGGCCGGGGGCGCATGTGGAGCCTTCCGGTTGGACGGCGCAGGGGGCGCGGTCCACGGGGGGCTCGGCCGGGTGCGTGGACCGGCGGGGGTCACGTGGCGGCAGGTGGTTGGCGGGTCTACGTGCGCTCGGTCCACGCGGGCGAGCGGGGCTGGAGGCCGTACGCGGCAGGTGGCGCGGCGGGGCACGCGCACCGCACGTGGGCGCGGTTCCCGAGACGTTGACGCGCGGGGGCTGGGCGCGGGAGGCGCCACGTGTCGCGCTGTGGGGGGCTGTGGTGGCTGTCCGCTGTTTGCGGGTAGCTGATGGGACACGGGGCAGCTTCTGGGTGGACTTCTACGGGTGTTTCCTATTCCGGGACACAGGTGGTATTTTCTCAAATGTTTATTTGGTTTTGGCTTTATAAGCCATCCGAGAGGGATTCCATGGAGGTTTTCGACCCCTTCGAGCCCTCTGCTCGAAGGGGGATGAATTGGAGAAATCTTCTCCAAGAAGAGAGGGATACACCTGTCAAGTTTCGGATTTTTCGGCGGCACGCTTTTCGAGATTTCTATTTTTCTGGCGCGGCGCGACGTTTCTTCTTCGGTGTTCTTCTCCGTCGCATTTTGGTGTACGAGCTCCCCCGGCCTACCCCGAGCACCTTTTTATGTGATTCTTGCGCTGTTGCCTTCATGACAGGTAGGGCTTCAACTTTTGTGTTTTGAGCTCCCCCTATTTCAGAGATCTTCTTGGAGTTTTTCGAGCTTCTCTTTGACCCATTTTCCACTACAGAGTTTTGGACAGCACATCGGTATTTCAGCAATATCTTTGTGCACAGGCGTCGGATTGAGGCGTGCCAAGAGGCGTTTTTCATCTACACATCGCAAGGAGCATCCTCAAATTTCCTTGGATTTTTCTGGGTTTTCCCCGAAGGTGAAAGATCCCTGTTCCCAGAGATAAGCGCTACAGATTTTTGGTACAGGATTCTTTCGAGAGGGTCACCTTGCCGATTTTATAACTCAGTGTAGGAAACTCGGATTTGAACGTGCAGGTACTTGTTTCGACCGGCTCGTCGCGAGGATCGCGACGGTATTTTTTTGGGAATTTTCTGTGCAGAAATCGCAGGTGAAAATGGCACAACTTTGGGACTGAATTTTGGGACAGCGTGTTCTTGAGTTTAATTGTATGTTTTGGGGTATTTGTTGTGCAGTGATCGCTGCGGTTTGGCTTGTTTGGGCGAGAGCACTATTTGGACTTGGAATTAGCGATCGAGGTGGGTGGTTGCTATACTCCTCATTTTCTGACATACCCCTAGGAATATTGGAGAGATCCTCTCATTGGTTACATTGAATGATCAACTATGGACATGCATGCTTAAAGTAAAATAACTGTGAGCCTATCAAATGAAAATTACTGTTGTGGAACTCTGATAGTGGTTGGGGGTTATACATGTTTGTATGGATATAGTTGTGGCACTTAACCTTGCATGTGGAATTTACTTTTATGTTGGAATAAAATGAAATGTCTTGTGGGAGGGTACCACTTGAGGATTTTTTTGGGACATGCATAGGTGGATGATTTAGGTGAGGGAAAATTGTGGATTTTAAACATGTGTGGTTGGATAATGATTTAGCATGATGGTTATATCTATGCGGAGCTATTAATTGATACACATGTGGAGCCATTATTTGTCACACTTTCTTTATCTTTCATGAGGACATATGCATGTTTGTTTGGACATCTAGGTAGGCCATCTTTTATCGCTACACTTTCATGCTGGAACTTGACTTAGGAGAAACCTTGTTTGTTTCTTTTCTCCTTTCGTTAGTCAGGTGGTATTTGTTGCTCCGGTTTGAGCAGGGGTTTGGGATAGTGTAGCCGGGGCCTGGATTATGGATTATGGGTTTTGGCGGCGACCGCGGATATTGGGCGGTTGACCGGATGTCGGTTATAGGACATCGGTGATAGGGCATGATTATGAACTAGAGGGTTTTGTGGCAACCGCGGATAGTAGGCGGTTGACCAGATGTCGGATGTGGGACATGATTGTGATTGTGGGTTATTCCGGCGACCGCGGATATTGGGCGGTTGACCGGAGGTCGGTGGTGAGACTTGGTTGTGGATTGTGAGGTATTGCGGCGATCGCGGATTTTGGGCGATTGATCGGATGATCACTTATGCATCAGATTGGGGATCAGTTTTCTTTTAGTGGAGGGTTGTGTTCCATTGGGGCTTTATAGTTGTGATATAATCCTGCTTTTGTTACTTATCACACCGGCGCAGTTATTGCCCGGTGATGCTTTTCTCGTGTGGGTCGCTCCCCTCGAGATCCCCTCCGGAGGCCGGGGCCAGACAGTTATTGACAGTTTTGCTATCACATCGGCGCGGCTGATGTGCCCGATGATGAGGGCGGCAGCAGCAGTTTTGCTATCACATCGGCGCGGCTTACTTGCCCGATGATGAGGGCGGTACAGATTGGGTTCATCTGGGACGGATGGTTATTGTTGCATACGGTTATTCCAGTCTAGGACTGTATTTTAGAGGCATAGTAGTGGTAGATTTCCCTTTTTCAGCGGTTTCATTTCTTACCACTTTTCTTTCCTTTTCGCCTCTGGTAGACCTAGTGGGTGTGTCAGAGTTTGAGGTTTTACCCACTAGGGGAGGCTACTGGTTTACTAGTAGTTCTCACCCCCATTCTTCTTTCATTTTTTTCTTCTCCCTTGTTTTGCAGTGTCTTCTGCGGGTGCTGCTGGGCTTTCAGCGGCGGGTCGAGAAGAGAGGTCGCCTGAGTAGATAGATCTCGAGGCAAGATGAGCGGGTTAGCTGGACTGTTGATGTACCTATGTTTCCTCAGACGGTTGTACCTTTACTTTTGGGACTGGCTTTTGCCAGCAGGTTGTATTTATTTTGGTGAGCTGGGAGAGACTGATGTATCATTTATACAGATGTGTTGTATTTTATTTCCAGCTTCAGTCTGAGATGTATTAGTTTTTAGTTCAGCTCTATTTTTATTGCTCTTTTATTACTATCTCTTATATCTGAGCAGGTTTGGCGCTTCGTGTACGCGGGAAATACCGTGTGCACGGCGGATCTGTAGACGGGCCCGGGTTCCGGTTTACACCCGGGGCGTGACATCACCTCTGTCCAGTCCTCAGGAAAATCCAGAGAAATCACCGTTGCGATCCTCACGACGAGTAGCCCCAAATCGAATATTTACACTTCTCAATCCGCCACCTGTAGGCCAAGATAAAAATAAAACATCGCGGTATGTTAACTCCCTCATAAACCCAAGCCTGCAGCAAAACAGTCCCAAAGAAGCTTAATTATCACCTTTGAAAAGTCCTCCAAAAGTTTCAATAAAAATACGACGGCAATCCTCGCGAAGAGTAGATGTCGATCGAGTCCTCATATATCGAAATTCGATACCCGGGTGCAGAGATAAAAATCCGACAAGCCTCCGCTGTCCAGAAAAACCACCAGCAGAAAAGGGGTTCAAAGATGCCTCGTAAACCATGCCAAGAACTCAAAACAAAGCAAGGTGATCAACACGGAAATTGAAGGCCTGCCTCTCATGAAACCGATGCACAAAAATCATCCAAAAATTCCATCGGAGTAGCTCTGTGGACCTCGTGGACAGAAATGCGACGATAACGGGCCTAAGATGAAATAACGTCGGCTCTGCCCTACGATGCCGAAGTCTTCGATGCCGCGGCCTCCAAAAATTCCGAGCTTCCTTCACAAGATCCAGCACAGGATGATAAACAAGTTTGCAAGAGGGCTCATTCGCATTTGGGCTCGGGAAAAGGCCCAAAACTGAAGAGCAAATGGCCTATTTATAGGCCTTTCCCAAAAAGAAACCAAATGGGCTTTTTGGGCCCAATTTCCGGGCGCCCGAAATCCTTCGGGGTGCTACAGTGCCGGGCTCGGCCCGTTACTGTGCGCGCCCGAAACCCTCTCGGCCTGCCACGTCGCCCATCAGCGCCCCGCGCACCCGGTGCACGCGCGCCCGCCAATTGCGGCGCGCCGCGTGGCGACGCGGTCCACGGCGGGAACCGTGGGCCGTGGTTCATGGCGGCCCAGCCGGGTCGCTGTGCCCGCCAACCAGCGGGCGCCACGTGGCTCGGCGGGGTCCACGGTGCACCGCGCCAGGGCGCTGTCGCGCGTGCGTTGACCCGCCAACTAGTGCGCGACACGTGGCATTCCCAGCGTTGGCTGGTCCCGGTGCACGTCAAAACTCATGGACCGGCTTGCCCGCCGCCGCGCATGCGCCTGCCCGCGCCCTCGCCGCCGCGCTCCGCCGCTGCCCGTCGCCGCCGGCGCTGCCCCCCGGCCGCCGGAACCGTAACAATCGCCTCGAAATCCGTGTTTTGGCATCCGGGCTCCGAAAAATACAAGTAAGTAGTCCATTTTCATCATTTTCGCGCGCTGAATCTAAATCCGATGTCCGTTTTGCCAAAATCTGCTTCTAAAATTTGTCGAAGGCATTCGGACAGGTATTCTTTATCCAAATTTCGCGCTGGGTTCAAATCTGAAGTTTGATTTCCGCGCAACCAACTCCAACACACATCATAGGCCTCCAAAAGCCACAATTTACACTGTAAAAGCTCTGCGGAGATCCGGGTCATCACATGGTGCAGAGTGAAAGCTGCGCATTTCAAGAAACGACAGTTCCGTGCCTAGCAAAAGGGGCGTACCTTCTCTCTACAATAAAAGGTATAAAATTTCTCTAATTGAGAGAATAAAAAAAAACTTATTAGTTTTTATTGTAAAATTAATTTTTTGTTTTCATTCTACCTCTTCATATTATAGGGTTATAATTTTGGTAGCCTTCAATTGCAGAGTAATAAATATTTAATTAGTTTATAATTATAATATATTTTATAATATTAATTATCTCCTTTATCACACTACAAGAAAATTTATCTTTTGTGGCGAAACTAATGGCCACAATAATATACAAATTGGTCACAAAATGCTTATTGTGGCCAAATTAGCTTCGCCACAACGTCGCCACAATAGAACTGTTACAAAAGGTTATTGTGGCCAAAATTTTAATTCGCCACAAAAAGCACTATGAATTTGCGGCGATAGAATTCGTCACAAAACTTCTAACCTCCTCTACAAAAGGTTACCATATGGCTACAGATAGTGATTAAAATAATAATTAATATTCTAATATTTTGTGGCCAAAATTACTTTTGGCCACAAAAGACATCATATAATTTATGACCAAGTATTAAATTGGCCACAATATGTGGTGTAAATATAGTGGCGAAATTAAGTACTCGGCCACAAATAATATTGAAAGTATTGTGACAAATTTATTTGATGGCCACACATAATGCCACACATTTGCTGGCCAAATATTAAATTGGCCACAAAATATAGTATAAATATAGTGGGGAAATTAAATAGTCGGCCACAAATAATGTTGAAAGTATTGTGACAAATTTATTTGATGGCCACACATAATGCCACACATTTTATGGCCAAATATTAAATTGACCACAAAATATAGTGTAAATATAGTGGCGAAATTAAGTAGTCGACCACAAATAATGTTGAAAGTATTGTGACAAATTTTTTTGATGGCCACACATAATGCCACACATTTTATGGCCAAATATTAAATTGGCCACAAAATATAGTGTAAATATAGTGACGAAATTAAGTAGTCGGCCACAAATAATGTTGAAAGTATTGTGACAAATTTATTTGATGGCCACACATAATGCCACACATTTTATGGCCAAATATTAAATTGGCCACAAAATATAGTGTAAATATAGTGGCGAAATTAAATATAGTGGCCACAAAATTTATTTGACTGGAACAATATTTGGCCACACTATATTTACATCACATTTTGTGGCCAAATATTGTTCCAGTCACTGTAAAGTTTTCAAATTACATATATTGTGGCTATTTATTATTTAGCCACAGAAAATTTGTAGTACTAATTTAAATAAAAAAAATAAATAAATTTTACATATTATTACTGCACAATAATAGTTGAATACTACTCAATCAGGATTTAAACATAACATCAATCACAATAATCAAGATATGTTCAACAAAATACAGAAATTAAATATATGTTCAACTGACATAATCAAAATAAGCTAACAGTTAATCGTTTACATTAGAATAAAGATAATAAAAATTCTACGCTAAAAGTAAAATGAAATTCTTGAGATGATCCAACTCGAAAATATTGAGCTTCCAAGGTTTAGTCCTGTAGAATAAAAAAGAATAATGATAAGAATTATGCATATATATTATCTATTTATTTTATCAAAAAAGTAAAATATATTGCTAATTTATACTCAACTTACCTTTCTTGTCGATGGTGGCTGAATAGGCACAGGCAATCCCATTTGTGAAAGTTGTTCCATCATATTACGCATTTGAGAATTCATCTCGTCACGCATATGTGCTTGCATTTCAGCAATTTGTGCCTCAGCTTCTTTCTACTTTTGGCTCATCCGCTCATCCATTTCAGCAATTCGTGCCTCAGTCGGTCGCTCCAACCATCAGCAAAATTGTAATCTACAGTAGCAGCGCTGAATACGAATGTATTGAATGCTTGCTGAAAAAGGGAAATGGTTGGTAAGACATTGATTCAAGAAACATCAGATCACTATATATGAAAGTGCGCATGCATATAAATAAAAGCGATCGATGAGTTGAGAGTAAATTAGTTGAATAAGATGTTCGCATTTATTTCAGTAGGAAAATCATTGAATGATCCAGATTCCACTTGCCAGTATTACTCTCGATACAACATAGGTAAGTATGATGTAACCATACACAGAAGTTGACAAGCATAAATACAGGATCATGAAGAATTTGTTGGAATAGGTTGAGAAATGAGAGAAACATTCAAGTTAGTACCTGTTTAGGACACCACCCAAGGCGCAAGGAAGCAAAACATCACATTCATGCACGAGTAGCTCTTTTGTTTCCATGGTTTGTTAAGTCGCACAGTTATCAGTTTTCTTATATGCTTGACTACTATGTTGATATTTTTCCTATTAACCCTTTCAATCAAATAAGGATCTTTCTTAAGCTGAAAAAGATATATACTTTTACCTTTCCACCTTGCAATTTAAAGTGACAAAGAATGATAATAGATAATGTAGGAACGGTTAATGTTAGGATTTCATTGATAAAAAGAAAAGGATCTCATTAAATGTTGTCTATTAGCTGAAAACAGACCCCCTGAGATATGTTTCCTCATCAAAGAAAAAAGAATTATTACTTTAAAGTAAAAATCATTGCTACGAAATAGAGGTTCTGAAGCTGTACTTCTGACCAGGAAACCTTACATGTATCTTTCATTGTAGAACTTCCTCTAGTCAACAACACTATTTACCTGAAAATTGAAAATGAAGAAGAACATGTAATTAGATCCTGAAAAGGTCAATGAAATGCTAGTAAATATTGCATAATGAGTTTGTTATGAGAAGATTAGTTATTCCTATAAAGTAAAAGAAGTTCTGAAACTAAATACAACAAATTGCTAAACCCAAAGATTAGAAATAGCAATCAGGATTATCTTCTTACACAATTAGTGGAATACACATACATCCAACTTAGTCGAACAAATTTCTGATTCTGGATGTTTATTGGATGCACTTATTTAGTAGTCATGTACTTCCGACGCTCTTTTGTTCTGAAGGCACATCAGCTATCTTAATAAATGACAAATGCTAAAAACAAAAAGAAAGCCTTTATTTCATACCGAGAACACCTCTGACATTTGTATATTGCACAGTTGTAGTCCCATGGCTTACTTTAGAGTTAAAATCTAACTTTCTCTACCCGTCAAATACTTCAAAGAATCACTCTCAGACCACGAAGTTTCACCTATTGTACCTGTTGTCATTTCATCTTAGCATGAATCAAAAGAAAAACATAGCATATCCAATTCTCAAAATCTAATTTGAAACAGAAGCAAAATTGCAGCAACAATTCCGTCAGAAAAACCGCCACAAAAAGAGGTAGAATTTGAGACTTTCATTATATTCTTGACTCAGCTCAGAAAAGTTCTTATTATCAAACATATGTTTACCACTCAAACATAGAAATCTGTGGGCATCGCACGAACATATACATTCCGCTGCAGTATCGGAACCCTGCAGGCTTTTTTATCTTCAGAGAAAGAACCTTTCCAGGGAAACTTTTGCCTGTCAGGCAAAACAAAAGGGGTCAATTGATAAATTCAGCATCACTAAAAAAGAAAAGATAGCTCATTCACAACATATATCTACTGCCCTGCTAATATCACTGTTCTTTCCTAAAAAATTCCATCATATTGTTGCAATTAGGATCCACTTGTCCCAGCACTGTCCTCCATCAAATTGACATTCAGGCTTTCTAACATTCTTCATATTATTCTTTAGCTTTTGTAACTGAATTAAAATAAAGAACAAATCCTTATTGCTGTCCCTTTAGCTTCACCATTCACTAGAATGTAAACAGCTCCCAGGGTCATTTTACTCAGCAACTGCTTACGCTAGCGTCATCACTGTCGGTTTATAGATTGCTCCGATTTCCAAAATCTCGTCATATCCGTCATATATTTGATAATCGGAACAACATTTGTTTGTTACCTGTTTCTCTCACCATAACTTCAACTGATTATTCTCCTACTATATCTTTTACTATTTATCTAGTCATGATTAACTCTCTGGAAGGGACTTGAATAATTTAATAGCATCCTAAGACTAATAATTTCAGCATTTTAATGTAGAAGCCTACACTCTGCTGATTATTTAAGAAATCCCCACAACGCAAACAACCATCTCTATTCATCAAGAACATCATTTTAAACAATACATCAAAATAACAAATAATTTCACAAGTCAACCTCTGATTAACCTATCACAGCTACTATAATTTGATGATTCAAAACAATCACTACGAGTAACTAGCCTTTGATCTAAGGTTAAACATCTTACAAATACTCGATTAGGCAGTAGAAATTGAAACTTGCAAAAATTCGGGTATCTATACCAGTAGTAAGATCTCGCAGATCCCACAAACCTAAACTGATTCAATGTGTCGGTTTCAATCAAAACGAAACCAAATTGTTGGATCCATCGAGAAAAGAGGCGAAAATGGGATCAAAATTGATAGGACCTGTAGGGGAGGACCACGCGGCGTGGAGGACGCATCGCTCCTGGACGTTGGAGGAGAAGCCGAGGGTGATCTTGTTGAGGTCGCCACGGAGGACGGAGCCGTACCACACGGAGGCGCCGTCGTAGATCGTGACCTGCCCCGCGAGGACGGCGTTGGGGGCGACGAAGGCGTCGACGGCGACCTTGGGGATCCACTGCCCCAGCGGGATGACCTGCCTCTGGCCCCTGTAGTCCCACCGCACCCGCTCCCCTGATATCGCCGGAGAATTCACCGGAGGAGGAGAAGACGACGCCGGCGTAGACGGCGCCGCCGCCTCGGGCGAGGATGCGGATGAGAAGGGGCGGCCGCGGCGGAGGAGGGGGCGGAGGGAGGAGGGGGCAGAGGCTAGGGTTTTGCGGGAGAGGCGAGCGAGAGCCACCACCATTTTTTCTTTTATTTTTTCCCTCTCTCTCTCTCTCTCTCTCTCTCTCTCGCTCTCACGCTCTCTCGTGATCTTCGATTGGGGAAAAGGGGAAAAAGAGAGAGAGAGAGAGAGAGAGAGAGAGAGAGACGTGTGTGTGTGTGTGTGTGTGTGTGTGTGTGTGTGTGTGTGTGTGTGTGTGTGTGTGTGTGTGTGTGTGTGTGTGTGTGTGTGTGTTTAAACTCTCATTGCGCTGCTTCGTGAGTTCGGGTTCGGAGCGCACAACGCAGTGGACGAGACTCGGTACCATATACCATTTTATATAAAGTTAGAGGACCCAAATTTCCTCTACGAGTTTTATCATTTCATAACTTTTTTTTTTTTTTTGGTGTAAGGCAATTTATTTATAATAAGTTATTTATGAGGACTAGAGTAAAACTCTGACAAAAGTTTAGGAGCTACTTATACAATTAATTCTAAACCATATAGTAATTTTTTCAAATTCTTACAGTATATTGGTTAAATTTATCTAATTTGAAAACTTATCAGCACCAGGAATTGTATTCATTTTCGGAATGCTACTTGTAGGTGCTTAGGTAACATTGCTTAAATAATGTTAAAATTAAGAGAACGTCAATTTACAAATGATCATTTCCAATATTTGTGTGAACTATTTTTTTTACTTCCTAAAATTCCCATGGATTCAGCTGAGTGGTTCACTCCAGAAAAATTTAGCTGAGACAAAAAGACAAAAACTACAACATAGCAAGATCACAAAATCTAATTTCTGGTCCATGAATACTGTACAATTATACAGTATGGCACGTTTCTCGAGACTCTAGGAATGTCAAACGAAAATTCCGTCAACGCCATTGCGCTCAGAATGTCAAAATTAGCTAGAATCGTCTACTTATACTACTAGGTTTGGATTTTGGACAGTGAAATGGCCAACTACCTATCGAAAGGGGACCGAAATCAAGGATTACTATTCATTTTACTATTTACTTAAGTTGTGGGTCCCGCCCGCTTCTTCGCTGGTTTCTGGACAATTCGACCGTCAGATCGAGAATATGTGAATATCAATCTTTCTTGTTTCGACGAGACGGTCGCACTGGTGATCTCAGACTTTCGAGATCAGACTCCGATCGAAAGTCAATATTTTCGGGCCACAATTGCACTACTAATAATCTATTTTTGTCCTTTAAATAATCCAGAAAATTATTTAAACTTAGATTTTGGATTTCAAAAATCATGGTTACTACACAAAATTTGCCACAATAATTACTTATTGTTATTGTGGCCAAATTTTATTGTTGGCCGCAAATAGTGCATCGAATTAGTGACGATCATTAAAACACCCCTACCGTACGTATACGAAAATTCTGATTAAGATTAATAGTGAAGACAAGTTGAAAATAGCCACGAAAATCTTAATAAATGTGTGGCCATACAAATTCGCCACATATAATTATTATTATTTTAGTGGCGCAACGTTATCGATGGTGACAAATGGTGAATTGAAAAGTAAATATGTGGCGATAAAATTTGCCACAATAATTACTTATTGTTATTGTGGCCAAAATTTATTGTTGGCCACAAATAGTGCATCGAATTAGTGACGATCATTAAAACACCCTTACCGTAGGTATACGAAAATTCTGATTAAGATTAATAGTGAAGACAAGTTGAAAATAGCCACAAAAATCTTAATAAATGTGTGGCCATACAAATTCGCCACAGATAATTATTATTATTTTAGTGGCGCAACGTTATCGATGGTGACAAATGGTGAATTGAAAAGTAAATATGTGGCGATAAAATTTGCCACAATAATTACTTATTGTTATTATGGCCAAAATTTATTGTTGGCCACAAATAGTGCATCGAATTAGTGACGATCATTAAAACACCTCTACCATAGGTATACGAAAATTCTGATTAAGATTAATAGTGAAGACAAGTTGAAAATAGCCATGAAAATCTTAATAAATGTGTGGCCATACAAATTCGCCACAGTTAATTATTATTATTTTAGTGGCGCAACGTTATCGATGGAAACAAATGGTGAATTGAAAAGTAAATATGTGGCGATAAAATTTGCCACAATAATTACTTATTGTTATTGTGGCCAAAATTTATTGTTGGCCACAAATAGTGCATCGAATTAGTGATGATCATTAAAACACCCCTACCGTAGGTATACGAAAATTCTGATTAAGATTAATAGTGAAGACAAGTTGAAAATAGCCACGAAAGTCTTAATAAATGTGTGGCCATACAAATTCGCCACAGTTAATTATTATTATTTTAGTGGCGCAACGTTATCGATGGTGACAAATGGTGAATTGAAAAGTAAATATGTGGCGATAAAATTTGCCACAATAATTACTTATTGTTATTGTGGCCAAAATTTATTGTTGGCCACAAATAGTGCATCGAATTAGTGACGATCATTAAAACACCCCTACCGTAGGTATACGAAAATTCTGATTAAGATTAATAGTGAAGACAAGTTAAAAATAGCCACGAAAATCTTAATAAATGTGTGGCCATACAAATTCGCCACAGTTAATTATTATTATTTTAGTGGCCCAATGTTATCGATGGTGACAAATGGTGAATTGAAAAGTAAATATGTGGCGATAATATTTGTCACAATTATTTCTTACTATTATTGTGGCCAAAATCTAGCGATGGCCGCAAATACTGCATCGAATTAGCGGCGCTCATTACTAAATTCCTACAGTATGTATATGAAAATTTGAGCTAAGATTAATAGTGAGAAAACGTTGAAAATAGCCACAAAAAAGGTTAATATAGTAGGGTTCATTAATTCGCCACAAAATATTGGCCACAAAAGATCTATTTTCTTGTAGTGTCAATTTATTTATTTTTTCTATATAAGAAGTCTTTATTTTCATGGACAATGACATCAATTAAGCCATAAATCTCGAGCCAAAAAAAAAAAGAAAAAAAAAAGGAGGAGATACTAAGAAGATTGTATAGATTGGATCGATTCAGTATAGGAGAACCTATGGATATTGTGTAAACTTAAATCGATCGGGGGTTCTTTCGTATATCCCTCTTCATACACCTACTGAGTAGTAAGTTTATTTTTATTACTATTTTATTAATACTAATTATAATTAATTTTTTAATGCTTTATTTGTTGCATAGTAAGTTGATTTGTTGCATAATAATTTTGTTTCAATTTATGACTATATCACAGGTTAAAGTTCATGTAATTTCAGTTAACTAATTTCAGTCAATTAAGTTAAATTAAGTAGTTGGTTTATTCGCACCAGGGTTTTAGCTGACGCAATTGGGCTTCGCTCTCTTGTAGTGAACTCCACTAGCGATTTAATTGTTTCGGATCTGATTAATGATATATTAATTATTGTTGCATGTTGTTATTTTTGTTTGAAAAAGGTATTGGGAGAATTCTGAACATTAGTTAGAGGAGTACTCCAAGATTGTCTTCTTGATTGCTTTAGAACCGAAAAATATTTGTTATATAGTTTGGTAAAATATTTAATAGTTTGATTGATATCGCGTGGCATTAACTTAATAGTTCGATTGAAATTACAGTTTGGTGACCACAATGTAAGTTTCACAGTAATCAATCACCAATATACTTTAGTTCACAATAATAAATCACCAGCCTGCATGTACTTTTATTTTTTATTTTGTTTCTTTCCAAGGCAGAGTTACTAAAATATCCTTTTGTAGCATGTGTGTTTTATTGGGTTATGATAATATGGATCTAAATAGGGAAAAAAACACCTAGAGGGGGGTGAATAGGTGTAAACACTAAACACTCAAAAATTTTTGCGTAATAGAACCCAATGCGGAAATGAAAATAACACGCAAGATTTTACGTGAAAAAACTCCAAAACCAGGAATAAAAAACCACGGGACCGATCACACGGTGAAATCAACTAAGATTAAACACGTACAAAGGTGATATACCGTACTCACACACAACTCATCCTTTTTCCATACGCTCCGAGTTGATCTTCTCCGCTCGCTCCGCAACGCGCCTCGAATCCACGATTTGCGTCCAACGCTGAATCCACGGCGTCCAACGTCGAATCCACGACGTCTGACCGAATCCACGGTCTCCACCAAGTAGTACATCTCGATCACACGAACGTACCTCGCTCCGAATCCACGAGAGCGGTAACACCTTGAATCCACAAGGCCACGCGAATCCACGCGCCGATTTTGGGAAAAATCGTTGTTTTTGTTGGTGGTGACAATCCGCCGAATACTTAGATCAAAGATAGATCGGAAATATCATCTAAGTATTCATTAATTTGATTCTACTCAAATCTGAGTTTGAAAACCTAGAATCAAATTAATCTATATAGATGAAGAAACATTTATTTCCTTTCTTCTCTATATGTGGATTTTCTAAGTTTTTCTCCGTTAATATTTTTCTGTCATTACCCGGAGTACCAAACTTAGTTTTTGGATTACCCTAAAAGATAGAATTAGGGTTTACTTATAGGTTAGAAACCATTGGAAGAGGATAGTAACAGATTTTTACCCGCACGACGATCCGGACTGGATTAGGCTTGATCCGGACTGTCGTTGTTTTTAAGAGAATTCCTGAAAAAACAGTGTTCGGGGTCTGGACTGAAATACCTCGGTCCGGACTGTTCATGCGATTCCTGCAAAATCCACGTTCGGGGTCCGGACTGAACCAAGGGTGTTCCGGACTGGATTTGCGCATGAACCTACCTACGTTCGGGGTCCGGACTGTAGTACCCTGATCCGGATCGTGAACATATAACAGTCCAGTTTCTTGATTTTTATGCGATTAAAAACCCATCCAAGTGTTTCTATACTACCAGAAGTATTCGGATCACCAAAGTTATTTAATTAAACATACCTGATCCTTTTGAATTCTTCTTTCTTGAGATTGAGGTATATGGTCCAAACATCTTCATCTTCAATCTTCAAGACTTAATCACTTTCACGAAATACGCCAAAACAAATTCCTTAACATGTTTGTCTGACGAAATACAATTGATTTGAATTCTGTATATGACTTACCAGGGATCATCAACAAAGATGGTATGATTCTGAGACTTATGTTAGCGAATTTCTCTATTTTATTTCGAACGCTATAGCTGATTACAAACACACATGTTATATTGAATTTTAATTGAAAGTTGTCTCTATTTTTTTATGGGCTTTTGAGAAAAATCTTGATAATGTCTTTTTTCTGAATTGAAATACCTTGCATTCAATGCTCATCCATTCTTTGCAAAATGTTGTACCTATATGGTTAAGTACTTAAGTTGCAACAAATGTATGAGATTTTAATGAGTACGAGGCATGAAAGTTTCATTGCCACTGAAGGCTGAAAGACAGCAGTTTTTTGTACTTTGATTTGATAAACTGACATTCTTAGAAAACACATGAAAAATTATCTAGATCTAGCTTTCTAAATTTTGTTGCTCCTTGCCTACATAAATAGGGATGCACCTGGATCTAGCTGGCTGGTAAGGCAAAAAAGTTCACTATGATACTGATTGGAGACCTTACTCTAATATTATTCACAACTTAATGTGTCATGCCCCGAGTTTCAAAAAGTTGTCTAATATATATATATATATATATATATATATATATATATATATATATATATATATATGTTTAGAGTTCAAACTTTAAAATTCAGGACGTGGACAGACCGCCACATGCATAGGAAATACTCTGTCCACACGGACAGAGTCTCCCCTATACATGCCCGGCTAGACAAGTACAATAATGCAATCAGAGAGCAACAATCACTTAGCTAAACATAAACATAAACTTCTACCACTAAAAACATCCACAAGATATAATCCAAATAAACTCCAACTCAAAAATATAGAGACAAAACTAAGATCATGATACTGAAACTGTAAATACTAGCACTGGGCCACTGCGGCCAATAGCAGGGTCAACTCTATCGCAACAACTCACTGGATCGTCCCGACATCTCAGCACCTGAATGACCTGAAATTGTGGTCACCCAAAGGGTGTGAGATACAACATAAATGTATCCCAGTGGGCACGACGGGCCGAGAAATAGCAAGTCGTACCTACCGGATATCATAATAAGCGGATAACAAACTAGGTATAATCTGGAAGATAGATAATAATCATGCTGAAAAGAAAGTAGGTACTCATGAAATAAGATGATCAGGCTATATCTAACCATCACATAAATCAGGACAATGTCAATATATCATGCTGTAGAATAGGCAGGTATGGCAATACATAAATGTCAAGCTGTAAAGTAGAGTACCAATAATCATGTGCTAGTCATGCTAATAAATGCTGGAGTAACAATGAAAATCATTCATCAATGCTAGAACTAAAATACCCAATCAATGTCGTCATAGGTCGCGAGGACTTAGACCAATGCCAAAGCCGGCACGTTGGGCTGACATATAACTCGGCACCATCGGTGCACACAGGGGCACACGTGTCGCCACTATCATCCACTATGTGCAGCCTGGGGCTCACGGGTCGCCACTATCGACTATTTTACCGGTAAAGAACGCATTGTGGGGGATTAGTCCCACAGCATACATGAAATGAGCAGCTAGTGCTATGGTGATCATAATGCTGATAATGATCAAGCTCGCAGTCAAAAGACTGAACAATCGGCAATAAGCCGGATAATCCCTGTCTGGATACTGAAAGCTGTAATCTCATCTGAGGCTGTATATCTGAAGCTGTATCACTGAGGCTGTATAACAGAAATGGAACATCTAATGCTGAATAATAGAACTGTATAACTGAAGCTAAACTCTTATTCTAACATGCAGTATAGAACAGGAAATGCTGATGTAATTGAGCTAGTGTCCAAGCAAGCATGGCATATGTCCAGGTGTATATCTCTATATATACTAAGTACTGAGAATGATAACATATCGATAAGCTCAACCGTAATATCAAGGCAACATAGCTATAATGACTGAATGCTAGAATGAAAGCAAGTAGAGAGGCTCAACCATAGGATAAAGGCTACATCAAACACAAGGGTCCGACCTACCACGGTATCCCATAGGGCTGAAATGATAAAGCCCGGACCGAAGATAAACCCACCGCAGGGTAGACGATCACGGTGACTGCTGGATGGCTCACGGGCTGGCGGCTGACTGCTGGGACCTGAATCATAATCACATATCAGAAAAAGACTCACTCATACCCAACCCACTAACACACTATATGCAGAAAGCTTAAACGAGGAACTTCACTGAAGTCTCGGGATTTGTCGTAATTTTCGGGAATCCGCCGATCGATCAACTATGATCCGATCCGTGGCTACAGGTCTTCGAATTTAACGAAACTTGACGTGCTGCCCCTGAACGCTTCACTGAAGACGTTCGGGTACACAAACTCCACTGGGTGCGACTCTATACTCATACGGTGCCATAAATACCGAAAATACCTCTGAATAAGCCGATTTCAGCTCCAAAAGTCGCCAACGCTAAACTGAAATGTAGTATCATGACTTTTCCTGTCCTCTTTTTATTTTCCTTTTAATAAATTAGTTTATTAGGAGAACTAAATTATCAAGTTTTTCTGGGTAGACCGTGGTGGTTTGTGGATATTTTTCCATGATAGAGCCCGAGAAATGGTGAACAGCGAAGCGATCGGATCCGAAATCCGACTTACCGATCTCCCGGATTGAGTCTTTTGTGTTAACCGGTACGATGGGATAAGTCGAACCCGTTAGGGCCTTGGTGCATCAAAATCCGAGCCGACTGTTTCAGAACTTGGGCTTAGGTGGCATTCTTATCTAGTAGTTAGTTAGATAATCCCTTTTATCGCATTTAGGGGAATTCTACGTAAGAGAGAAATAAAGTTTATTTTTTGTTTGATTTTCTCGAAAAACGAAAACCCTAGTTCGGGGAGAGGAGAAAGAAAAGAGAGAAAAAGAGAGCAATTTTTCCATCTTCCTCGATCAACGTGCCGGAAGCCGGGAACGAGACGTCACCGTCAACGGGGAGCGGATCTGGATCCTCACTACCGCGAGGAGCGAGACCGGGTTGTCTTCTCCGTTAGATCAAGGTTAACGGTGTTTATCTCTCGCGTATTGTCGTTTTAGGGTTTGACGTTTTTGGCTTTTAGGGTTTTGCCGTTCTTTGCTTTGTTTCGCATTTGCCGTCACCGCAGCGATGTCCCGGAGCACTGCCGCTGCGGTGTACGGACGTGCCGCCGCCGCACCGTCGCGGCCCGCGAGCACACCGCATGCGGCACCCGCGCGGGACTGGTGCCCGCGTGGGGCCGCACTGCATGCAGCTCCGCGCGGGGCCGCTCCGCGGGCAGCGCGCCCGCGCGGGACTGGTGCCCGTGCAGGGCCCCGCAGCTGCACCGCGCCCGCGCGGGGCTGGTGCCTGCGAGGGGCCGCTCCGCGGGCAGGGCGCCCGTGCGGGACTGGTGCCCGCGCGGGGCCGCGCCGTTGCAACGCGCCCGCGCGGGGCTGGTGCCCGCGCGGGGCCGCTGTGAGGACCCGAATTTCCACAAGAGAATTATTGTTGGACAAACAGAGCTTCTGCAGTGTGTTTAGCAGCTTTCGGAGGCCTTTGCTGTGTGCTGGAGGTGTTTGCGCACGAATCAGACCTCAGAAATAGACCTAGCGCAAAATTTGGATTAAGAACACCTTTCCGGATGCATTCGACAAATTTTAGAAGCGGAGTTTGGCAAAACAGACTTCAAATTCGGACTCAGCGCGCGAAAATGATAAAATTGGGCTATTTACTTGTATTTTTCGGAGCCCGGATACGCAAATATGGATTTCGAGGCAAAGTTACTGTTCCAGCGGCCGGGGCGGCGCCGGCGGCGGCGGGCAGGCGGCGGAGCACCGCGGTGCAGGCGCGGGCGCGGGCAGGCGCGGGCGCGGGTACGGGCAGGCGCGGGCACAGGCGCGGGCATGCGCGGGCAGGCGCGGGCGCGGGCAGGCGCGGCGTACAGAGATGGGTGTGCCACGTGGCGGCTCCCCATTGGACGCGCTGGAGACACGTGGCGGCTTTGGGTTCGGCGGGTGCATCAGGTTCGTGCACTGGGCGCAGCGAATATAGACTTTGACACGTGGCGCTCAGAGATTGGACGGTCAACGCACGCACGACAGGCGCGCGGGCGCGGCGCACGATGGACCGACCGGGCCACGTGTCGCCCGCTCATTGGCGGGCGCAGTGACCCGGCTGGTCCGGCGTGAACCGCGGCCCACGGTTCCCGCCGTGGACCGCGTCGCCACGGGGCGGGCCGCGATAGGCGGGCGCGCGTGGGCCGGGCGCGCGGGGCGCGGGGCCCGGTGACGTGGCGCGCCAGGAGTGTTTCGGGCGCGCACAGTAAATGGTTTTGGGCCGGATTCGGGCACCCGAATCCGGAAGCCCATGTGGGCTGGGCTGGCCTATAAATACCCCTCATCTCTCTCTCTTTCTGCTTTTTTCGAGTCTTAGAGAGGGATTAAGAGGGAGAGACCCTAGGGAACTTGTTCCTTGTGATGTTTTTGATCTTGTGGTGGATCCCCTGGATTTTTGGAGGCTCGGCAGCGGCGATCTTGGTTTTACAGTGCGCCTCGACGTTTCCCTTTTTCGGCCCGTTTCCGTCGCAGTTCAGTTAGAAATTTCCTGTACGCAAACCAGGAGGAATTTTTGGACGATTTCTTCGGCAGTGTGTTCCTAAGAGGTAAACCTTTGATTTCCGTGTTGATCACTTTGCCTCATTTTGGATTTTTGTCATGGTTCCTGAGGTATCTTCTGACCCCTTGTACCGCTGTGAGGATTTGGACAGCGGAGGAGTATTGTTGTGATTTCTTGGTCTACGGGCATCGGAATGAGGCGTATGAGGACTCGATTGACATCTACGCTTCGTGAGGAACGCATCCGTATTTTTATCGGAATTTTTGGAGGACTCTTTGAAGGTGATAATTAAGCTTTTTGGGACTGAGTGTCTGCAGGCTTGTGTTTGTGAAGGTTTTGACATACGGCGATATTCTAATTATTTCTTGACCTACAGGTGTCGGATTTGGACGTGCAAGTACTCGTTTCGATCGGCTCGCCGCGAGGATCGCAACGGTTATTTTTTTGGAATTTTCTGAGGTCATCTTGCGGGTGAAAATTGACCATCTTGTGGACTGTTGTGCGGACATCGGCATTGTATTAATTGTAGGATTAATTTGTGCACCGTGTTGGTTGTTGTTGCAGTGTTCGCAGTGAGCTGGGATTTTCTTTGAGAGAGGGCGAGTTTGAAGTGGTGTTTCATGTACTTCGTGATCAAGGTGGGTGGTTGCTATATCCCTCTATTCTGACATACCCACTAGGAATATTAGAGAGATCCTTTCATTGGACATATTGAATGATCACCTAATGGGCATGCATGCTTAAATTAAAATAGTTGTGAGCCTATCATATGGAAAATACTATTATGAAAATCTGATAGTGGTTGGAACTTATACATGCTTGTATGGACAAAATATTAGCACTTAACCTTGCATGTGGAATTTACTTTCATGTTGGGATAATATGAAATGTCTTGTGGGAGGGCACCACTTGAGCATCTTTTGGACATGCATAGGTGGATGATTTATGTGAGGGTAATTAGTGGATTATAGACATGTGTGGTTGGATAATGATTTTAGCATGATGGTTATATCCATGCGGAGTTATTAATTGATACACATGTGGAACCTCTATTTGTCACACTTTCTTTATCTTTCATGAGGACATAAGCATGCTTGTATGGTCATCTAGATAGGCCACTATTTGTTGCTACACTATTATATTGGAACTTGACTTAGGAGAAACCATGCTTGCTTCTTTCTCCTTATTCTTTAGTCAGGTGGTTCTTGTTGCTCGGGTTTGAGCAGGGGTACGGGATAGTGTAGCCGGGACCTTGGGGTCGGGGACAGGTGGTATTTGATTATGGATTAGGGGTTATTGCGGCTACCGCGGATAATAGGCGGTTGACCGGATACAGATTATTTTATCCGATTTTGGATTAGGGGTTATCACGGCGACCGCGGATATTAGGCGGTTGACCGGATGGTTACTTATGCATCAGATTGGGGATCGGGTTTCCCTTTAGTGGATGGGTTTTCCCACTTTGATCAGAGTCGTGATCCAGTCCTGCTATAGTGAGATATCAAGTTCCCCTCTAGAGCATTGGGGAGTTCCCCTCTAGAGCGTGGGGGTCAGACAGTGATTGAGTTTGTTATCACACCGGCGCGGTTTTATATGCCTGGTGATGCTTTCCTCGTGTGGGTCACTCCCCTCGAGTTCCCCTCCGGAGTGTCGGGGTCAGGTAGAGTTCCCCTCTAGAGCGTTGGGGAGTTCCCCTCTAGAGCGTGGGGGTTAGACAGTGATTGAGTTTTGCTATCACATCGGCGCGGCTTTATTTGCCCGATGATGAGGGCGACAGCAGGCAGTACCAGTTTATGCTGGTGGATAGATTGGGTTACCGGGACAGTTTGGTTACTGATGCATTTAGAGGCATAGTAGTGGTAGTTTCCTTTTTCAGCAGTTTTGTTGTTTACCACTCTTCTTCTCCCTTTTGCCTCTGGTAGACCTAGTGGGTGCGTCAGAGTTTGAGGCTTTACCCACTAGGGGAGGCTACTGTTTTGATAGTAGTTCTCACCCCCATTTTTCCTTTCCTCTTTGTCTTCTCCTTTGTTTTGTAGTGTCTTCTGCGGGTGCTGCTGGGTTTTCTGCGGCGGGTCGAGGTGAGAGGACGGCTGAGTAGATAGATCTCGAGGCAGGACGAGCGAGTTAGCTGGACTATTGGTGTACCCTTTTTCCTCAGACGGTTGTACTTTACTTTTGGCTCTGGCTTTAGCCAGCTGTTTGTATTTTATTTGGTGAGCTGGGAGAGACAGATGTATTATTTTTACAGATGTACTGTATTTTATTTTCAGTTTCAGTCTGAGATGTATTAGTTCTTAGTTCAGCTCTGTTTTTATGCTCTTTTTATTATCTCTTATATCTGAGCAGGTTACTAGCGCTTCGTGTACGCGGGGAATACCGTGTGCACGGCGGATCTGTAGACGGGCCCGGGTTCTGGTTTACACCCAGGGCGTGACAGATTAGGTGGTATCAGAGCTTAGGGATAGGTCAGTAGGGACTTAGGAAACCCTAGGCTTTTGGCGGACCCTAGGATGTTAGGGCGTGAGAGACGCAACATTTTGCGAAAGTCGGTGATTTATTTATATGACTCTTCCTGTTTGTGAAGAGGGATCGACATATCCTATTTCTGTGGGACAGTTATGTTGGCTGTAGACAACATAAAGTTACAGAAATAGGGGGATGTCTTTGACTTTCGCTAGATTGGGTCGTGTGTTTGGGGTGTGCTGAATTGCAGTTTTGTCGTGGTGAGCGGTGTCTCCCCGACGCTGGGTTTTGACCCGTGTGCATCCTTTAGTAGTTGTTGAGCATGAGCGGTTGGATTTGGGCCGGATACCCAGATTGAGGTCAGAGAGTTCCGGACCCAGATGGCAGGATTGTTAGAGGCATATCAGCGGCGGATTGAGCAGCTGGTTTAGGTGACACAGTTGTCGGAGCAACGGGCAGCCCGATAGTGTTTTCCTCCCGAGACCACCCGGGTGCAGTATCCTCGGTGGTAATGATTTCTGTGGCGCCGATGGAGCGAGTAGCCCCCTCCATGCCAATGTTTAGTGCCCAGGCACCGAGGCAGGGTGGATAGCTGACGGCAGATGAGCTGTAGGTCATGATCAATCTTTTGAGCCAGTTTTGACAGATAAACCACCCCGATTCGTAGGACCGAGCTTGGAGCCTTTGGAGGCGGAATCGTGGTTGGTAGGATGGAGAGACTGTTTGAGAGCCCCTTTGTGCCGAGAGTTTACACAGTTGTTGAACTGCGCGCTCCATGTTAGAGGGACGAGGCGCATAAGATTTGTGTATCTGGGAGTGTTTTGCGCCAGGATACCTTTCATTTTATTCGGTCCCTTCGTTACAGGTTTTGGATGCTTTGATGGAGTAGGCGTTGTGTGTGGAGTGTGGCACTGCAGTTCCCTGGATAGGGATCTACCGCCAGAGGCGAAGTCTAGATAGAAGCGCTTGGCGTCGAGTGTTGGAGGACAGATCGGCCGGCAGAGGCATTCCCGTTTTTCTTTCCCAGGGAAGTGGATTTTGAGACGCCCGGGGATCGGGTGGACCCCAATGGCAGCTTCATTATTGGTATCAGCAATAGCGATAGCATGGATATGTTATCTGCTGAGGGCCGCATTCGTCGCCCCAGTGTGGGCAGAGGCAGGGGTCGTGCTCCCTATGTGGTTAATCAAGATGTGTTTTGGCAGACTGAGCGTCGGCCACTTGCATCGAGCGGATGAGTCTGTGCCGCCTGGTTGGAGGACGCCACGGTAGTGGATCGAGTTGTCGCAGGTGTGATTTCATCACAGTAGTCGGAGTTAGAGCGTTGTGCATTCCTGCATGGACTAGAGGCAGAGTTGTTGCCACGTGCACTAGAGGTTCAGGTTCCTGTTGGTGTGGTGCACGAGGAGGAGACTGTGGATTATGTCCAGTGCAGTTGAGACCACGAGTTATACCGGCAGACTTAGTGGTAATTGTGGCAGTTCGGTGTTTTTGACCCTGTGCCTGAGATTGGTTGGCACAGTGCCCCTGGATGTTTTATTGCAGACAAAGGAGACTTTGATCTTCTACGAGGCAGACAAGAGGAGGCTTGCTGGTTGAGACTGTTAGAGCGCACTGGTTGCAGCGACAGTGTGAGAGGTGTTTACGGCGGCACTGGGACTCAAGGATATCCCTGTTGACCGTGAGATCCCGGGTGTGAGTCCCCCTGAGCTGATGTTGATGCCGCTGGTTAGGAAGATTGAGAGTGAGATTGACGTGGTTTTGGGAACCGCGCCAACCTCGGCAACATCTCATTGGATATTGCCAATAGAGTTGAGAGAGATGATGGCGCAGACGCAGGATCTGTTGGATCGAGGGGTCTGTTGGACCTAGTGCCATGCCGTTGATATACGGTGGTGATGCCACGTCGTGGATGCACGACGGTGAGGGTTCTACTGTGGTTTGAGCGCAGGCATGTCCGGATTTTATTTAGGACCGTTTGATTGAGTTATGCTCCGGCAGTTGTTCTTCTATAAGGCATGTATTTATTGGAATCATACAGCCGAGGATTTTGCCAAGACGGTGTTCAGGACACGATAGGGGCATTATGAGCTCATAGTGAGGCCAATTGGATTGACTAATGCCCTGCCGCCTTTAGGATTTGAGGAGTTGGGTGTTCCAGCTGTACCTGGACGGATTAGTAGCAGCATTTTCAAGGGATATTTTGATTTACTCTCTGAGTTACTTGGAGCATGTTAAGCACTTGTGGATGGTGCTACAACGCCTGTGTGGGAGAAGCTGTGTGCCGAGTTGTCGAGATGCAACTTTTAACTTCGGAAGCTTACCTTCTTGGGCCACATTATTCTAGCCATAGTAGCGGCGGTGGAAATCCGGCCAAAGTGGATGCTATTCGGGATTGGCCGAGACCGACACTGATTGTTGAAGCTTAGAGCTTCTTGGACTGGGCAGTGCCAGCAGAGCTTGATGAATGGATGATTAGACTGATACCAGCGCTGATTTTAGCATCGCCAGTGATGGGAGATGGATTGCGAGTTATAGTAATGCCCCCCATAGTGGCTATGGAGTTACCGTTGGGTTATTGTTGTGCATTTTGTATCTCCCCGACAAAGCCACTGAAGTGGCGGATATCTTGAGCGGGAGAGCTGTCTGGAGTTGAGTTTGATGATTCCACAGCTGGCGCTGTGTGGGACCGTTGAGGCGATCAGGGCTTGGGGGTGTGTCCCTGGGGGTCCCTTTTGATCGTAGCCTGCGGTGGTGCTATCCACTCGGAAGGTCAGGATCTGAGAATGACCGAGTGAGGACCCCAGCTTGTTAGGGCCCCTTTCCTTCTTGGATAAAGTGACCATCCAGAACAAGTACCCTTTTATTGAGCATGGAGGATTTGATTTACCAGCTACAAGGGTACTGGGTCTTCTCAAAGATTGGTTTGCAATCTGGTTTTTTTGACCGTGTATGGCTGCGTGTTGCTACAGGAGAGTTGGGAAATTGCTTTTGCATCCCGATGGTTTAAGGATTAGAGATCAAAGTTGCGCGATCAGTTGAGGGACTTTTATTAGATACCTTGGGAGTACAGAGGTACTCGGATCGAGCTTTTGTGCCGATGGACATGTGGTTGGATTATCGGAGGCCCTGGGAGGAGCAGATGCTTGTGCCGATGCAGACTACTTGGTAACTCGAGCGGTTAGCCCAGCTGTACTTGGATGAGGTGGTGCGGTTTCCTGGAGTGCCCGCCTCTATTTTTTTTTGTATCAGATAGAGACCCGTGGATTGTTTCGCGTCTCTGGAGGAGATATTAGACAGCCTTGGGAGCTTGAGTCGTGGATGATTGGATATCTACCCCCCCTCCCCCTACTTGGTTGAGGTTCCGGGTTGAGGAACGACTTTAGTTTCGAGGACGAAACTTTTCTTTAGTGGGGGAGGATGTGAGGACCCGAATTTTCGCAAGAGAATTATTATTGGACAAACAGAGCTTCTGCAGTGTGTTTAGCAGCTTTTGAAGGCCTTTGCTGTGTGCTGGAGGTGTTTGCGCACGAATCAGACCTCAGAAATAGACCCAGCACGAAATTTGGATTAAGAACACCTTTCCGGATGCCTTCGACAAATTTTAGAAGCGGAATTTGGCAAAACAGACTTCAAATTCGGACTCAGCGCGCGAAAACGATGAAATTGGGCTATTTATTTATATTTTTCGGAGCCCGGATGCGCAAACACGGATTTCGAGGCAAAGTTACTGTTCCGGCGGCCGGGGCGGCGCCGACGGCGGCGGGCAGGCGGCGGAGCACGGCGGCGCAGGCGCGGGCAGGCACGACGTACAGAGATAGGTGTGCCACGTGGCGGCTCCCCATTGGACGTGCTGGAGACACGTGGCGGCTTTGGATTCGGCGGGTGCATCAGGTTCGTGCACCGGGCGCAGCGAATGTAGACTTTGACACCAACGCACGCGCGACAGGCTCAGTAGGTCGAGAAGACTCAGAGGCTCACCCTAGTGTAGCCCCATAGCTGCTTGATCAATAGATGGAGCCACAATGCTCTAGGGAGGTTGTCTAGCTTACACCAACCAATCCCAACAGTCCAAGTTTGAACTGGAGTGAGCATCAAGCTCAGGGGATGGTAAGAACACAGAGGCTTGCCCTAATGAAGCAGGAAAACTGTTGGAGCAACACAAATAATAACCTAGCCTAGGCTAAGGCTTAGCATGCTAAAGCTAACTATCTCCTCAGTCATTGTCCAAAATAAGATGAGCGGCAAGCTCAAGGGACTGAGGGAAGTCGAATGCTCACCATCCAAGGGTAGCTGGCCGGCCGGAGTAGCCGCCGGAGAAGCTCGGCCATGGGCACTTGCACACCATGGCCAAGAACACAGAACCAGTGTTCTAGAGCAGAGCTTGGGGAAGCATGGCTTCTACCCACTTGCGGGCACTGCCAGGAACCATGCTAGGTCGGGCGTGGGCGCGCATAGGCGACTGATGGCCGGGGACAGGCCATGCGGCCAAGCTTGAAATCCTTTAATGGTGGATTTCGTTGCACGTGTTCTCAGGTCCATGCACAGGTCTAGGTCACTTCTCTTTGCTGCAAGGGAGCTTGCGGGTGCAGTAGCCGGCGGTGAGGTGCGGCGGCGGAGCAAGCTCGGCCATGAAAAATCGCCCAGACCTAGGGCTCGAGGCTACGGCTTCTACACTGAACCATCCCCCATGAAACTTCATAGGGGAGCTATAGAGGTCCTAACAGAGATGCCCAGCATCTTAGATCCCGGCCAAAGCCGTCGGGTAGAGTGCGCGCAAGAGGCGGCGTCATTCTAGGGTTCCGGCGAGCCCATGAGCAAACCGCGGTTTTGCGACATCTCAGGCGGCATGGGTGCATAGAGGACATCCTCAGGAGGTGAGGAACAGACTGCCGATGACTCATGGCAAAAAAAACCGAGGAGAAAGGAAGAAAAACTCACCTCGGTGCAAAGAAGGAAATAATGGCCGAGGGCCTCTCCCCGGCGGCGTGCAACCAAGGCAGGCGGCCGGGCTCCTTAGGGAAGATTTGCAGAGGGTCAGGGAGATCCCAGAAGGCTCCAAACCAAATTTGATGGAGTTTTGTTGCCTCCTCTCAAAATCAGCTCGAGATCAAATAAGATCTCTTGCAATCTTGCTTTTCCGGCTATGGGGGACGGCGGCCGGCGGTGCTGGGGCTCAGGAAAGGTAGCAGAGGAGAAGAGGGGTCGTGGGGCTGGGCTGTAGTTACAACAACTGGCGGCTAGGGTTGCAAAGAGAAATGTAGTGGCTCCGATCCCCGTGCAGCTTTTTCCCATGATCCTTGTTGTGGAACACCTATTATTGGTGTGTCGGACCTGCAACGCGTCAAATGGACACGTTGGACGGACTCAGTGAGGTTTCTGGATCAAGCCTATCTTTCGGCTACTTTCGCCGAATTTTAGAAAGGGTTTCAGGCTAATCCGAGGCCAGATTTGGATTCAGCGCGGAAAAACGTCAAAAATCAGCTATTTACTTGTATTTTTCGAAGTCCGGACACCCGAAAACGGACATCCGGAAGTTTGTAGTGTGATCGGGTGCACGGGGGGAGTCTTGGACCGAGGTGAGGCCACGTGGCGGCCCCGGATAGGTGGGCGCAGCGCGCGCGGTCTACGCAAGAGCCGTGGACCGAGGCGGGGCCACGTGGCTGCCTCTGAGTGGACGGTGCAGCGCGCGCGATCTACGCAGAGGCGTGGGGCAGGCGGGCAGGTGCGGGGGCAGATGGCCATACCGCGCGGGGCAGGCGGGCGCGGCGTGCGCGTGCCACGCGTCTCGCGGTGGTTGGCTGGCGCCAACCACCCACACGCGTGGGAGGGCCGCGTGGGGCGGCCTGGTTGGCCGCGCTTCGCTGGTGCGTGGGGCAAGCCACGTGGCGTGCCCGGGTGAATCCGGGCGCTGCCCTGGCTGTTCCCTGTTCGACGCCCGGATGTTTCGGGCGCCCGAAAATGTACCCTGAAGTGTCTTTTTCCCCCTCCCCCCTTGGGCTATAAATTAACTTCCTCTCCCTCTCCTTTTCATTTTTTTTGAGGGTTTTTCGAGAGGGGCTTTTGGCAGAGGCTTTGTTCTCCTGTGCTCTACCTCTTCCAAGGATTTGGAGATTTTTGGAAACCGCGGCCTCGACGTTTTCTGCGATTCGGCGCACTGTGACGTTCCTCTTCTGGTGGCCTTTTCCGTCGCATTTCAGTCCAGGAGCTCCCCTTGGCTACTCCGAGGGACTTTTTGAGTAATTCTTGTGGCATTGTCTTCACGATAGGTAGGGCTACATTTCTTGTATTTACCACTTCTGCTTGTTTTGAGATTTTACTGGGTTTTCTGGAGCTTCTTTAAACCCCATTTTTCTGTGGCAATTTTTGGACAGCGGCGGAGTATTTATGGATTTTCTCGGCCTACGAGTGTCGGAATGAGACGTATAAGTACTCGATTTGTATCTATATTTCGCGAGGAACGCAACGATGATTTTTTTGGATTTTTCTGAGGACTACGCAGAGGTAAAATCCCTTAGTTTTCGGTGCTGTTTTACAAATAGCAAGTGCTGTTTTTGAGGAGCTTTCTTTTATGCCGAGTGCGATACTTTTTGCAGTGGTTCGCAGATTGGGTGTTCTTGGACTCATGGGGATCGTGGGAACCTGAGAATTATCCACGTTCTGTTTGGACTTTGGATCGACGCGCACTTTCAGGTGGGTTGCTTCGTCTCCAAAACCGGTGGATGGTTCTCTAATTCTATGGAATAGCAAGCATGCATGATTGTGAGATGCGTTAGGAAGCATGTTAGGGAAAGATATGATGTTTATTTTGGTTGATATTGAGATCATGTCTGATAGTGTTCCCTATTTATGTTTCAGTTGAACTCAACACTATTATTGGAACTTTGACCTAGCACCCTGTCATATGTTGCATGTTTCAACTAGACTAGTAGAAAACTCCAACTTGGGCTAGGCTTATTTATGCTTTAGACATCCACACGTTATACTCTATCCCTGGACATAGAATTTTCCTCGCCCGGGTAGTAGGCCGAGTGGTCAGGATTTCTCTTAATGTGGGATGCATGTTACACTCGTGCTTGGGGGGCAAAGTGGAGTCTGGTAGATGTAGTTAGTCTTGTACCTGTGGCGGGAGCCGTTTGGGTAAACGGTGGTCCTGGGTTTTCGAGTTCTTTGATTTATTTGTCGCCGCTGTGTTCGTGGCAGTAGTGTACTAGTGATAGCAGGACATGGAACCCAGAATCTTTTTGGACACACATGATTTTAGTCAACCAATGTTTTTCTTCCAGACATCGAAGGGTCGCCGGAGTCTGTTCTTGTCTGATTAGGCGAAGGCATTAGCCCTTCGGGGTTTGGGAATAAAACTTGTTTTCTAACTAATTTTTTTTCCTAAAAAGAGTTAAAAATTATTAAAATGGGTTTTCTTAAATCAAGATGGTTTTATAAAAAGAAAAAGAACTACTTTTAGTCCTCACCCCGAGGGGGTTTGAGTGAAAATGGTTTTCAGTAATAAATGTCACATTTTTCTTTAAACTCCCTCACTCGGGAGGGTTCGAGTGATCTGGGTTCTAAGGGCTACCTTTTTCTTTGGGTCGAGAACAACGAGAGGCTATGCCTAGAGCCTGTTCTTGTTTGATTTGGGTTGTAGGTTATAATCTTTTGGGATTTCCGGATCCTTCATTGTTATCGGCTGTGGAGTATACCCAGCTAGTGAGTTTGCATGTTGAGTTGATGTCCTATTTCGGGAGCCGTTGGGTTGACAGCGGTTCTGACTGTTCGAGTATTTCCAGCTAGTGAGTTAGAGATGTGATTTGGGCACTGTTGATCTTGTAGATCATTGATTTGGATTATAGCCTGCATGAGCCATATTGAGCTCGACAGAGATCCGTGGATACTTTCCTCGATGGGGTCGCACCCATCGAGTGCCGCTCCGGAGCTAGGTCTGTTACTTTGCTATCGCGACTTGTTGACGCAGTCCTTCTAGCTGGGCCAGTTTTGGCAGTCACGGACGCCCTACTTAAGCCCAGTCCTCCGTGGATGTAATGGCAGTAGGTGGGCGCAGGTTTGACTGAACCCTATGTGGCAGTCACTGTGATTGGGTTGATTGAGTATTGTGGGTTAGAGTCGATGCATCATTTTCATCTGTATCAACCATTAAGCATTGTAGATAGAGGCATGATAGCTGTAGATTTCTTTCCAGCTTATCTTTACATTATTACAATTTTTCTGTTATCTTATGGTTCTAGTAGACTTAGTGGGCAGACCGTTGGTCTTGGTGACGGTACCCACTGAGAACTACGTGACGGTGTAGTTCTCACACCCTCTGTTGGTGACAGATTTTCCAGAATCATCTACCCCTGTTCCTACTCCTATTGCTGCACCAGCTGATCGAGGTAAGGGAGTCGCGAGCTAGTTCCCTACCCATCTTTGGAGTATAGCTGTACCCCTTTTTGGAGCACTGTAGTACAGTCTGCTGGATTATTGTAGATAGTTGCTGTTAAGAGTTTTATTTTCGATAGACTTATGTTGTGAGGTTCAGACTTGTACTATTTGGAGATGTATTTTCTTATTTCAGTAGTTTACTTTTCAGCTCTGATATCTGTATAGCTGTAGTATTATCTCTTGCAGCTTAGACGCTTCGTCTATACGGGATTTTTCGTATAGGCGGCGGATCTGTTGGCGGGCCCGGGTCGCTGTTTCGACCCCGGGGCGTGACAAGCAACCCTAGGTTGCTTTAAGTGTATTTTGTAACAAAATGCAAAATAGTCCTCCAAACTCTAATCTTTTCACTTGGGTCCTTCACAGTAGGTGACAATTGTAGAGAATACCCTCACCCAAAAGTAGCATGCAAAATGAAGCATAAAATATTAGACTTTTTTGTAAAATACTGTGTATTTTTTTGTATTTCACGCTTTTTGAGACAATCAGGTTGTCAAACTGAAAAACGGACACCACCACGATGTCTGGCTCGACGAAACCTATTGAGTAGCGATTTTGCTTCGCTGAATTCAAGCTTCAATAATTCTAAAATCCATCTTATACAGTAAATTATATAGTTCGGCACGCTTTATGATGCTTTGGGCTCGTCAAACACAAATTTCGTCAGCTCCACTGCGCTCAGAACGACAATGCCATTTAAATCGACTATTCGGACCGTCAGATTCGGACTCCAGACGGTTGATCGGCCGACGTTGGCCGAAGGGGGATTCAAGTCAGGGGTTACTATTCACGGCTTAAGTCGGGGGCCCCACTTCATTTTTTGCTGTTTCCGATACGATCCGACCGTTAGATCGAAAATTGGTTTGCACAATTTTTAATCAATTCGACAAGACGAATCTACTGGCGATTTTAGTTTTTCGAGATCAGACCCGAATCTACAAGTTGGGGGACAGTTTTCCTGAAAACTAAACTGTGCAATTTGCACTTTTTGACTTATAATATTCCCATATACTATATTTTAATTTCGAATCCACATTCGAATTTATCAAATTCTAATTTCGAATTTTTCGAGTATTACATAATGAAGTCATTAGAATAAAGTTATCTTTGCTCACTTGCAGCAAAAGATATTTTCTTTTATGTTTAGGTCATCAAACATATCTAGACCACAAAATTTTGAGTCAGTTGGCAGAGAATAGCTAATCTGAATTTAGAATTTCAGTCATTTGAGATAGCTCCAAAAAGTCCTTGCTTTTGATTGTCAGCCCAAATTCCCAAAAGGTAACTTACATGGCCAAGTTTGATTTTTCCTATAAGATTATTCATCATCTTATTCTATCATAATTCATCTTTTTAAAATAAATATAATGTAGCCGGCGCTAATCAAATTAGTCAACACCGAACCCAAAACTTATTAGACTTCGGATACAAATAGCTATTAAATAAGAATTATAAGATTCAAATGAAATCGTAAACAAAGGCAGATCGTAGGTTCCAGAGTAAATAAACAACATCACTGTTTTAAAACTCCAATTCAAGTTTCATACAAAGTAGGTAAGAAACGTCTTCTAAAGGATAATATAATATTGATTGGAAACAAAATTACGATGCACATGAATCTAATTAGTCAACTAAATAAAAAGTCTTTACCTCAACTATAGTATAATAATATCTAATTTTCATATATTATTACTATGGTAATTACTATTAGGGAGCCAATTGCTATCACAAGAAAATCAGATGGAGAAGTAGTTGTCCGTCGTGATGTGACAATTATTAATCATTCGGTTGGAATAAAATTTAAAATTCTTAATAATTATTTTTATTATTATTTTATTATTAATTTTTATTTATTATTTAATTTTTTTTATTTATTATTATTTATTTATTCTCATTTATTATATTTTTATGCTTTTAAAATCGAACGTTTTTTTTTCCTACTATTAGTCTTTAGCTAATTAATAGGATTAATTTTGGAATTTGAATGTTGATATTATTATGCTTTTAATATAAACGTTTTCTTTTCCTACTATTGGCTCTCGGCTAATTAATGGAATTATTTATGGGATTTGAACGTTGGAAATTGCGACGGTCTCATCTACTTCCTCTCCCTCTCTCTATATATATATATATATATATATATATGCATGTTGTGTGGTCTTTATAAACACATTGAAACATATATATATATATATATATATATATATAGAATTAGGCTGGTATATTATTAATAGTACCAAGTCATTAGTACTATTAAGTTTTTAATCATTGGATGAAAGAATATATGATTAGGATAATAGTGGGCCCCTAGGGTTTAGTGGGTGCTTGGGGAAATAGTATGATTTAATGGATGGAAATGATTAAAGGGGTAGATCTAATGGTAGAAAACTTGATAAATGCTTGGTGCTATCAATAGTATAGTAGCCGGACTCTATATATCAATAAAGATTATAAATTCTCAGTTCTTCCGAGCCCCCGTGGAGGCTTCTCAGGCGTTCCGAACCGACGTGGCGTGCGTTCCGTGCTTCGTGCGTTTGCTTTGGAGTTGCTCTCTTCTTTACTTTATTAATTTTCTTTCTTCTACTACCTTCTACTACCTTCTATTCATATCCATGTGCAGGCACATGGGCCATGTGTAGGCACATGGGCACATGGGTTCTCTATTTCTATTTCCAATCCATGTGGTTCCTCTCTCTCTCTCTCTCTCTCTCTCTCTCTCTCTCTTTTTCTACTCGCTAGGGTTTGAGAGCTCCTCCCATGGCGAATCCGAAGGAATCGAGCCCCCTTCTGAGCCAAATCGACGGCGACGACAAGGTCGCCCCCGCCCCCTCGGAGCCCCCGTCCGCGGCGGTGCCGCCGCCTCCGCCGGCGGCGGCAGTGGCGATGGCTCCAGCCAAGTGCTGCGCTGCTGAGTGGACCGCGCACGGGGTCCCGATGGGCCACGTGAGCGTCGTTGGCGAGCCTGTGGCGCGGAACCGGTGGGACTCGGGCCTCTTCTCGTGCCTCGGAAGCAACGATGAGTTCTGCACCAGCGATCTCGAAGTGTGTAAGTTTTCGATCTTAGACCTCCTCCTCGTTGTCTCCCGATCTCGATCTATCTTGTTGGTGTTTGCGATGTCCTTCGTCCATTTTTAGATGTAATATTTTATTGTCTTAAATGCTTTATGCTATGTTGCAATGTTGCTTTGATTTGAGATCTAGAATGCTATTCCTAACTTTGCATGATTTTATTTGTCCTTATCGCATACCTTTTTTCCTGTTTACCTACATTGTTGATTCGTTAACTATGCTTTCTTATGTCAGGGTAAAACTTTGGCATTTGTGTTACCTATATTGGAGTCTTTGATTAATGGGAAACATAAGGCATCTAGAAAATTGGGTTATGGACGGCCGCCAAGTGTGCTGGTACTTCTGCCAACTAGGGAGCTGGCAAATCAGGTAGAGATCAACTTACATTGAATCTGTATATCATCTGCACTTTTGTTTTATATTTCGTTATCCTTTTTTTCAGGTACATGCTGACTTCGAATTTTATGGTGGAGCAGTGGGACTGTCTTCATGCTGTTTATATGGGGGGTCTCCTTATCGTGGTCAGGAGCTTGCCCTTAAAAGAGGGGTTGATATAGTTGTTGGAACACCTGGGAGGATAAAAGTAATCACTTGCCTCTTTTTTTTCCGATTTGATGCTTTAGAACTGTCCTTATCTAACACATGATCATTTTCTTTGCTAATCTGGTACAGGATCATATAGAGCGAGGAACTCTTGATTTGAAATCGTTGAAGTTCCGTATCCTCGATGAAGCTGATGAAATGCTCAATATGGGCTTTGTCCCTGATGTTGAGCTTATTCTTGGTATGCATTTTTTTTTTTCAATTGCATTTGTAGGTTACATAGTATTGATACCGATGAGAAGAGATAAGCATTTTATTACTTTTTTTGGTTGATAATCAGTTTTCGGCCGATAGCTAATTGCATAAAGATTTTGATTCATGATGCAAGTATATTTAAAAGCTTATAATTGAATAAGCTTTGGATAATAATTACATATGGAGAAGTATGAGATCTTTTTCTGGTCCGAACCATCTTTAGTTTTCAATATGCAACCATTTTGAAGGTTCTTTTAGTATAATTTGTGCTAAAAGTACATTTGAAGCCTTGTGGAATTTCATTTTACTACATGTGAATACCTGATGAGGACCAACAAATAATTATGTTGCCATTAGACAAATTGAAATGGCCATGATTGTTCTTCTTTGTATTTGAATGTCAAGCCTTTATTTTAACATATGTTGATTGATCTATAAGGAAGCTATTAATCATGTCTTCTTTTTTTTGTTCTGGTACTAAATGAACAACATTTTCTTTGTAGTTGTGCAGTCAACAACTGTGCCCTGCTTCAATTAAACTCGACAGGAATGGATGTAAACTCAACATTTCAATTAAGAACTACGAACAAACGGGTTATACAGTTGGATCAACTATCAGTCATGCCCTTGGACACTTATGAGGCATTGTAGGATCAGATTGGGAAGATTCGTATTACTTTTATGAATAGTACAGGAAGTGAAAATTATTACGTTTCATCAGCCAAGAAATTTTTGCTCAAAAAATGGAAGTTAATGCCAAATATTATACATATAGAATATGATAGTGTATGCAAACCTGTTCGTTTTGAACTACTTTTGATGTTTGTTGATGGATGTGCTGGCCTATGCTTTTCTCGAACTCACATGTGTGAAAAAAACCTGATCTTGTGGCCATGAATACTCAGTTTATTAGTCTTTGGATCAAAATCTACGGCCCCAGAAAATTCTCCGCACTTCATTTTTCAGCTGCATGTAAAAGCTATAAATGGTGGCGGGAACAGCCGATGACGAAGCATCCAGCCAATACTTCTTCATGAGTGATTGTAATGACCATTTATAGCATAGGAGAGTAGATCCAATGTGCTTATGGATTGTTTGGAGCCTCTAAAGTGTCAAAGCAGGGCCTAAATGTTTGGTCCATTGATTGCTTTTGTTTTGGAATTTTTATGTCTTGTGTGAATTCTGATGTTCGTTTGATATGGCAGGGATCTGCTTTATGCAGCAAAATTAATCTCTTTCTTGACACTCTAATACCATGAGTGATGTTTTATCATTATTGTCATAATTCTTTAATGATTTATTAATTGGTGTTTTTTCTCTACAGGGACATGGTTTCCGCCTGGTATGAAGAACCAACCCTTGCTTTAACATTCTTGGCTACTTCCACTAAATCAACTGGCCTGTCCTTCCCTTCTCGATTTGAATATGTGGAGCCATCAGCCGAGACTAGCTCTAGACGAACTCACTTTGAGAATTATTGGAAGATTGACACTTGCCTATGATGCCTAATCGATTGACACTTTCCTGTGATGCAGAATCGAATGTGGGTAACATTAATTTGTTTAGATTTTAATTTATTTTCCTAATGTTCAGAATTATTCGATTTTGTAATTTCTTTTTGTTGTTTTCTTTCTAAGATTTTTACGATTTGTCCTATGGAATAAATTCCTAAAAACTAATTAGACGCGCGGTGCAGCGACTCGGTGGAGACACGCATGGTGGACAAGGCAACTTCGGCGATGACGCGAAGGCGGCTTCGGCGACGACTTGGTTCCAGCGGCTTGGTGGCTTCTCCTAGCATGCCTCTAATTAAATATGCCAACAGTCCTTGGTTGCTTAATTAATTCGATATGTATGTCAAGGAATCCCTTTAGTACATGTAACCCAGTTTGAACTCTTCAGAGCGAGCAATGTCGTTTGAAATATAAACATAGTATACAATTCCTACTCAAACGATAGTTGTAAGTTATTCGTTGACTTTAAACGGTTCAGTTTTGTATTCATGTTATTCTAAAATCTGAGATGCATTACATTGAGATCACTTCCCATTTAACTTCCATTTTTGTGTTGTTTGTGTTTTGGATTGTGTTCATTCTTAAGAATCTGATTTCCGGCTGGGTTAGACATAAGATGCAGTTACATACTTCTGGTTAAATTTCATCGCTCTTGCTTTCATTTTGTGGACTCTGATGAATTCAAATCACTCACCGGTGCTAAATAAAATGTGTTCGCGTGAATCTAACAATAATTGATTGAAAGGGAGCTCTGAGCAAAATATTTTTTTGTTCTCTTTTTTGTTTGTCTTTCTCTATTACTCTATAATTTTAGTTTTCATTTCCCGCTGTTCTCCTACATACTGTGAGATTTTGTTTGTTCTGTTTGAGTGATCTAATCATCCATTTGGTTTGTGCCACTACTTTTAGAATTTTCTCTTTTATTTAGAGACTAAGCGAAGGTTGCGAAATAAGAGCCAGGAAACAATGAAAATTAACGGGATTGGGTTGCTCATAACAATGCTATTTTGGACGTGAGTTGGATAAAGGTGTTCTTTCAATTTACTATTCTTTTATTTTTCTCATTTATAAGATTACTACAATTAATCTCTATTATATTTTAATTTGTTTAATTTCTTCAGGATGATGCACAAATTCTAACTGCTTCTGGCGATCAAACTGTAAGTGTTGGAAATAGCTTTTAAGTGCAATCTTATTCTGTTCAAAGATGTTCAAGCTGTTGACTTCTAAATCTGCAGTTTCTTTTTTTTAAAATCTAGCTTTCTGACATGTAAGATAAAAGGATGGCTTATACCATCAATTAACCTCTTTTCACTTCATTTTTATGGAAATGAAAGTCAAATCAATTACATAAGTGTAAATAAAAGTAGTACTCTTTACATATCATGTACTAAAAAAAATCTCAAATTATAATTTTGAACATCGGTCTGTTTGATGTTCAAAATTATAAGTTTGAACATCAGTCTGTTTTACGTGCCCAGTTTTCTCTGCACCTTACAAGTTATTTGATATTCTAATCAGATTTTGAACTAATGTAGGTTCCCTTTAGTATATGCTAATAAAACGTTCTTGATGTTCTATTGCATATAAAGTGGACTGCTTGGACAACTACCCTGGAACAAAAAACAGGCCTGCTCCTCCTTGTGCATCACCTGGTAAACAAGAAACTAAGCAATTTTTAATAACCTGGTAAACTTCATATTCTTTTGAAATGTGATCCTTATATTTACAAAATTACTTTAGATGAAATGACTGAAATCAATTTGAACTTACTTTGCAGGGTGCTTCTCTACCTGCTGCTGGTAGCAGAATACAAGGACGAGGAGAACAAAAAGAAGATGATGATGGAGTTGAAGAATTAAACAAAATACAATGTTGTTATGGTTTTCCAAATACAAAGTGGCTTCTATTGCCAATTTATAAGTTTATTTCCTTTTGTAAGTTTGTAAGCTTTCAAATTTTACTGTAGTTTCCAAATGTAAGGTGAATTACATTGTGAAAAATTACTTTGCGGAAGCATTACTTTCTGCAAGGGATTATTTTGTGTTAATGATTATTTTTATGCTTAGAGTATTTATTTGTAAGTTCGTCAGTTTCTAAGTTTCCAGATGTAGAGTTCAAGTTACTGTAGTTCCCAATATAAAGGAGATTTGATTGTAAATAATTACTTTGCGGAAGCATTACTTTATGTGAGGAATTATTTTGTGTGGATGATTATTTTTATGCCTTAACTATTTATTTATAAGTTTAGTTCCCTATTACGATTGTCTTTTCTGCTTAGTTTACTTATGTTTCTTTGTGTTTACCTTGCTTTTATCCTATACCTGTGTTGGTGGACTGCAAGGTTATTTTGTAGGTTAAGTAATATTTAGCGAAAAATATTAAATAAAAAATAATATTTATTGAAGAAATTATACCCGCGGCGCAGCGCGGGTACTTCACTAGTATATATATATATAATTGAGCTCCTATGTTTGTAAAAGTACCAAGTCATTGGTACTTGTAAGTTTGTAGCCCTTAGATGAAAGGATGTGTGGTTAGGGTGATAGTGGGCCCCTTGAGTTTAGTGGGTAGTTGGTAGAATAGTATGAACTAATGGGTGAAATTAGTCAAATGGATAGTTTTAACGGTAAAAAACTTACAAGCACCAATTACTTGATACTTGTACAAGTATAGTAGCCGGACTATATATATATATATATATATATATATATATATATATAGAGCTAGGCTGGAATGCTATTAATAGCACCAAGTCATTGGTGCTATTAAGTTTTTAACCATTGAATTAAAAGATGTGTGGTTGAGATGATAGTGGGCCCCTTAGGTTTAATGGGTGGTTGGAGAAATAGTAAAATCTAACGGGTGAAAATAATCAAAGGGGTTGATCTAAGGGTAGAAAACTTGATAGCACAAAATGTTTGGTGCTATCGATAGCATAGTAGCTGGACTCTCTCTCTCTCTCTCTCTCTCTCTCTCTCTCTTTCTCTCTCTCTCTCTCTATTTTCGGACAAATTCGGGCTTACGGGCCGAATTTGCGGGTGGGCCGGTCGATGGCCCACCGCGCGTGCACCGGGTGAGGCGAACCCGTGCGGCCGCCACGTGGCGACCGTGTGTTGGCCGAGCTCGGGCGCGGCGACCGAGGCACCTGGGCACGCGGGGCGTTGGGCAGCGTGGGCACCGCCACGTGGCGGGGCCCCGTTGGCGCCCACTTCCCGCGAGTCGGAGAGCGCCGCGGGCGCGCTGACACGGGGGCGCCAGCTGGCAGCCCCCGGTTGGCCGGCTACTGTGCATAGCCCGATTTCGGGCTATTTAAGCCTGAAATCATCTCTTTCCCTTTTTTTTTTTTTTTTTCTCTTTGCATCGTCCTAAAAATTTTAGGAACGCGAGGGAAAATTCGTAGGGGTTTTTGGTGTGCCGTGGAGCGCGCCGTCTGTGCCGTGGGGCGCGCCGCTTGTGCTGTGGGGCACACCGTTTGTGCCACGGGCGCGCAGTTTGTGTCGTGGAGCGCGTGCGAGGTGTTCCACGGAGCCGGGCGGTCGTGCGTGCGCCCATTTGTCGGCGCGCCGGTTTAAGGTAGGTGTCGCCTTGTGTTTTGTTGTGTTTTTCGGAACAGTTCTTAGATTTTGCTTTTGGGGTTTTGTCTTTGAACTCTGTGCCCTGGTGCTGTCGGGGACCGTTGTGTTACGGAATTTGAGTTGGCGTATTTCGTGAATTCGGTTAAGTCTTGAAGATTGAAGATAAAGAAAGTTGGATCATTTAACTCAATCTCAAGAAAGAAGAATTCAAAAGGATCAGGTATGTTTAACTAATTATTTTTGGTGATTCGAATACTTCTTATAGTGTAGAAACACTTAGATGAATTTTTAATTGCATAAAAATCAAAAACTGGACTTGGGACATGTTCAGGATCCGGATCAGACTTTTCAATCCGGATCCCGAAGGGTGTTCGTTCATACACCAGTTCAATCCGGATCGTAGCCTCCCTTGATCCGGATCCCGAACACTGGTTTTACCATGTTTTACGAACGATCCGGATCAGGCTTTGCAATCCGGATCCCGAACGTTGGTGTTTGGTGAAACTGTATGAACAATCCGGATCAGGCACTTCGATCCGGATCCCGAACCTTGGTTTTTCTGGAAACTGTTTGTCTCGCTACTGCAATCCGGATCGCCGAAGTCCGATCCGGATCGCCGTCCTGAAAAATTCCAAAAAAGGTTAGTTTTTGATCCTTATCCTCT
Source organism: Tillandsia leiboldiana (assembly GCA_029204045.2). Classification (NCBI taxonomy): domain Eukaryota; kingdom Viridiplantae; phylum Streptophyta; class Magnoliopsida; order Poales; family Bromeliaceae; genus Tillandsia; species Tillandsia leiboldiana. Next base: position 7,617,503 of record CM055075.1, read on the forward strand.
TCCAATGGTTTCTAACCTATATATAGACCCTTTAATTCATCTTTTAGGGTAACCACGGAAAAGAAAAAAAAATACGACCGAAATAGATAGATCCACAAATAGAGAAGAAAGGAAATACTAGATCTAATTCTATGTTTCTTCATCTATTCTATTGATTTGATTCTAGGTTTTCATACTCACATTTTGAGTAGAATCAAATCAATGAATACTTAGATGGTATTTCCGATCTATTTCTAATCTAAGTATTCGGCGGATCATCACCACCCAAAAACAACGATTTTCCCAAAATCGGCGCGTGGACTCGCGTGGCCTTGTGGATTCAAGGTGCTACCGCTCTCGTGGATTCGGAGCGAGGTACGTTCGTGGATTCATCCTCCTCAGACGATGATGCAAACCTATCTATGGAGGACTTTGAAATGCAGCTTGCTCTCTTGACAAGAAGATTTCGCCGAAACTTTCGAAGGGGTAACTCAAGCAAAACTCCATCATTCGTAAAGTCGAGGAAAGGCAAAGGTTCTTCAAGTTTCAAACCAAGAAAGCAAGAGGGTTTTTCTAAGGATAAGAAAAGCTCAGAAGGACAAGTCCAATGCTTCAAGTGCCGAGGGTACGGCCATATCTCAACGAAGTGTCCTAATAAGAATGCGTCAAAGAAGAAGGCGATGCAAGCCGTCACTTGGGATGACACCTCATCGTCAAATGAGTCATCTTCAAGTGATGAAGAAGATAACGCAACAGCGTTCCACGCGTCCACATCTTCACCCTTCATGTGCTTAATGGCTAGTACATCCGAGTCATTGTCCAACTCCACTGTTGAAAAGATTGCAACGGACGATGAATCGGATGATTCGGAAGGTGAAGATTTTGCTCTAGCCTATCACAGACTTTTGAGGGATTCAAAGAAACTGGCTAAGCAAAACAAGGGGTTGAGAGGGAGATTGCAGGATCTCGAAGAAGAACTAAAAAGGGTAACTTCTCTCTCGACCGATCTTGAAGTGGAAAGGGATAATCTGATTAAAATAAATGTTTCCCTTCAAGAGTCCAATGAGCAATTCGAGAAGAATTATATAGATATGGTGAACAAAGCGAATTACTTCTTGAAGCTCAACGGCGAGGCTCGACAAGAAAAATTGGAAATGACAGAGACCATTCTCCAACTCAAGGATGACTTACAGCGATTTTCATCAGGAAGGAGTAAGTTGGATAAGCTTCTTGGTCTTGGTCAATCAAACAAGTTCGGACTCGGATACAATCGAACTAACGACAATTTTAGTTCGGTTGGGACAGTCTTTGTGCCCCAGTCGGTATCTCCTCCTCCGACACCGGAATTGACGACAAACAACGACAACAAACCTACTTCCTCCTCTTCGGAATCGTCAAGCATCAAGGTATGTTTTCGTTGTGGCATTGCAGGGCACATAAGGAAGAATTGCAAGATGGGAGCCAAACGCTCAACTCAAGCACTTCTTGCAACGACTACCAAAAGGGTGATTCCTCGGAAATCAAATACAAATTATTCGAAGGAAAAGAGCCTTGGTAGTTCATCAAACAAGACGACGACAACGTCAAGGAAAAGCGATGGATCAAACAAGACGCTTTCACCAAAGGTATCAACCTCACTATCATTTCCGACGTACACCAAAACTCGAAAGGTTTGGGTACGCAAAGGTGAAGTTTTCCCTTGTCTTGTTACAAATATTTCCTTGCATGCTTATGATAATTCGTCTTGGTATCTGGATAGCGGTTGTTCTCGTCACATGACCGGTGACAAACACTGTTTTCAAAATTTTGAGAAAATCTCCGGAGGACTTGTAGTTTTCGGAGACGGTCAGTCTTCCAAAATTGTTGGAAAAGGAACAGTAGCTATTCCAGATAGCCCGATTCTAAATAATGTGTTATTTGTTGATGGCCTTAAGACTAACCTCATAAGTATCAGTCAACTTTGTGACAATGGTTTTTCAGTTAATTTTTCATCTGTCGAATGCATTGTAACTGATAAGGACCATGTCTTCTTTTTAAAAGGGGTTAGATCTGAAAACAATTGTTATGTTGTTCCCAATAAAATTTCTGAAAATTGTAACTTAGCCTCTTTGAATAATGAAACACTTTGGCATGAAAGGCTAGGTCACATAAATTTTAAGGAACTTGCTAGAATTTCAAACAAAGACGTGGTCAAGGGGGTTCCTAAACTTTCACTTAACCAAAACATTGTGTGTGGTGGTTGTCAAAAGGGAAAACAATCTAGGACTGCACACAAGAACTTGAATCACGTCGGTACCAAACGGCCCTTGGAATTATTGCATATGGATCTTATGGGGCCGACATGTCAACCATCCTTGGGAGGTAAATGGTATATTTTCTTATTGGTTGATGATTTCTCTAGATACTCATGGGTAGCATTTTTAAAAGAGAAAGCCGATACTTTTGATTCTTTTCACGAGATTTGCCTTCGTATTATGATTGAAAAGAATGAAAAGATCATTCGTGTTAGAAGTGATAGAGGTGGAGAATTCATAAATTCAAAATTCATTGACTTTTGCACTTCCAATGGCATTAAACATGAATTCTCAGCACCCTATACACCTCAACAGAATGGTGTTGTCGAGCGCAAAAACAGGGTTGTTCAAGAGATGGCACGTGTTATACTTCATAGCCGGAATTTACCGCTATATTTTTGGGCTGAAGCTGTGAACACTGCAATCTATGTTATTAATCGAGTTTATTTGCGCCCGGAAATGTTAAATACACCATATGAACTATGGTGTTGTAGAAAACCCAACATCAAATATTTTCGCATCTTTGGGAGTCGATGTTACTTTTTACGTGACCGCGAAAATCTTGGAAAATTTGACTCTCGAAGTGACGAAGGGATTTTCATGGGTTATTCTACAAATAGTAGAGCATATCGGGTATTTAACTTGGAATCTAAAACGATTGTAGAATCCATAAATGTTAAAGTAGATGAAGCTTTCCACTTTGCATTTGATAAATCTACCCCTGATATCTCTCATGATAATACTTCCAATATTAATGATGCATCTAATGGTTCTTCAAGCTTATCTGATGTGCAGGAATCATCTCATGTACCTCCGAGTACTCCATTACAACAAACGTTACGCATCTCCAAGGATCATCCTGAATCAAACATCATTGGAGACCCACAAGAAGGAGTCAAAACTCGGAGACAGTTGGTGTGTGGATTCGCTTGTTATGTTTCCACGATCGAACCGAAGAACGTCGATGAAGCTCTTCAGGATGACTACTGGATTGAAGCAATACAGGAAGAGCTCCATCAGTTTGAACGAAACAAAGTATGGGAATTAACGACGCCTCCGAAGCAACACAATGTGATCGGTACTAAATGGATTTTCAAGAACAAGAAAAATGAGGATGGTACCATCATCAGGAATAAAGCACGCTTAGTTGCTCAAGGCTACTCTCAAATAGAAGGTATAGACTTTGATGAAACGTTCGCCCCTGTAGCTAGACTCGAGTCCATTCGTATCTTATTCGCTATTGCTTGTCACTTTAAAATAAAACTCTTTCAAATGGACGTTAAGAGCGCGTTTTTAAATGGGTTTTTAAATGAGGAAGTTTATGTGGCTCAACCGAAAGGTTTCGTAGACTGTAAACTACCTAATCATGTTTTTCGTTTGAAAAAGGCTCTTTACGGTTTAAAACAAGCACCGCGAGCGTGGTACGAAAGGTTGACAAAGCACCTTTTGGGGAAGGGCTATACTCGAGGGGGAGCAGACAGGACTCTCTTTGTGAAGCATTATCAAAATAACTTCATTGTTGCACAAATCTATGTCGATGACATTGTATTTGGAGCAACAAAGGATAATGATGCTTCTAAATTCGCAGAAACCATGGAAAGCGAATTTGAGATGTCTATGATGGGCGAACTGACATACTTTCTTGGATTGCAAGTGAAACAAAATGGTGAAGGCATCCATCTGTGTCAATCCAAGTATGCAAAGGAGTTGGTAAAGAAATTCGGATTAGAAGATTCTAAAGATTTTCCTACTCCTATGGGAACTAGCAATAAGGGATTAGGAAGTGAATCTCTTAGTGAGAATGTAGATGAGAAACTTTATCGCAGCATGATTGGAAGTCTACTTTACCTCACAGCTAGTCGCCCGGACATATCCTTTAGTGTTGGGATTTGCGCGAGATATCAATCAGCACCAAAGGAGGTTCACCTGAAAGCGGTGAAACGGATCATCCGGTACATTAAAGGAACCATTAATTTCGGAATTTGGTATCCTATGGGAACAAGTCTAGATATTATTGGATACTCAGATGCCGATTGGGCAGGATCTGTGGATGATCGGAAAAGTACGAGTGGTGCATGTTTTTATCTTGGCCATTGCCTTGTTGCATGGCATAGTAAAAAGCAAAACTGCATTGCACTCTCGACTGTCGAAGCGGAATACATCTCAGCGGGTAGTTGTTCAACTCAACTCATTTGGATGAAAAGCGTGTTGAGCGACTTCCGGATTTCAGCAACTTCGGTAACTGTTTTATATGACAACACTAGTGCTATAAACATTTCAAAAAACCCTGTGTTGCACTCTAGAACAAAACACATTGAACTTAGATATCATTTTCTTAGAGAGCTAGTTGAATCAAATATTCTTCAAATTTCCTACATTTCAACTGAAGATCAATTAGCTGACTTTTTAACAAAACCTTTGGATCAAAAATGTTTTATTCATTTGCGTAAAGCAATTGGAATGCTTTCCTTGAAATAACCTCTTTTTGAAAATTTTGTTTAGGTTAGATTTTGTTTTTGTGTTTTTGTTCATTATCTATGCTTAGACATAGAACATTAATTGAGCATTAGTTTTTATTGACTTTAACTGCATCCTTTTATATGTTTAGAAATTTATTATGCTTTGGATATCATAATAATTCATTTGATGCAATGATCATTTATGTGAATTAAATCATCTTTGTGTTGATCAAAGTCAATTTCTCTCTCAATGATCTCTTGGTATAGTTTTTATCTTATTTGACTGTTTAGTCGAGTATGAAATCGAGATCAATATTTGGCTGAATACTTTATATCTTAAATAATTGATAGCCAATTGAGGGGGAGTCAAAGAAAAAGTGTTATGCTCAAAAGATGTGGAAAGAGTTACATCCCAATGAGGAGTGTGAAAACTACCACCACATGGAGGAAAGAGCTACCACCTCGGTCGTCCGAGTACTGTGTGCAGCTACCACATGTATACCAAGCAAGGTTTTTCAAGTCTGATTAAGTAAAATGCATGTTGAAATACTTGACTCTGTCAAAATTTCAAGGTTGGTATAAGGTGGGAATTTTAATGAAAGATGCTCAAAGAGCCACTCTCTTCAATAAATTAACTAGATATATTATCTAACTTATCTGGGATTTTAGACATCTATTGATCTTTGTATTTCATTTTCTTTACCGAATTGATGATTTGATAAAGGCATTACTCATAATATCAAGTTAGATGTAATTGAAGTTGTTCAACTTTAAGGGATTTAATTTTTATAAATTTTCGTTTTATTTGTTGGATGTTATTGATAGATTTGGCATAATCTATTTCTTGTTGTATGAAACGATGATTTTCATTTAAAGTTGATACACAAAAGTGCTTACAATCTTTTTCTGGATTTTCTAGAATTTTTCTGAAGAAAAAGTTGGAGCCGATCCGGATTGGACAAGCCGATCCGGATCCCGAACGCAGGTATTCTCTGCGGGTAGCCGATCCGGATCGTAATCACGAACTGATCCGGATCGCGGCTAGGGTTTTATATAGAACAAAAGGGTTTTGATTTCTTTTACTCCAATCTTTTGTTCTAAAGTCTCCAGAGCTTCTCTCTCTACAATACATCCATCTTGGAAGCTTTCAAACTCAAGTTCTTCGATTCCAAGTAAGTTTTATTGATCAAAATCTCGGTATTTCACAGTTTTTCATATTTTTCCTCAAAAACGTGATGAATTTCCGTATCTTTCTCGTTTATGGATAGTTTTTGATCAAATTTCTTTTGAAATAAGAACTCTGGGTAGATTAGTTTTGATTATATGCTAGGTATTCTAATGATAAACGAATTTTTGGCCTTCGATTTCAAAAATTTCGGTTTTAGGGCATATAATGGGAATTTTCCAAAATCATGCGATTGATCTATTTTTAAAAATTCCTTTTGCAAAACTAATTTGATTCTTAGTCTCTCTACATGATAATGATTGTTTGGGTACAATTTTTTAAATTTTTGAAAATTAACAATTTTTTCGTGTTCTTGAGTTGTTGCTCACAGGATTTCCTGTTTCACAAGCAACTAGTAGCAATGGTGATCACCTGGATCATTCTTCTTCTGGCTACTATGGTCCATACTAGAGACACTATCAAGCCCAAGAGGGCTAAGAAGGCGAAGAAAACTAAAGATGATTCCGATACGGAATCTGAGACGGAATCGATCGATTGGGATGAGTTGCAAGTTGAAGCAACTGCACCCACTGCCTCGAAGGGAAAAGCGCATGCAGAAACATCAAAGGCTCCGCCTACTGCTGCTGAAAAGGGCAAAGCTCCTATGGAAGAAACTCTCTTGAAAACAAAAAGAAAAAGTGTTGCTCGCAAAAGAGGGAGTGCTCGAGGAATTTCCATTGAGCAACCAGTTGCTGGCCAGCCTCCTCCACAAGACTTTATCAGCTCTGCTAGGATAAAGGACTTTGAGAACTGGGAATGCATTGGTGAAAGGCATGTTAATGTCAAAGCCTTGAAGGAACGATCTCCGCCATTTGGGAATCTGTATGACCAGACAGGTCTTGCTCCCATTTGCGATTTTCCCGAGACCACTGGGTATTGTCTTCACTCAGTGAGGATGTTCTATCAAAATGCTTGCTTTCTAGTTGATCAGGAGAGCGGACGTCGAGACTTTCAAACATTGGTCAAGAATGTTAAGATTAAAGTAACCCCTCAACTGATTGGAGAGGTATTAGGGATGAAGGCCCGAGTTGATGGCGCTCATTATCTGAAGAGTCAAATCTTCAACACCAACTCCTGGAGAGTGGTAGTTGATGGCATCTGTCTTCCCGATACTCCGTCAGCAGGAAACTCAGTCTTTTCAAAAGAGCTACGACCTGAGTATCGCTACTTAAACTTCATTGTTTGCTATAACGTCCTTCCAAATATGAACACGAAGGTTCTTCGGTGGGATAGGATGTTATTCCTTTATCTTCTTGGAAACCCCTCAGCAGCAATGGGAGCAAACTTAAACATTCCTTACGTCATCTGGGCGAGGATGGCACGCTATGTGGAACATGCTCACCCTTCAGAGAGACTTCCCTATCCAATGATTATTATGTGCATTCTTCGAAAATTTAAAGCTGACACGAGTGCGAGTTCCTACATGCACAGTCTAGGAACGATCAATGAAACAACGATTGTAAAGTCTCTCTCGACAAAGCAAGATGAGCCCATATTACCTCCTCACCGACAACGAGCACAACAACAACAAGCAACAACCTCTGCACCGGCAGCAACCCCTCCAGTCCAACCAGCACATGCAGCACAACAAGCACCTCCATCAACTTCTGATGATGATGCATCAGTTACCTCAATCTATAAAGAACAGCAAAGGCTCTCCAACGAGCAAGAACGTATATCAAATGAACTTATTGAGGTAAAGGAAGAAATAAAGAAGGTCAACAAGAACCAATCATCCATGAACAAACGGTTAAAGAAGATCTTCCAAATACTCGGCTGTATCAGTTCGGATGATTCTGAGTAATTCTCTTCCTTTTTAATCTTTTCTTGTGCAGATTTCTAATCTTTTTCTTGTGCAGGTTTTAAGTTTTAGTTTTAATTCTCAAACTTTTGGTTCCTGATTTTGTTAACTTTGCTCTCCTTTTCGGTAATCTTTGGCTAACTTTGTGACAAAAAGGGGGAGAGAGTATTAGAACAGTTTGAACAATCTTGCTTGTCCAGTTGAACCATGAAGGTAAGTAAGGTAAGTAGAACTTCAACTTTTGATTTTCATTTGTGATTGCATGCATGCCTCGACTAACTATTTGCTAACTATTTGGGCATGTAATATAACTAACAAGTTGATATTCACTAACAAATTTTGTGACATTTGGATTTTGATTGCATAGAAGATATGTTGGTTTTTAACGATATGTTGGTTTTTAACTATGATCAAATTACATATCTGAATGTATAAATGTCATGGTAAGTATATGAGTATAAACTTCATCTCTGTATGTGGTTTTTGAATGATATAAAATTCTTGAGGTATCTAACGTTTTTTTTTTTTTGTCAAGAATGATTTCTTTTGCAGAGAGTACAGATGTCTAAGTCTAGAGTCTGTCTCAGGAGTTTAACTCATGTATCTATTTTTATTTGGATCTCATTGTAAATTTTTGTTGTATGGTGATAGCAACAAAAATATCTTTTTGAATTTTCTTGAGTGGATCAATGTTTTGTCACGAAACCGCCAAAGGGGGAGATTGTTACGGAATTTGAGTTGGCGTATTTCGTGAATTCGGTTAAGTCTTGAAGATTGAAGATAAAGAAAGTTGGATCATTTAACTCAATCTCAAGAAAGAAGAATTCAAAAGGATCAGGTATGTTTAACTAATTATTTTTGGTGATCCGAATACTTCTTATAGTGTAGAAACACTTGGATGAATTTTTAATTGCATAAAAATCAAAAACTGGACTTGGGACATGTTCAGGATCCGGATCAGACTTTTCAATCCGGATCCCGAAGGGTGTTCGTTCATACACCAGTTCAATCCGGATCGTAGCCTCCCTTGATCCGGATCCCGAACACTGGTTTTACCATGTTTTATGAACGATCCGGATCAGGCTTTGCAATCCGGATCCCGAACGTTGGTGTTTGGTGAAACTGTATGAACGATCCGGATCAGGCACTTCGGTCCGGATCCCGAACCTTGGTTTTTCTGGAAACTGTTTGTCTCGCTACTGCAATCCGGATCGCCGAAGTCCGATCCGGATTGCCGTCCTGAAAAATTCCAGAAAAGGTTAGTTTTTGATCCTTATCCTCTTCCAATGGTTTCTAACCTATATATAGACCCTTTAATTCATCTTTTAGGGTAACCACGGAAAAGAAAAAAAAATACGGCCGAAATAGATAGATCCACAAATAGAGAAGAAAGGAAATACTAGATCTAATTCTATGTTTCTTCATCTATTCTATTGATTTGATTCTAGGTTTTCATACTCACATTTTGAGTAGAATCAAATCAATGAATACTTAGATGGTATTTCCGATCTATTTCTAATCTAAGTATTCGGCGGATCATCACCACCCAAAAACAACGATTTTCCCAAAATCGGCGCGTGGACTCGCGTGGCCTTGTGGATTCAAGGTGCTACCGCTCTCGTGGATTCGGAGCGAGGTATGTTCGTGGATTCGAAGCGTGCTACTGGGTGAAGACCGTGGATTCGGTCGGATGTCGTGGATTCGGCGTTGGACGCAAATCGTGGATTCAAGAAGCGTCGTGGAGCGAGCGGAGAAGATCAACTAGGAGTGTATGGAAAAGATTGAGTCGTCTGTGAGTACGGTATATCACCTTGTACGTGTTTAATTCTAGTGGATTTCACCGTGTTATCGGTCCCGTGGTTTTTTACTCCGGTTTGGAGTTTTCCACGTAAAAATCTCTGCGTGTTATTTTTGTTTTCCGCATTGGGTTTTATAACGCAAAGATTTTTGAGTGTTTATTGTTTACACCTATTCACCCCCCACTGGGTGTTTTTTCCCCTATTTAGATCCAATTATATATAACCCAACACCGTTGTTGGAGGTGCCGTTTGCCGCGCAATTTTACCGGCGGAGTTTTCGGGGTGTACCGTTCGCGCGTGGCGAGCGCCATTGCGCTTTCTGTCGAAAGTGAACGTTTCTGCGGTAGCCCAATTGCAAGTGTCTATAAGCAATTGGTGGCAAACCGAGGTGGGTTGGATTTTCCTCCAAGTCTGCGGACTTTCTTCTAATTCTAGTGTTGTAGATTTTGCATGCTAGAATAGGTGCTACTATTAATGTTTATAGAGTTATTGGACTTTGATTAGCACCCTGTCATATGATTGCATGTTTCAACCAGACTGCTAGAAAACTCTCACTTGGGCTAGGTACTTTTATGTTCTAGTTTCCATCTCTTGCATTTCTTTTTCTGGATTTAGAGTGTTTCCTCGCCCGGATAGTGGGCCGAGTAGTCGGGTTAGTGTGGGATACATATTACACTCGTGTCGGGGGGCCGAGTGGAGTCTGGTAGCTGTGGTTAGTGTTGTGCTAATGCTGGGAGCCGTTGGGTAAACGGTGGTCCCGGATTGTCGTATATTCTCCGACAAGTGTCATTAGCACTGTGTTTGTTATAGTGTTGAGTTGTTGATAGTAGGACCTCGAACCCGGACTATTTTTGGACACACATAATTTTAGTAAACAAACGTTTTTCCTTCCGAATTCCGAAGGGTCGCCGGAGCCTGTTCTTGTTTAATAGGGTGAAGACATTAGCCCTTCGGGGTTTGGAAAAAATAAAAGTTATTTTAACTGATTTTCTTAAAGAACTAAAATTCATTAAATTGGGTTTCTCAAATCAAAATAGTTTTTGAAAATAACTGTCATTTCTTCTTACAAACTTCCTCACCCGAGAGGGTTGAGTGATCTGGGTTCTAGGGGCCGTTTTTTTATTTTGGGACGCAAGTTACGGGGGCTATGCTTAGAACCTGTTCTTGTTTGATAGGGTTGTAGGTGTTAGTCTCCCGGAACTTTTGGGCCCTGGTTGTTTTCCTCCGGATGTTTTACCGAGGGAGTTGATTTTTTTCCCGAACTATAAACGGTCGAGAACTTCGAAAGGCGGGGCCTGGAGTCTGTTCTTGTTTGATTGGGGTTCTAGGCATCTGCCTATCGGGATTCACGGACCCTTATGGTGTCGGTCCGTTCTGGGTCAGCTATGAGTTGGGTATTCTGTACTGAGAGTGGTTTGGGGACGGTGGTCCCAAGCCGTTGAGTGTTTCAGACTGATGTTGTTGGTGTTAAGTTAGTGTTTCCGATCTGATTGATCGTGGATTTGGACTATAGCCTGCATAAGCCATATTGAGCTCGACAAAGATGCGCGGATACTTTCCTCGATGGGGTCGCGCCCCTCGAGTGCCACTCCGCAGTTGGGCCTGTTACTTTACTATCGTGACTTGTCGACGCAGTCCGTGTTGTGGGTTATATGAATAATGGATATGAATAGGGAAAAAACCACCTAGAGGGGGGGGGGGTGAATAGGTGTAAACAATAAACTCACCAAATCGTTACGTAAAATTAACCCAATGCGGAAAAATAAATAAGTACGCAAGATTTTACGTGGAAAACTCCGTCACAGGAGTAAAAAACCACGTGACCGATAATACGGTGAAATCCACTAAGATTAAACACGTACAAGGTGATATACAGTAACACTACGACTCAACCTTTTTCATACGCTCCGAGTAGATCTTCTCCGCTCGCTCCACAACGCGCCTCGAATCCACGATTTGCGTCCAACGCCGAATCCACGATGTCCAACCGAATCCACGGTCTTCACCAATATAGCACGTATCGATCACACGAACGTACCTCGCTCCGAATCCACGAAAACGGTAGCACCTTGAATCCACAAGGCCACGCGAATCCACGCGCCAATTTTGGGAAATCGTTGTTTGTTTATTGGTGATGATAATTCGAATACTTAGATCATAGATAGACAAGAAATCACCATCTAAGTATTCATCAATTTGATTCTACAAGAAATAAGAGTTTGGAAACCCTAGAATCAAATTGATCAATATAGACGAAGTAACATGAAATTAATCGTGTTTTCCTTTCTTCTCTATATGTGGATTTTTATTATTTTCGGTTACTTGGATTCACCCTAAAAAATGAAATTAGGGTTTATTTATAGGCTAGAAACCTTTGGAAAAAGATAAGCATAAAAAACTAACTTATCTGAAATTTTCCCGCTCGGCGGTCCGGACTGGATTTAATCTGATCCAGACTGTCGCCTTTAGACAGAATTTTTCAAGAAAAGCAAGTTCGGGGTCCGGACTGGAATTGTCTGATCCGGATTGTTCATGCGATTTCTGCAAACACATAGTTCGGGGTCCGGACTCACAAGAGGCTGTTCCGGACTGGAATTCTGCATGAACTCAAATATGTTTGGGGTCCGGACTGGATGGCCCTGATCCGGATCCTGAACACTCAAATTGTCCAGTTTTTAATTTTTATGCAATAAAAAATATTCCAAGTGTTTCTAAACTACACGAATGTATTCGAATCACCAAAATTATTTAGTTAAACGTACCTGATCCTTTTGAATTCATTCTTCTTGAGATTGATGTATGTGATCCACAATTCTTCAACTTCAATCTTCAAGACTCAAAACATTTCACGAAATACGCCAACACAAAAATCCTTAACACGTGTAGGACGCCCTACGTAAGTCCAGTCCTCCATGGATGTAATGGCAGTAGGTGGGTGCAGGTTTGACTGGACCCTATGTGGCAGTCAGTGTGATTGGGTTGACCGAGTATATTGTGTTAGAGTCGATGCATCATTTTCATCTGTATCACACTTTGATCATTGTAGATAGAGGCATGATAGCTGTAGATTTCTTTCCAGCTTATCTTTACATTATTATAGTTTTCCTGTTATCTTATGCCTCCAGTAGACTTAGTGGGCAGACCGTTGGTCTTGGAGACAGTACCCACTGAGAACTACATGACGGTGTAGTTCTCACACCCTCTGTTGGTGACAGATTTTCCAGAGGCATCTACTCCTGTTCCTACTCCTGTTGCTGCACCAGCTGATCGAGGTAAGGGAGTCGCGAGCTAGTTCCCTACTCGTCTTTGGAGTATAGCTGTACCCCCTTTTGGAGCTTTGTAGTATAGTCTGCTGGATTTTTTTAGATAGTTGCTGTTGAGAGTTTTATTTTCGAGAGACTTATGTTGTGAGGTTCAGACTTGTACTATTTGGAGTTGTATTTTCTTATTTCAGTAATTTACTTTTCAGCTCTGATATATGTATAGCTGTAGTATTATCTTTTGCAGGTTAGACGCTTCGTCTATACGGGGCTTTTCGTATGGGCAGCGGATCTGTTGGCGGGCCCAGGTCGCAGTTTCGACCCTGGGGCGTGACATAAACCCAATGCGGAGCGGCCGCGTGGCTCCTCCCACGTGCGCCGACGCCCTGCGCCAGCGCCCTGGGTCGCCGCGCCCCCACCTGCACCTGCGACCCGCTCGACCAACCCGCGCTCGCCACGTGGCAGCAGCGCGGGTTCGTTGCACCCGGTGCGCGCGTGTGGGCCGTGGACCGGCCCGCGACCACAATGGGCCCCGTTAGCCCATTTATGCCCGAAAATAGCCAATTATGATTGTTTTCGCGCGTTGAGTCCGTTTTTGGCATCCATTCGACGCACAACGCACTCGATACACTAAAAATAGGTGTTTCCTCACCACCAACCACACGGTCAAGTCGCACGGGAATTCCGGAATACCACATCCTCCCCTACTAAAAGAAAGTTTCGGTCTCAAAACTAAAACACACCCCCAACCAAGAAAAGAAAAGCCCAACATCAGGTACATCATCAACCCCAACTCTTTATTTGGAAAGCAGCCGAAAATAGCAAAAAGTTTGAAATTCCAAAAGGCCGATGCCTTCACCCCAATCAAACAAGAACAGGTTCCAGCATTGTCTCCATTTCTGGAGTAGCCCTTTCGAAGTTTTCGTCCTGTTCGTAAGTTTCGGCGTAAAGACGAGAAAACAAGGAGAGAAGTGTTGAAGCTGTCCCTACTGTGGCTGTAAACAAAAGCTACAATCTACCAACTCAATTCTCCTCAGGCCATGCAGGGGTGCAAAAACTCTAACTCCGACAACTAGAAAAAGAAAGTCATACCTGGTATAATGCGATCCGCTATCATGGCGCCCTCCAACCGGGTGGCCCAAACTCATCCTCTCGATGCGGGTGGTCGTCGCTCTGTTTGCCCCGACGTAGTGGCCCTATCTGCCTGGCGGTAAATCGGAGGAGCTCCTTCATCCTGCAGAGGTAGTGGGGGTGCCGTCGCAAGCGGTAGCACCGTGAGCACTGCTTGAGGGCACGCTGCCTGAAAATGTCTTGACTGTCCACATGAAAAGCATCGCCCCTGTCTGTGGTCACACTGCGGTGCTGAATGAGGCCCACCGCAAATGATGCACTCGTCTCGTTGCTGCTGCTGATACCTCGGCTGTGGAGAACCTCCTGGTCTCTGTCTCCTCTGAGACCCACGACCCTCAGACTGGAATCGTGGCGGCCCCGGGGGTCTCGATCTACTCGACTGTCCAAATTCAGGCGGCACTGGATGCCTCTCCCCGGAGCTGGTCCCTGGCGCTCCGTCCCTCTCAGACATGATCGCATATCCATTGTCAACCCACCGAGCAAGCTCAATCGCTGCATCTAGTGTCGGCGCTCGCTAAGAATGCACGAAGTGATAGTTGTCCCGATGCAGTCCTCTCTCAAATAGATCAACCTTTTGGGCCTCATCCCGGGCGACATGGGGCACACTGTTATGCAAACGCAAAAACTCACGGACGTAATCCTGAGGAGGCCGACTCCCCTGCTGCAGGCGTCTCAAGTATCCTTCCAGTTTGTGCTTTACACTGTCGGGGAAAAAGGCCCCAAGCAGCAAAGCACGAAACTCCCTCCAAGTCATCAACTGAACTCCAGGTGGTCCAACAGGACGAACTCGACGCCACCAAGTCTCGGCGTCCTTCTCCAAAAAGTGTGGCCAAATGCAGCTGATTCTTATCCTGGATGAACAAACTCTCGAACAACTTTTCCATAGCAGCGATCTAGTTCTCGACCTCCCAAGGCTCCAAACTCTGCCCTGAAAACTGCGGGGGGTGGAACTGGTTAATGTAAGATAACTGATCAGTAAGCTCTCGTTGCTCCTGCACTGTCAACGGTACAATCGGGGTCGAAGTCGACGATGTCGCAACCGGAGGTACTACTGCCCGTACCACAGGAGATGCTCTCTGCCCAAGCACGCGCATCATGCTCTCCATGTTCTCTTCCTGGCGCCGCATCGCCTCTGACATCTGGGCTACCTGGGCCCGCAGCTCCCGGACCTCACTCTGCTCTGTCTGCTCGGCCTACCGCTGCTCAGGCTCCTTATCGAACACAGGATGCGCCTTCGTCGCTGCACGATGTCTCGGCGGCATCGCAGACAACTGCAACAACAACAAACGTCAGGACACAACAACCACTCGACCCGATCAGGCGAAAGTCTAAAACAGGTTACCCTTCCTAAAGCATTATGACGTCTGCAGCCAACATAACCACTTTAAGAGAATAACATGTAAAATCACTCATCCCATCCCTTGGGAGAGGTAAAAACTCAATCAGGACTCTCGCTACAAGTCACGACTCTCACGTAGTCATCCTAGGGTCCAACCACAAGCCTAGGGTTTCTAAGTCCACAACGACCTACATCCTAGGCTCTGATACTACTCTAATCTGTCACGCCCCGGGGTCCAAACTGCGACCCGGGCTCGCCAACAGATCCGCCGTCGATACGGGAAGCCCCGCATAGACGAAGCATCCAACCTGCAAAAGATAGTACTACAGCTACACAGATATCAGAGCGGAAAATAACAGCTGTAAATATAAAATCAAACTACTGTAAAACTGAAATAAATACAAGGTCCATCTCCCAAATACGAGAATAATACAAGGTCAGATCCACAGAAAAGGTACAAATAAAAAAATCCACCTATACCACTTCTATGAATCCAAAAAGGGAGATAACTAAAAACTAGAAATATAACAGTATATAGTGAATCCCACAGTTCGGGATGGTACATCTACCTCACTCAAAATGAACTACGCTGGTAGGAATCTATCTCGCGACTCCCTGTCCTCGGTCCGTCAAGCCAGCTAGAGCAGGAACGGAGAAAAATCCTCGGCAACCTGTCACCGACAGAGGGTGTGAGAACTACATCCTACAGTAGTTCTCAGTGGGTACCGTCTCCAAGACCCACGGTCTCCCCACTAAGTCTACTAGAGGCAAAACATATAGGTAATAGATAAATAATAAGCTAAAATGAAACTACAGCTAATATGCCTCATGTATCATGCTCAAGGGAAAACTCAACTAAGAACATGCAATGCATCACCTCGCTCACATCAACTCGATCTCAGTGACTGCCAAATCTGTTAAGGAATTTATTTTGGCGTATTTCGTGAAAGTGGTTAAGTCTTGAAGATTGAAGATGAAGATGTTTGGATCGTATACCTCAATCTCAAAAAAGAAGAATTCAAAAGGATCAGGTACGTTTAACTAAATAAGTTTGGTGATCCGAATACTTCTTATAGTGTAGAAACACTTGGATAGATTTATAATTGCATAAAAATCAAAAACTAGATTTGTTATATGTTAAGGATCCGGATCAGGGTACTTCAGTCCGGACCCCGAACATAGGTAGGTTCATGCGCAAATCCAGTCCGGAACACCCCTGGTTCAGTCCGGACCCCGAACATGGATTTTGCAGAAATCGCATGAACAGTCCGGACCGTGGTATCTTCAGTCCGGACCCCGAACGTGTGTTTCTGGAAAAGTTTTGTTTATTCACGACAGTCCGGACCCTACTTATTCCAGTCCGGACCGTCGTCCTGATAACTTCCAGATAAGGTTGGTTTTTTATTCTTATCCACTTCCAACGGTTTCTAACCTATAAATAAACCCTAATTCTATATTTTAGGGTAATCCACAATAAGTTTTTATTTTCGTAAATGAACGAGAAATCAACGGAGAAAAACTTATAAATCCACATATAGAGAAGAAAGGAAATAACTAGATTTAATTCTATGTTTCTTCATCTATATTAATTAATTTAATTCTAGGTTTTCATACTCAGATTTTGAGTGTAATCAAATTAATGAATACTTAGATGGTATTTCCGATCTATCATTGATCTAAGTATTCGGCGGATTTTCACCACCAACAAAACAACGATTTTCCCCAAAATCGGCGCGTGGATTCGCGTGGCCTTGTGGATTCAAGGTGCTACCGCTCTCGTGGATTCGGAGTGAGGTACGTTCGTGTGATCGAGACGTACTACTTGGTGGAGACCGTGGATTTGGTCAGACATCGTGGACTCGACGTTGGACGCCGTGGATTCGGCGTTGGACGCAAATCGTGGATTCGAGGCGCCTTGCGGAGCGAGCGGAGAAGATCAACTCGGAGCGTATGGAAAAAGGATGAGTCGTGTGTGAGTACGGTATATCACCTTTGTACGTGTTTAATCTTAGTTGATTTCACCGTGTTATCGGTCCCGTGGTTTTTTACTCCTGTGATGGAGTTTTCCACGTAAAATCTTTGCGTGTTATTTATTTTTCCGCATTGGATTTTATTACGCAAAGATTTTTGAGTGTTTATTGTTCACACCTATTCACCCCCCTCTAGGTATTTTTTTCCCTATTTAGATCCATATTATCATAACCCAACAATTGGTATTAGAGCGGGAATAGGGTTGTAAACAATGGTTGAAGGTGAAAACATCAATAAACCACCGTTCTTCGATGGAACAAATTATGCCTACTGGAAAGTACGGATGAAAATATTTCTTATTTCCATCGATGAACGGGTGTGGCAATCAATCGAGTTAGGATGGTCAAATCCAACTGAAATTATTGTTGATGCTCGCACCATCAAACCTAGGTCGAAATGGACCAAGGAAGAGATTGACTCATCTTCTTACAATGGCAAAAGAATTAACGTCTTATTTAATATTTTGCCGCAAACTGAGTTCTCTCGCATCTCGGCATGCGAGACTGCGAAGGAAATCTGGAATGTTCTACAAGTTACACATGAGGGAACAAACCTTGTGAAGATTCAAAAGTTGCAAATGCTTACGAGCAAATTTGACTCTATTTTCATGGCAGAAAATGAATCATTCACGGATTACTATACATGATTGCAAGACATCGTGAATACATGTGCTAACTTGGGAGAGAAAATTCCAGAATCTAAAATTGTAAGAAAGATTTTAAGGACTCTTCCTGAAAGATTTCGTTCCAAGGTTACGGTCATTGAAACAGTTAAACACCCGGACGAAATCCGTGTAGAAGAATTAGTTGGTGCACTTCAAACATATGAAATGACATTCCTACTAACTATTCTTCTGGAAAGGCATTCTCTTCTAAGTCTTCAGGTTTTGCGTTGAAAACAACAAAAGAAGAAGACGCGGATTCATCCTCCTCAGACGATGACGAGAACCTATCAATAGAGGATTTCGAGAAGCAACTTGCTCTCTTGACCAAGAAATTTCGCCGAAACTTTCGAAGGGGTAATTCAAGTAAAACCTCATCCTTCGTAAAGTCGAAGAAAGGCAAAGGTTCTTCAAGCTTTAAGTCAAGAAAGCAAGAGAGTTTTTCAAAGGACAAGAAAAACTCGGAGGGACAAGTCCAATGCTTCAAGTGCCGAGGCTACGGTCACATCTCAACGGAGTGTCCCAATAAGAATCCGTCGAAGAAGAAGGCGATGCAAGCCGTCACTTGGGATGACACCTCAACGTCCAATGAGTCATCTTCCAGTGATGAAGAAAACAACGCAACGGCATTCCACGCGTCCACAACTTCACCTTTCGTGTGCTTTATGGCAAGTACATCCGATTCATTGTCCAACTCCTCCCAAGTTGAAAATAATGCAACGGACGACGAATCAAGTAATTCCGAAGGTGAAGACTTTGCTTTTGCCAACCATAAACTTTTAAAGGATTCAAAGAAACTGGCAAAGCAAAACAAGGGTTTGAGAGGGAGATTGCTGGATCTCGAAGAAGAAGCAAAAAGGGCAACTTCTCTCTCAAACGCTCTTGAAGAGAAAAGGGATAACTTGATCAAAGTAAATGTTTCCCTTCAAGAGAAAAATGAGCATTTCGAGAAGGAACACGTAAAACTGGTGGATAAAGCAAGTTACTTCTTGAAGCTCTACTCAGAGGCTCGTCAAGAAAAAATGGAAATGACGAAGACCATTTTCCAACTTAAGGATGATCTAAAGCGATTTTCTTCTGGAAGGAGCAAGTTGGATAAGATGCTTGGTCTTGGTCAAACAAATCGTTTGGGCCTTGGATATAATTGAATTGGAGACAGTCCTAGTTCGAGTAAGACAGTTTTTGTGCCTCAGTCGGTATCTCCTCCTCCGACGATGGAAATCACTGCGTACAACGACAACAAGCCTACCTCACCTATTTCGGGTTCGACAAGTTCAAAGGTATGTTTTCGTTGTGGTTTTGCAGGGCACATACGAAGAGATTGAAAGATTGGAGCGAAACGATCAAATCAAGCGCCTCTTGCAACAACTACCGACAAGGTCACTCCCCGGGAATCAAAGGAGAATTTTTCAAAGGAAGAAAACTGTAATGATCTTCCTTGAGTCGCAACCGCTCGGGACGGCCAACCGAGCTTGGATGGCGACGATGATGGGGATCTTCCTTGAATTGCAACCACTCGGGACGGCCAACCGAGTTTGGATGGCGACGATGAGGAAAAAACAGATATGAATTCCCGTATCGGAGGCGCACACGCGATGATGAACGGGATTTCTGAGGCGTGAAGGCGTCGATGATGATGCGGGGGCGTGATCTAGCTGAACTTGTAAGATCTGAAGCTTAATCGGGGTTGAATCCAAGCCCAGATCTGGATCTGAGGTTGAAGGAGATGGAGCAGAGTGGGAGAAAGAGAGATTAAGAGAGAGAAAGAGAGAGAAAGGAGAAGAGGAAATTGGAGAAGATGAGTAACTGTATTTCCAAAGTTAGTTATCGTTCTGTTACAACTTGTATTTATAGGACTACTTTGGGGACTAATCTGTAATTAAGGAAACATGCATGGGTGTAAAATAGTAGAAAACTTAGTGGGTCACGGTGGGCCCGATTTCCCTTTGCTCATGTTGCACAGTACGAGGCCTGCACCCTTGGTATTCCGCCTGGGCTTGGGCTTCTCCTCCCCTGCGTAACGGTTGAGGGTTGGGGGTCTTCACCCGACCCGCTTGGCCGAGCTTCTACACTCTTCCGAAGCTTGTCCCCCACTGCACCTCCACTACCTCCTTCTACCACCTTCCAGAGTCCTCTAGCTCCCTCTGGCGCTTCCCTCCTCATAGCGCTTGAGTTCTTCGACAGAACCCTACGCAAGAGCCCTTCCTTCCACCCTGGTAGCTGTGCGATGCTGAGGCTGCAACCCTCCTCGAGGCCATCATTTCGACGGAAGCCTGACGAGAGCCTTCTCCTACCTCGCTTGACAACAAGAGATCCCAGAGATAAGTACCCTTCTTCCGAGTAACTACTTCCTACTGTCACTCCCCTTGTCACGCCCCGGGTGTAAACCAGAACCCGGGCCCGTCCACAGATCCGCCGTGCATACGGAATTTTCCGTGTACACGAAGCGCTGATAACCTGCTCAGATATAAAACAAGTAATAAAGGAGCATAAAACAGAGCTAAACTAAAACTAATACAACTCAGACAAATACTGGAAAGGAAAGTACAGTAAGCTCTCAAAAATATACAAGTGTCTCTCCCAGCTCACGAAATATATACAACCAGCTGGCCGCAGCCAGACCCAAAATAAAAGGAAAAATACAACCGTCTGAGTGTACTGGGGATACGACAAAACTACCAAAAACTCGAGCTCGGGGTAGCAGCTATCTAGTCGGCGATCCTCTTACCTCGATCCTGGTAGGAAGGCCCCGCAACTCCGGCAGATGACTCTGCAAAACAAAGGGGACAAGAAAAGGGAAAAACAGTGGGGGGTCAGTACTACAGTAAAGACAGTAGCCTCCCCTAGTGGGTAAACCTCAACACGAACTCCTACCTGCCCACTAGGTCTACCAGAGGCTAAAGGAATAAATGCGGTAACTAAGAGTATGACTCCTGATAAAAGCTACCACTAATATGCCTCTACCTGCCCAGCTAAAGATAGCTAAAAGTATGCATCAGAGAATCGAAGCCTGCCACATCGGGTATGCCAGCCTACGCATAACACCGGTGTGGAATAGGAGTCTCAATGTCTGCCAAATCGGGTATGCCAGCCTACGCATAACACCGGTATGGGACAGGAGTCTCAAGGTCTGCTAAATCGGGTATGCCAGCCTACGCATAGCACCGATAAGGGGTAGGGTTCTCAATGTCTGCCAAATCGGGTATGCCAGCCTACACATAACACCGATATGGGACAGGAGTCCCAGGGTCTCAAGTCTGCAAATCGCGCACTCCGCTCTATAAGGAAAGTACCGTCTCCCAAAGGAAGCCCAAAACCCTCTCCCCGAAACCCAAGTATCTGACTACACTAACCCAGCCCCTGCTCCAACCCGAGCATAATATCCCCTATGTCTAAGTGACTGAAGAAAGAATGCAACATGGTTTCTCCTAAGTCAATTCCAGCATGATAGTGTAGCAGAAAAAGGTGGCCTATCTAGGTGACCATTCAAGCATGCAAAAGTCATTAACTTGATAAACCTCTTTTTAATTATTCTAACATATGCAACATTAAATGTTTGGACCCTCCGATGTACACGTGGCATGATATACGATACATGATACAATTTAGATGTACAATTAACTAGCAAGTACCCCTTTTACAACATGCATTCTAACCCCATGCCCAAACCTTTCCTTAACACACAATATGATATGGCTATAGCATTCATTCCAACTAATTAAATTGCATATCTAAACATGGAAACACCACTCATGAACTTGTAGCTTGCTAACAATGCAAGTATTAGCAAAAGAACCTTAATATCATGCAAGCATGCTAGATACATTCATATTTAATAACATATAATCGTGGCATTCCAATAGGCCTAGTGACATTCACAAGCAGGAGGTTCTCAACATCACCCACCTCGAGCGCTATTCCAAAATTCCCAAAAGCGAAGTCCAAGATCAGTCCAACACACCACCAATCTGTACAAAATACCCCAAAGGAAAAATACATAAGCTTAACATCCACAATTCCAGAATCTGTCCCCCAAACCAGCAGTCCACAATTCACTAATTTTTACCTGCGAATAATGCCCAGAAAAATCCAAGAAAAATACTATCGCGATCCTTGCGACGAGCCCGTCGAAACGAGTACCTGCACGCCCAATTTGGAGTTTCCTACGCTGAGATAAAAATCCGACAAGGGGTACACCCCAAACCCAAACTGCACTAAATTCCTGTAACAAGGAACCACAGAGGAAGAAGATTCTCACCCTCGAGTAAAATTCAGAAAATTCTGAGAAAAATCCAGGAGACTCCTTGCGAAGCGTAGATGAAAATTGCCTTTTGAATCGCCTCGTTCCGACGTCCGAGCGAAAAGATATGGCAAGAACACCGCGGTGCTGTCCCAAAAGTCCGCGAAGAAAAAGGGTCAAATGGTTGCTCGGAAAACTCCAATATCAGCACGGAAATCGAGGAACCACAAAACACAGGAGTTGAAGCCCTACCTGTCAAGAGTCCAACGGCGCAAGAATCGGTGAATTCCGAGGTCGGGGTGAGTCGGAGGAGTCCAAACACTGAGAAGGGGTGAAGAGGATCGCCGGAGAACAAGCATCGCGCCGCGCCGTAAAATGGTGAACCTCGGGATGCGTGCCTCCAAAAATCTTCAAACTTCTCCAAAGGGTTGAGCTCTGAGAGAGGAGGAATCGCCGTGAAGAAAGCCCAGCGAAAATAGAGTCCAAAAAGCCTACAAGACGAATGGGGGGAGCTATTTATAGGCCCAGCCCACTAAGCATTCGGGCCGGGTTTTCGGGCGCAACTTTCGGGCGCACTGCGCCCGGAAACCCGGTCGCACCGCCCCTGTCCGACGCGCCCGAAACAACCAGGAGCGGCCACGTCACCCCCAAACAGGGGACAGCGGATCCCAGCGGCCCGCCTACGCCACGTGGCCCCCCGCAGTCAACGGGGGTAGGTACGGCCGGCCAATCTCGAGGCGACACGTGTCGCACTCGAGTGCGGCCGACCGCCCCCCCCCTGGCGCCACTGTGCGCGCACGTGCGCGCACAGTACCGAGGCGCCCCCCCCCGCGCACCCGTGGACCGCGCCCACGTGGACCGACGAATCCGAAGCCGCCACGTGTCATGCGCCCGGTCCACCGCCAACCCGCAATTCCCGTGAGCCGTGCCGCGTGCGCCCGCCTACCAGGGCACGCCACGCGTCCACCCGCCGCGGTCCATGCACCGCCGCGCCATTGCGTGGACCCAGCCGCGTGAGCCGGCCAATAAAAGGGCGCCACGTGGCGCTGGCCGGTCCACGCGTCACCCCCGTGCACCGAAAATCCCCCAAATCTTCCGGAAGCCCGCATTTGGTCATCCGGACTCCAAATTCAACAAGCAAAATAGCCGTTTTCAAGCGTTTTTCCGCGCTGAATCCAAATCCAACCTCAGATTGGCCCAAAACCTTTTCAAAAATTCGGCAATCACAGCCGAAGGCCAAATCATCCATCCAAGTCTCACGAGGTCCATCTGTGGCATCCCTTCGATGCACCATGGCCAGACACCAACACTAGGTGTTCTACACAGTGGATTCATCGGAAAATCGCAAGGGAAAACCCAGTACACTACACCCTCCCCTACAAGAAAAAGTTTCGTCCTCGAAACAAAATCATACCTCAGACAGGAGCCTCAAACAAGTGGGGGTGAGCATCCATCATCGCTGACTCCAACTCCCAGGTAGCCTCGCGCTCATCATGACTGCTCCAGAGAACCTTCACATAGGGGATGGCCCGACTGCGCAACTCCCTAACCTCACGCTCCAAGATCCTCAACGGCCGCTCAACATAACTCAGGTCCTCAGCAACCTCCAATGGAGTGAAATCGATAATATGAGACGGGTCATGAACATACCTCCTCAGCGTCGATACATGAAACACATTGTGAACACCTGAAAGCCTGGGAGGAAGCGCAAGCCTGTAGGCAACTGGCCCTAAGCGCTCCAACACCTCAAAAGGTCCAATAAAGCGAGGGCTCAGTTTCCCACGAATACCAAATCTCCGAATCCCCTTCGAAGGCGAGACTTTCAGAAAAACATGGTCACCCACCTGAAACTCTAAGTCTCGCCGTCGAGTATCAGCATAACTCCTCTGTCGACTCTGGGCGGTCTCTAGGTGTCGTCGTATCAATCTGACCTTTTCCTCTGCCTCCAACAGTAGATCAGGACCCAAAGTCTTCTTCTCACCCACGTCACTCCAATAAAGGGGTGACCGACACTTGCGTCCATACAACGCTTCAAACGGAGCCATCTGAATGCTCGCTTGATAGCTGTTGTTGTACGCAAACTCAACTAATCCCAAGTGTCGGTACCATCCTCCCCCAAAGTCCAGAATGCATGCTCTCAACATATCCTCGAGGGTCTGAATAGTGCGCTCTGACTGCCCATCGGTCTGTGGGTGGAATGCTGTACTAAATCGGAGCTGCGTCCCCAAGGCTGTCTGTAAACTCCTCCAGAAATGCGAGACAAACCTCGGGTCTCTATCTGATACGATGGAAACGGGTACCCCGTGCAATCTAACCACCTCAGCCAAGTACACCTGCGCCAGTCGCTCCATCGGCCAAGTCATCTGAACCGGTAAAAAGTGAGCGGATTTGGTAAGCCTGTCCACGACTACCCAGATAGCATCCGCTCCCGTCTGTGCTCTCGGCAACCCAGTGACAAAATCCATCGTAACATGTTCCCATTTCCATTCAGGGATTGGGAGACTCTGCAACTTGCCAGCAGGTACACGATGCTCAGCCTTTACTTGCTGACAAGTTAAACAGTGCGCTACAAATCTCCCAATGTCTCTTTTCATCCCATTCCACCAAAACTGTGCCTTCAGATCCCTATACATCTTAGTCCCACCAGGGTGGATGGTATAAGGTGTATAGTGGGCCTCCCTCAAGATCTGCTCTCGAATCTCTGCATCCATAGGCACGCAAGCTCGGTCCCTGTACCGGAGTACTCCCGCAGCATCAACTGAAAAGTCCCCTAACAAACCAGTCTGCATCTGCTCTCGAATCCTCACCAGGTGGGGGTCCTCACTCTGTCTCTCCCGAATCCTGTCCAACAGAGTGGGCTGCACGACTAGAGACATAAGTCTAGCAGAGACCCCAGGGGACACAACCTCGAGCTCTAACCGCCTCATCTGCTCAAGTAATGGCGCCTGATCGGTGATCATCAAAGATAACTCTGTACTGCTCTCCTGCTCAGGGCATCAGCAACCACGTTGGCCTTGCCAGGGTGGTATAGAATGTCTACATCATAATCTTTCAACAATTCCAACCATCTACGCTGCCTCAAGTTGAGCTCCTTCTGTGTGAACAGGTATTTCAAGCTCTTGTGGTCGGTGTAAATCTCGCAGTGTTCCCCATACAAGTAGTGGCGCCACAACTTTAGTGCAAAAATCACTGCAGCTAGCTCCAAATCATGGGTAGGGTAATTCTTTTCATAATCCTTCAGTTGCCGAGAGGCGTAAGCGATTACCCTACCCTCCTGCATCAGCACACAACCAAGTCCACTGTGCGATGCATCACTATAAATCACGTATCCTTTCCCCATAACAGGGAGGGAAAGGATAGGAGCCGACATCAACCTGATCTTTAATTCCTCAAAGCTCCTCTGGCAGTCCTCACTCCAAATAAACTTAATCCCTTTTCGCGTCAAACGAGTGAGGGGTGCGGAAAGTTTCGCAAAACCTTCCACAAACCGACGGTAATATCCTGCTAAGCCCATGAAACTACGGACCTCTGATACCGTCGTCGGTCGGGGCCAATCCCGGACTGCCTCGATCTTCGCCGGGTCTACTGCCACTCCAGCGGCTGAAATCACGTGGCCCAAAAAGGCAACCTCCCGAAGCCAGAAATCACACTTAGATAGCTTGGCATACAACTTTCTCTCTCTCAGAAGTTGTAGCACAATCCTCAGATGCTCCTCGTGCTCCACATCGCTTCGGGAATAAACTAGGATGTCATCAATAAAAACAACAACGAACCGATCCAGGTATGGTCGAAAAATCCTGTTCATCAAATCCATAAAAGCTGCAGGGGCATTTGTCAGTCCAAAAGGCATGACGGTGAACTCGTAATGCCCGTACCGCGACCTGAATGCCGTCTTTGGGATGTCCTCGGCCTTCACCTTCAATTGGTGGTAACCAGACTGTAAATCAATCTTGGAGAAGACACAAGACCCTTGCAGCTGGTCGAATAAGTCATCAATGCGCGGCAAAGGGTACTTGTTCTTGATGGTCACTTTATTCAGCTCCCGGTAATCTACACACAGTCGAAGTGAACCATCCTTCTTCTTCACAAATAGCACCGGCGCTCCCCAAGGTGATACACTAGGCCTCACAAAACCCTTGTCCATTAAATCCTGGAGTTGCGCCTTTAACTCCCGCAGCTCGGCCGGTGCCATTCGGTAAGGAGCCTTAGAGATTGGCGCAGTTCCGGGAACTACGTCAATCAAAAACTCAACCTCCCTATCCGGCGGCATATGAACTAGCTCCGGAGGAAAAACATCCGGGTACTCATGGACAATAGGAATATCCGTGAGTCCCGGTGCCGCCGTAGGCTCCTTAACCACCGATGCCAAAAAGGCCACGCATCCACTGCGCATCATCTGCCTCGCACGAGAGGTCGAAACCACAGAGGCAAAGAAAGCACTCTGGCACCCCCTGTAAACGAACACCTCCTGGCCTGGCTCGCTAAAGGTAACAGTCCTCGCGGCGCAATCAATCGTCGCGAAATAGCGAGCCAGCCAATCCATCCCCAGAACAATGTCGTAATCTTGCAGCTCACTAAGGACCATAAGGTCCGCTGGCAAGATCCAGGACTCAATCTGAACAGGGCAAGACCAACAACACTCCTCTACATGCAATGTATGATCAGGAATCTGTACCTCTACTGCATGTGGCAACCGACCTAACACTAGTCCATGAGATGATGCAAATACTCTACTGATAAAAGAATGTGATGCACCGGTATCAAATAAAGTGCGAGCTCTAGTACCAAGAAGTAAAGTGATACCTGCCACCACGTGGTCGGCTGCCGTGGAGTCCCCTACCTGGGCGGCGTAGACTCGCCCGCTCTGAGCTGGTGGTCGGTAATCTGCAGGGTGGGAGGAAGGAGCCCCGCTCGCTGGAGCATAAGGCCGCTGCTGGGGCACTGAAGGAGCTGATGCTGAAGAAGGAGCCTGCGGTGTAGAGAGAGGGCAAGTAGCTCGAATATGGCCGGACTGTCCACACCGATAACAGCGGCCATACCTCTGGTCACAAGTATCCGCCGCGTGCTGTCCCCTACAAAAGACGCACCTGACCCCAGACTGGGACTGCCTCGACTGCTGCTGCTGCTGTCCTTGCCGCTGTGACCCCTGCTGTCGCGACTGCGACCTCTGCTGCTGCGAGTGCTGCTGCTGTCGCTGGGGCTGCCGCTGCTGCTGCTGCTGCTGCTGTGGGGGTCTCTGGGATCCACCAGACCCTCGCCGCTCCGAACGCCCACGGCCCGTAAACTGCGGCGGTGGTGGTCGGGGCGGCCTCCATGAACTGGCCTGTCCCCCCTCGTCTGGCATTGGCCGCTTCCTCTCAGAACTCTGAGCGGCCAAGCCCCCACGTCTAGCGACGACGTGATCTCCCCTCTCGACCCACTGTGCATGATCCACTGCCTCTGATAAAGTCTGAAGCCTCTGGGCGTGTACCAAGGTATAGACCTCGGGGCGCAAACCTGTCTCAAACAGCTCCACCTGGTGCAGCCCATCCCTGGCAACATAGGGTACGCAGTTGAGCAACTGCGTAAACTCCTGATAATAATCCCATACCGTCCTGTCCCCCTGCTGGAGATTCTTCAAATCATCCTCAAGCTTTTTCTTCACGCTCGTGGAGAAATAAGTGTCAAGGATCAACCGTCTAAACTCCGACCAGGGTAGCTGTCGGGTGATCTGAAACTCCAAGGGCTCGACCCGACGCCACCAAGCATCTGCATCCCCCTCTAGGCAATGTACAGCCATATGCACTCTGAACCTGTGGTCAATGAAGAAGTCTCTGAACAACTTCTCCATTGCTGCCAGCCATGATCCTATCTCCGATGGGTGAGTACTCCTCCCAGAGAACCTAGGTGGTCCTCGCTTACAGAACTTGGCGAGTTTGTCAGCAAACTCCTCCTCCTCCGCTGGGGTCAACGGCCTGAACTCTCCCTGAGCCCCACTGCTCGACGACGGTGCCGTAGGGACTAATGGAATAGCCGGCGGTACAACTGGTGGTACAGGGGCCTCTACAGTAGTAGGGGGAGGGGCCCCAACCTGAGCCAGCAACTGCTCGAACCTCTGCTCCTGTCGGCGGTGGCTCTCCGCCAACTGGGCCACCATGGCCCTCAGCTCACTGATCTCAGAAGGCCCGGACTGCTCCGGCTCCTCCGGGGGCGTAGGAGTACCCCGAGTAGGAATCTGCCGCCTAGGAGGCATCCTGTCACACAAAATCCACGGGTCAGTAAACCAAACCACTCTCGACCCAATCACGCGAAAGTCATGGGCATTCCCCTATTTCTGTAACCTTATGTTGTCTGCAGCCAACATAATAGTCCCCCAGAAATAGGCTATGCCAATCCCTCTCCACTCACAGGAAGAGTTAACAACCAATTACCGACTTTCGCACAATATCACGTCACTCACGCTCGGCCTTCCTAGGGTCTGCCAAAAGCCTAGGGTTTCCTAAGTCCCAACTGACCTATCCCTAAGCTCTGATACCAACTAATCTGTCACGCCCCGGGTGTAAACCAGAACCCGGGCCCGTCCACAGATCCGCCGTGCATACGGAATTTTCCGTGTACACGAAGCGCTGATAACCTGCTCAGATATAAAACAAGTAATAAAGGAGCATAAAACAGAGCTAAACTAAAACTAATACAACTCAGACAAATACTGGAAAGGAAAGTACAGTAAGCTCTCAAAAATATACAAGTGTCTCTCCCAGCTCACGAAATATATACAACCAGCTGGCCGCAGCCAGACCCAAAATAAAAGGAAAAATACAACCGTCTGAGTGTACTGGGGATACGACAAAACTACCAAAAACTCGAGCTCGGGGTAGCAGCTATCTAGTCGGCGATCCTCTTACCTCGATCCTGGTAGGAAGGCCCCGCAACTCCGGCAGATGACTCTGCAAAACAAAGGGGACAAGAAAAGGGAAAAACAGTGGGGGGTCAGTACTACAGTAAAGACAGTAGCCTCCCCTAGTGGGTAAACCTCAACACGAACTCCTACCTGCCCACTAGGTCTACCAGAGGCTAAAGGAATAAATGCGGTAACTAAGAGTATGACTCCTGATAAAAGCTACCACTAATATGCCTCTACCTGCCCAGCTAAAGATAGCTAAAAGTATGCATCAGAGAATCGAAGCCTGCCACATCGGGTATGCCAGCCTACGCATAACACCGGTGTGGAATAGGAGTCTCAATGTCTGCCAAATCGGGTATGCCAGCCTACGCATAACACCGGTATGGGACAGGAGTCTCAAGGTCTGCTAAATCGGGTATGCCAGCCTACGCATAGCACCGATAAGGGGTAGGGTTCTCAATGTCTGCCAAATCGGGTATGCCAGCCTACACATAACACCGATATGGGACAGGAGTCCCAGGGTCTCAAGTCTGCAAATCGCGCACTCCGCTCTATAAGGAAAGTACCGTCTCCCAAAGGAAGCCCAAAACCCTCTCCCCGAAACCCAAGTATCTGACTACACTAACCCAGCCCCTGCTCCAACCCGAGCATAATATCCCCTATGTCTAAGTGACTGAAGAAAGAATGCAACATGGTTTCTCCTAAGTCAATTCCAGCATGATAGTGTAGCAGAAAAAGGTGGCCTATCTAGGTGACCATTCAAGCATGCAAAAGTCATTAACTTGATAAACCTCTTTTTAATTATTCTAACATATGCAACATTAAATGTTTGGACCCTCCGATGTACACGTGGCATGATATACGATACATGATACAATTTAGATGTACAATTAACTAGCAAGTACCCCTTTTACAACATGCATTCTAACCCCATGCCCAAACCTTTCCTTAACACACAATATGATATGGCTATAGCATTCATTCCAACTAATTAAATTGCATATCTAAACATGGAAACACCACTCATGAACTTGTAGCTTGCTAACAATGCAAGTATTAGCAAAAGAACCTTAATATCATGCAAGCATGCTAGATACATTCATATTTAATAACATATAATCGTGGCATTCCAATAGGCCTAGTGACATTCACAAGCAGGAGGTTCTCAACATCACCCACCTCGAGCGCTATTCCAAAATTCCCAAAAGCGAAGTCCAAGATCAGTCCAACACACCACCAATCTGTACAAAATACCCCAAAGGAAAAATACATAAGCTTAACATCCACAATTCCAGAATCTGTCCCCCAAACCAGCAGTCCACAATTCACTAATTTTTACCTGCGAATAATGCCCAGAAAAATCCAAGAAAAATACTATCGCGATCCTTGCGACGAGCCCGTCGAAACGAGTACCTGCACGCCCAATTTGGAGTTTCCTACGCTGAGATAAAAATCCGACAAGGGGTACACCCCAAACCCAAACTGCACTAAATTCCTGTAACAAGGAACCACAGAGGAAGAAGATTCTCACCCTCGAGTAAAATTCAGAAAATTCTGAGAAAAATCCAGGAGACTCCTTGCGAAGCGTAGATGAAAATTGCCTTTTGAATCGCCTCGTTCCGACGTCCGAGCGAAAAGATATGGCAAGAACACCGCGGTGCTGTCCCAAAAGTCCGCGAAGAAAAAGGGTCAAATGGTTGCTCGGAAAACTCCAATATCAGCACGGAAATCGAGGAACCACAAAACACAGGAGTTGAAGCCCTACCTGTCAAGAGTCCAACGGCGCAAGAATCGGTGAATTCCGAGGTCGGGGTGAGTCGGAGGAGTCCAAACACTGAGAAGGGGTGAAGAGGATCGCCGGAGAACAAGCATCGCGCCGCGCCGTAAAATGGTGAACCTCGGGATGCGTGCCTCCAAAAATCTTCAAACTTCTCCAAAGGGTTGAGCTCTGAGAGAGGAGGAATCGCCGTGAAGAAAGCCCAGCGAAAATAGAGTCCAAAAAGCCTACAAGACGAATGGGGGGAGCTATTTATAGGCCCAGCCCACTAAGCATTCGGGCCGGGTTTTCGGGCGCAACTTTCGGGCGCACTGCGCCCGGAAACCCGGTCGCACCGCCCCTGTCCGACGCGCCCGAAACAACCAGGAGCGGCCACGTCACCCCCAAACAGGGGACAGCGGATCCCAGCGGCCCGCCTACGCCACGTGGCCCCCCGCAGTCAACGGGGGTAGGTACGGCCGGCCAATCTCGAGGCGACACGTGTCGCACTCGAGTGCGGCCGACCGCCCCCCCCCTGGCGCCACTGTGCGCGCACGTGCGCGCACAGTACCGAGGCGCCCCCCCCGCGCACCCGTGGACCGCGCCCACGTGGACCGACGAATCCGAAGCCGCCACGTGTCATGCGCCCGGTCCACCGCCAACCCGCAATTCCCGTGAGCCGTGCCGCGTGCGCCCGCCTACCAGGGCACGCCACGCGTCCACCCGCCGCGGTCCATGCACCGCCGCGCCATTGCGTGGACCCAGCCGCGTGAGCCGGCCAATAAAAGGGCGCCACGTGGCGCTGGCCGGTCCACGCGTCACCCCCGTGCACCGAAAATCCCCCAAATCTTCCGGAAGCCCGCATTTGGTCATCCGGACTCCAAATTCAACAAGCAAATAGCCGTTTTCAAGCGTTTTTCCGCACTGAATCCAAATCCAACCTCAGATTGGCCCAAAACCTTTTCAAAAATTCGGCAATCACAGCCGAAGGCCAAATCATCCATCCAAGTCTCACGAGGTCCATCTGTGGCATCCCTTCGATGCACCATGGGCCAGACACCAACACTAGGTGTTCTACACAGTGGATTCATCGGAAAATCGCAAGGGAAAACCCAGTACACTACACCCCTTCTTCATCACGCTTATTCTAATATGTAGTCTACCCTACTCTGTATAGGCAGTTATTACAATACCCCTCCCTTGAGTGCCTCCCTGTCCTCAGGGAGGAAATCTGGATACTTGGCTAACAGATCGGAATACTGCTCCCATGTAGCCGACTCTGGAGGAAGATTGTACCATCTTACCAGGACTTCCTGCACATCCTTCCTCCTTTTCTTGGTGGTCCGGCGGTCCAGAATCTCGGCCGGTCCTGCTAGAGGCCCCTCTTCGCGGTCGGCCACTGGCGCCCCCGGGGTGATATACTCGTTGGAATGAGGGCTTCACTTCAACTGCGACACGTGAAACACCGGGTGTATCTGCGACTCCGGCGGTAGCTTCAGCCGGTATGCTACCTTCCCAATCCTTGCCAATACTTCAAAAGGGCTATAGTACCGAGCTGCCAGTTTGGGGCTTTGCCTCGCAGCGAGGGACTTTTGGCGGTAGGGCTGCAATTTCAGGTATACCCAATCCCCGACCTCAAATTCTTGTTCTCTGCGATGCTTGTCAGCTTGTTGCTTCATACGATTTTGCGCCACCAACAACCTATCTCTCAGTTCTGTGGTAAGCCGATTCCTTTCTTGTATCCAATCCTTCACCTCCGTAGTGGTAGCTGTGTCCTCAGCGGCCACCGGGGTAGAGGTAGGAGCCACCCCGTACAGTGCCATATAGGGAGTGGTACCTAAGGATGTGTGGTAGTTTGTATTGTACCATCTCTCTGCTAGCGATAGGTATTTACCCCATTGTTTTGGATGTTGGAAACACATACACCTTAGATACGTCTCCAAACAACGGTTGACCCGTTCAGTTTGGCCATCGGTCTCCGGGTGGTATGATGTACTCATCTTCAACTGGGTACCTAAAAGTTGGAATAATCCCTTCCAGAATTGACTAGTAAAAACTTTATCACGATCAGTTACTATGCTTTTAGGACACCCATGCAGTTTATACCCAGTATCCATGAATGCTCTGGCTACATCCATAGCCGAGAAAGGATGCTTCAAAGGAACAAAATGTGCATATTTAGTCAGTCGATCGACTATTACCAGAATAGTATCCTTACCTTCCGATTTAGGCAGCGATTCAATAAAATCCATACTAATATCCTCCCAGATTTGGTAAGGTATGGGTAAAGGCTGTAAGAGCCCAGGATAAGCTTGAGAGTCCACTTTATTCTGAGCACAGATCGTACAGTTTTTGACAAACTCTTCTATGTCCTTCTTCATTCCAGACCAATAAAAATGGTTCTTGAGCCTCTGGTAGGTGTGTAGTAACCCGGAATGCCCACCTAATGCAGAATTATGAAATTGCTCCATCACCTTTCTTCTTAGACTCCCTACACTGCCCACGCAGACCTTACCCTTATACCTCAGTATTCCTTGATTGTAAGTATAAGGCTTATACTCCTCAGGGCTCAAGGTCAACCCCGTTAAGATAGACTCATAACTGGGATCTTCCTTATAACTTGCTTCCAGTTCAGTGACCCAAGCAGGGGCCACTGCAGTCAGGGCTGAACTATGGCCCATGTCCCAACCGCGACGCGATAGAGCATCCGCCGCTAAATTCTCCTTTCCCCTCCTGTACAGGATACTGTAGTTGAAGCCTAATAATTTTAGTATGCCCTTTTGTTGCATTGGGGTAACAATTTTCTGCTCCAATAGGTGTTTTAGACTTTCATGGTCAGTCTTAATAATGAAACACTCCATCATCAAGTAATGCCTCCATTTTTGAGTAGCCATTAAGATAGCGAGGAATTCCTTCTCATAAGTAGAGAGGGCCATGTTCTTTCCCTTGATTGCCTTGCTGAGGTAAGCTATGGGACGCCCCTCCTGAGAGAGGACAGCACCAATGCCATCTCCACTGGCATCCACTTCCAATACAAAAGGCTCTTCAAAATTTGGCAATCTCAGCACCGGAGCCTCAGTCATAGCTCTTTTAAGAGCCCCAAAGGCTATCTGAGCTTCTCCTGTCCACCCAAATTGATCCTTTTTTAGCAACTCCGTGAGGGGTTTGCTAATAGAACCATAATTCTTTACAAACTTCATATAGTACCCCGTTAGGCCCAAAAATCCCCTCAGTTCTTTAATGGTACGGGCAGCTGGCCAATTAGTCATTGCCTCTACCTTCGCAGGGTCTGTGGACACCCCCTTTTCTGACACAATATGCCCTAAGTACTCCACCTGTTTTTGGCAGAAGGTGCACTTACTCCTCTTGGCATACAGCTGGTTTTGCCTCATTACCCCCAATACTACTCCCAAATGTTCTAAGTGCTCCTTGAAACTCTTACTATAGACTAGTATGTCGTCAAAGAATACTAGAACATACTTCCTCAAATAGGGGGCAAAGACGGCGTTCATCAATGATTGGAAAGTGGCAGGGGCGTTTGTTAATCCGAAAGGCATTACTTTAAACTCATAATGCCCTTGATGGGTCCTAAAAGCAGTTTTTGGTATGTCATCGGGATAGACCCTAATCTGATGATAACCAGATCGTAAGTCTAATTTAGAAAAGAGAATGGATCCCCCTAATTCATCGAGAAGGTCATCGATGATTGGAATCGGGAATTTATCTTTGATCGTAGCCTTGTTTAGCTGACGGTAATCAATACACATGCGCCAACTACCATCCTTCTTTTTAACTAACAGTACAGGCGAAGCGAATGGACTGTTGCTTGTTTGGATTATAGAAGAATCCAACATTTCTTCTACCTGTTTTTCTATCTCCCCTTTCTGCTCAAATGAGTGGCGATAAGGTCTGAGCTTCACTGGAATGGCCCCGGGCTGCAGGGGTATCCTATGATCCACAGATCTGGGAGGGGGCAATCCAGTGGGAGCCTCGAAAACATCTGCAAACTGGTTCAATATCTTTTGCAAAGCAAGATCATCTTCTGGTACATCTTCGGAACGGCCAACTGACTGGCAGTGGCTTATAATGCAACACTCCCCACACTGTAGTTCCTGGTACCATTGTTTAGCTGATATCAGTCTCACTTGAGCTTCTTCCCTAATTCCCTTAAGTATCAGTGGATTACCATTCTTCTGTATAGTGATAGAGTCTTGAGAGAAGTCAAAAACCACTCTTCCATACGACCTCAACCAATCAATTCCTAGGACTATACTTGACCCATCCAGTCTAATAACCCTCAGGTCCTTCTGGAAGCTGTGCCCTTGCATGGCCCACTGAAATCCTGGGCATTGCAATTTGCTTAGCACCTTCTGTCCGTTTGCCACAGTAACCAGCAGAGGTGTCGCAGCCACCATGTTGGCCTTAATATCTTTAGCTGTCTGGAAGTCCATGAAGCTATGAGTACTCCCTGTATCCACCAGTATGGTCAAAGTTTTCCCCTTCGACTCCCCTTGTATCTTAATAGTATCTTGGGGTCTCTCGCCACTTAGTGCATGCACAGACACTCCCAGCTCAGTGTCACACATAACTTCGGGATTATTTTCCACTTCTTATTCATAATCTTCCTCCTGTAAGCACTCTTCATCATACACTTCCAGAACCCCCTCCAAGCCTTGCAACACATTAACTGATTTATTAGAGCATACATGGCCAGAATAATAGCGCTCCCCACACTTGAAACATTGCCCCGCCGCTCTCCTCTGTTCTATTAAAGATCTGTTATTATTCTGCGGGATAGCTGGGTAATTCTTAGGACCAATAACTGACTGTACTGGCTTGAGTTGGGTATTTGTCACATACTGATTATTGTTCCCTCTGAAATTTCCCTTTAGCTTCCTGTTAATCACCATGAGGGCCCTCTCATGTAACTTCGCTTGTTCATAAGCTTCAGATAAGCTATTTGGGTGTGCAATGTCCAAAAAAGGTATCAATTCTTCCTTCAACCCATTTATGTAACATGATATGAAATGCTCTTCCGTCAATTGGGGATTGTAGCACAAGAGTTGGGTTCTCAGTTCTTCGAATTGCTCTTGGTATCTCTCCACTGTACCTATCTGTTTGAGATTGTTGAATTCTCGTATGAGGTACCTCTCTCCTACTTGTGCAAACCGACGGTACAGGGCCTCACTGAACTCTTCCCAGCTTACTTCCTGCTTGTGGATAAAGTAACCTTGCTTCCAGGTTCTAGCCTTTCCCCTCATGTGCATAGAGGCAATGCTGATCCATTGCTCCGGGGAAATCTGATAGATTTCAAAATAATTTTCGCAATGTTCAATCCATTCCCTTGGTTCTTCACCCCCAAAAATGGGAAATTCCAGTTTTGGGTATGGAATCTGTTGATGATTGTTGACCTTGCCATTCCACCTACTCCTTTGGCCTTCATTCTCAGGCTCCCATTCTTTGCCAGGTATGGGCAATATCCCCTTTCCCTTAGTATCTTTATTTCTTCCAAACATGCTACTAACTTCTTCTTTACAGGGGGCCCCTCTTGGTGCTGGATAAAAGTGTGGCCCATTGGCCGCAGTTGAGGACATCAATTTTAACAGTTCCTCATGACGCGTAGCATTGTCTTTCAATATCATCTCATGCCTTTGGTTAGCCTCTATCTGCAAGGCTTCAAAATGGATCTGTTCCACTTCACTCACCTCTTTAATCTGAACTGCCAGTTCTGCCACCTTATCCTGATAATCCGTAGTGAGTCTCTGCACTTTTGATTCCAAAACTGTGATATGCTCGCTGAGATCCTTCAATCTCGTCCCTTCAGCCATGAATTTCGCAGGTGATGGGAATTGGAACCGGTTTTGGTTCTTTTTCCCAATTTTGTTCAACACTCACAGTACTTCTCTTACTTCAACTTACAACACTACTTCTATGCTTTATCAAAATGCTCCTACTGATGAAGCAATTGTAATGAAGCTGAGAGTTACCTACTCTAGTAGTTGCAATGTTGCGATAATCCAGATAATACCATTGATGGTTCTTGATGCTACCCTATGTTGAACAGGATGATCGGCAACTCCCTGGGATCGGGGCTGCTCTGATACCAATTGTAATGATCTTCCTTGAGTCGCAACCGCTCGGGACGGCCAACCGAGCTTGGATGGCGACGATGATGGGGATCTTCCTTGAATTGCAACCACTCGGGACGGCCAACCGAGTTTGGATGGCGACGATGAGGAAGAAACAGATATGAATTCCCGTATCGGAGGCGCACATGCGATGATGAACGGGATTTCTGAGGCGTGAAGGCGTCGATGATGATGCGGGGGCGTGATCTAGCTGAACTTGTAAGATCTGAAGCTTAATCGGGGTTGAATCCAAGCCCAGATCTGGATCTGAGGTTGAAGGAGATGGAGCAGAGTGGGAGAAAGAGAGATTAAGAGAGAGAAAGAGAGAGAAAGGAGAAGAGGAAATTGGAGAAGACGAGTAACTGTATTTCCAAAGTTAGTTATCGTTCTGTTACAACTTGTATTTATAGGACTACTTTGGGGACTAATCTGTAATTAAGGAAACATGCATGGGTGTAAAATAGTAGAAAACTTAGTGGGTCACGGTGGGCCCGATTTCCCTTTGCTCATGTTGCACAGTACGAGGCCTGCACCCTTGGTATTCCGCCTGGGCTTGGGCTTCTCCTCCCCTGCGTAACGGTTGAGGGTTGGGGGTCTTCACCCGACCCGCTTGGCCGAGCTTCTACACTCTTCCGAAGCTTGTCCCCCACTGCACCTCCACTACCTCCTTCTACCACCTTCCAGAGTCCTCTAGCTCCCTCTGGCGCTTCCCTCCTCATGGCGCTTGAGTTCTTCGACAGAACCCTACGCAAGAGCCCTTCCTTCCACCCTGGTAGCTGTGCGATGCTGAGGCTGCAACCCTCCTCGAGGCCATCCTTTCGACGGAAGCCTGATGAGAGCCTTCTCCTACCTCGCTTGACAACAAGAGATCCCAGAGATAAGTACCCTTCTTCCGAGTAACTACTTCCTACTGTCACTCCCCTTCTTCATCACGCTTATTCTAATATGTAGTCTACCCTACTCTGTATAGGCAGTTATTACAAAAACCTTGGTAGTTTACCCCACAAGACGATGTCAAAGAAAAGCGATCAATCAAACAAGACAGTTTCACCAAGGAGAATAACTTCACATTCATTGCTGATGCAGTCCAAAAAGGTTTGGGTGCGCAAAGGTGAAATCTTCCCTTGTCTTGTCATTCATACTTCTTTGTATGCTTATGACAATTCGTCTTGGTATCTGGATAGCGGATGTTCCCGTCATATGACCGGTGACAAAAATTGTTTTCAAATTTTTGAGAAAATCTCCGGAGGACTTGTAGTTTTCGGAGACGGTCGTTCTTCAAAAATCTCCGGAGAAAGTCTGGGAACTAACGAAGCCACCGAAGCAACACAACGTGATTGGTACTAAATAGATTTTCAAGAACAAGAAAAATGAGGATGGTACCATCATCTGGAACAAAGCACGCCTAGTTACTCAGGGCTATTCACAAATTGAAGGTATAGACTTTGATGAGACGTTCGCCCCGGTAGCTCGTCTCGAGTCGATTCATATTTTGTTCGCAATTGCTTGTCATTTTAAAATCAAACTCTTTCAAATGGACGTTAAGAGCGCCTTTTTAAATGGATTTTTGAACGAGGAAGTTTATGTGGCTCAACCGAAAGGTTTCATTGACCATAAACTACCTAACCATGTTTTTCGTTTGAAAAAGACTCTTTAAGGTCTAAAACAAGCACCGCGAGCATGGTACGAAAGGTTGACAAAGCACCTTTTGGAAAAGGGCTACACTCGAGGGGGAGCGGATCGGACTCTCTTTGTGAAGCATTATCAGGATAACTTCATTGTGGCACAAATCTATGTCGATGACATTGTATTTAGAGCAACAAGAACCAATGATGCTTCTAAATTCGCTGAAACCATGGAAAGCGAATTTGAGATGTCCATGATGGGCGAGCTAACCTATTTTCTTGGATTGCAAGTGAAACAAAATGAAGAAGGCATCCATCTGTGCCAATCCAAGTATGTAAGGGAGTTGGTGAAGAATTTCAATTTAGAAAACTCTAAAGACTTTCCGACTCCTATGGGAACTAGCAATAAGGGATTAGGAAGTGAATCTCTTAGTGAAAGTGTAGACGAGAAGCTTTATCGCAGCATGATTGGAAGTCTACTCTACCTCACGGCTAGTCGCCCGGACATATCCTTTAGTGTTGGGATCTGCGCGAGATATCAGTCAGCACCAAAGGAGGTTCACCTGAAATCGGTGAAAAGGATCATCCGGTACGTCAAAGGAACCTTGAATTTCGGAATTTGGTATCCTATGGGAACAACTCTTGACATAATAGGATATTCAGATGTCGATTGGGCAGGATCAGTCGATGATCGGAAGAGTACGAGTGGTGCATGTTTTTATCTTGGCCATTGTCTTGTTGCATGGCATAGTAAAAAGCAAAACTGCATTGCACTCTCGACTGCCGAAGCGGAATATATCTCAGCGGGTAGTTGTTCAACTCAACTCATTTGGATGAAAAGCGTGTTGAGTGACTTCCGAATTCCTACAACTTCGGTAACTATTCTTTGTGACAACACTAGTGCTATAAATATTTCTAAAAATCCTGTATTGCACTCAAGAACAAAACACATTGAACTTAGATATCATTTTCTAAGAAAGCTAGTTGAATCAAGTATTCTTCTAATTTCTTATATTTCAACTGAAGATCAATTAACTGATATTTTAACAAAACCTTTGGATCAAAAACAGTTTATTCATTTGCGTAAAGCAATTGGAATGCTTTCTTTGAAATGACACTTTTTGAAACCATTGCTTAGGTAGGTTTTGTTTTGTGTTTGTGTTCTTTATCTATGCTTGAACATAGAACATTAATTGAGCATTAGTATAATTGACTTTACTTGCATCCTTTTATTTTTATAAGAAATTTATTATGGTTTGGATATCATGATAATTCATTTGATACAATGATCTTTTATATCAATTAGTTCATTTTTAATTGATCAAAGTCAATTTCTCTCTCAAATGATCTCTTGGTATTGTTCTTATCATATTTGAAAATTGAGTTAAGTATGAATACGAGATCAATTTTTGGTTGAATACCTTATATCTTAAATAATTGATAGCCATTTGAGGGGGAGTTTATCAAAATGTTTATGCTCAAAAGATGTGGAAAGAGTTACATCCCAATGAGGAGTGTGAAAACTACCACCACATGGAGGAAAGAGCTACCACCTCGGTCGTCCGAGTACTGTGTGCAGCTACCACATGTATACAAAGCATGGTTTTTCTTGATGATTAGATAAAATGCTTTTTGGAATACTTGACTCTGTCGAATTCCAAGGTTGGTATAAGGTGGGGATTTTTATTGAAAGATGCTCAAAGAGCCACTCCTTACAATAAATTGACTAGATATATTATCTAACTTATTTGGGATTTCAAACATCTATCGATCTTGGTGCTTCTTTTTCTTTGCAAGATTAATGATTTGATAAACGCATTACTCATAAGATCATGATGGATGTTTTTGAACATGTTCAACTTTAAAGGATTTAATTTTTATAAATTTTCGTTTCATTACTTGGATATTATTGATAGATTTAGCATAATCTATTTCTTTTGATATGAAACGATGACTTTTGTTTAAAGTTGACATGCAAAAGTGCTTACATACTTTTTCTGAATTTTCTGGAATTTTTCTAAATTTTTCTGAAGAAAAAGTTGGAGCCGATCCGGACTGGAAAATCCTTTCCGGATCCTGAACGCAGATATTCTCTGCGGGTAGCCGATCCGGACTGGATTCTTGCGCCGTTCCGGACCGCGGCTAGGGTTTATATGAAACAAAAGGGTTTTTGATTTTATTTCACCACAAGCTTTTGTTTCCAAGTCTCCAGAGTTTCTCTCACTAGAAAACAACCAATTTTGAGTCTTTCTAACTCAAGTTCTTCGGATTCAAGTAAGTTTTTTTGATCAAAACTCAATCTTTTCACTGGTTTTGCATTGTTCTTCATAACATGAGTGAAAATCATGATTCAAATTCAATTCTAGATGGTTTTTGATCAAATTTCTTTTGAAATAAGAACTCTGAGTACATTAGTTTTGTTTATATGCTTGGTATTCTCTTGATTAATGGATTTTTAGGTTTCGATTTCTGAAAATTCGGTTTTAGGGCATATAATGAGAATTTTTGAAAATTATGGAATTGATCTATTTTTAAAATTCTTTTTGCAAAACTAATTTGATTCCTAGTCCCTCTACACGATAATAATTGTTTGGGTACAATTTTTCAAATTTTTGAAAATTAAATAATTTTTCGTGTTCTTGAGTTTTTGCTCGCAAGTTTTTCAATTTCTTAAGCACTAGCAACAATGGTGTTTGCTTGGATCATTGTGCTTCTTGTTGCCATGGTGCACACACGAGCGACGAACAAGGCCAAGAGGGCTAAAAGGACTAAGGACAGTTCAGATTCAGGATCCGACACGGATTCTATTGATTGGGATGAGATTTTGGTAGAAGGCGCTGCACCTACTGCTTCAAAGGGGAAAGCCCCTGCAGCAACTTCGAAGGCAAAGACACCGCCTACCGCCGCTGAGAAGGGGAAAGCCCCAATGGAATCAAGTCCAGCTAAGATGAAAAGAAAGAGCGTTGTGTAGAGTTATTAATCCCAAAGGATCTAAATAGGTACTATCAAACAACTAGAAGGGGGGTGAATAGGTGTAATACTTAAAAACTCAATCTCAGTGCAAAATAAAAACCAATGCGGAAAATAAAAACAGCACACCGAGATATACGTGGAAACTCCAATCCAGGAGAAAAACCACGGGACCAACACGCAATAACAATCCACTAAGAATAGAAGAATAACAAGGTGATTACCGACTCCACGGACTCAAACCCCTCCTTCAGCTTCTTCGGACCTTGCGCTGACCGGTTGGATATCCACGCAATAACAATCCCTAAGAAAAGAAGAATAACAAGGTGATTACCGTCTCCACGGATTTAACCCCTCCTTCAATTTCTTGGACCTCGCGCTCCACCGATTTTGCACGCCCACTGCACACGTTCGAATCCACGAACGCCACTCGAATCCACGAGCACACGTTTTGAATCCACGAAACGCCTTTAGCACACCGAATCCACGATGCCACGTCGAATCCACGACGCAAACTCAGTCGATAAGAATATTGACTTCGATGGTGATCCTTTGCTTAAATTATCAATGAAGAACCATGGGAGAAATCTCTAAGCAAATATTAGATCAATTCGACAAAAGATATGTTCTTGAAAGAACCATCGAATTGACCTAAAAGAGGCTATTAAGAAGAACAATGAAAACCTAGCCTCTAGGGTTGCTCTCAAGTGTTTTATAAATTAATCGGCCGTAGCTCCCACGTTTTTGAGAAACCCTAAGTGTCTATTTATAGTTTAAAAACCTTTGGAAAGAGATAAGAATCAAAAACATACCTTATCTGGAAATTTTCAGGACGGCGATCCGGATCAGATTTATTGCGATCCGGATCGTCGTAACGAGATTGACGATTCCAGAAAACCAAGGGTTCGGGATCCGGATTGCAAGGCCCGATCCGGATCGTTCATACAAATCAGAAAACTTAACATTCGGGATCCGGATCGGAAATTGCATGGATCCGGATCGAAGTCTTGTATGAAGCAACAACCTTCGGGATCCGGATCGTTGGCTCTGATCCGGATCCTGAACATGTCCGAACACCAGTTTTTGATTATTAAGTAATTAAAAGTTCATCCAAGTGTTTCTACACTATAAGAAAGTATTCGGATCACCACAATTATTTAGTTAAACATACCTGATCCTCTTGAATACTTTCTTCTTGAGATTGATGTAACTGATCCACAATTCTTCAACTTCAATCTTCAAGACTCAAGACACTGAGTGTCAACTTGAGCTCTTGTTGAATCTTCTCTAAGTCTATGATTGCTGATTGACAATTTGATCCCTTTAAGACTCCGACTCAACTCACTGACTTGACACACGAAATATGCCAACACCAAAATACCGTAACAATCTCCCCCTTTGGCAATTTCGTGACAAAACCCAAAAATACATAAAAGCGCTCAAGTCACTCATCTTAAACCAAAAAATCGAAACTCAATGTCATCACCAAAACATTGATTTTCTTTGCGTGAAAGATCCAATAAATACAAAATTACATTTGAGCCAAACAGTCCTAGAACATACTCTATGACTTAGGACTTGGAGTCTTAAAGTGATGTAATTCCTGCAAAACAAAACTCCAAACAAAATCAAACGTCAGTCGTTAGAAATTAAAATCCTACATTTGATTCATCCTTTTGGTTCTTTTGTTTTTCCCAGCTCTTTCAACCTTTCTTTGTCTCCCCCTATCTTGAGCATCTCTAACATGTTCTCCATGTTCTTGAGCATCTATGTTCTCCCCCTTTGTGATACGATCATCATTTTCCGTTCTCCCCCATTTTTCAATTTTCGATTCGTTTGTCCTCTCTTGATGATCTCATCTCCGTCATTTCTCTTCTCCCCCTTTTTGTCACAAATTGTCAAACAGTGAACATACTAGACAAAAGGAAATCACTAACAATATTAGTTCATAGAGAAAGAGAGATAAAAGCTCAGTTCTGGTATATAACAAAAATGCAGATTCCGTACCTGTACCAGAAAGCAAAAATCAAATAATTTCTTGAAACAAATCCAGATTTTAGAATCTTTTCAAATACCGATTTGTATTCCATCAAGAAATCAATTTAAGTGCTTTAAACAGTGAATTCACACAGATGTCATTCAATCCAATTAATTTCACAAAATTAAAAAGATTTACTCCAAAATCATGAAAAATAAAGGTAAAACATTATAAACCGTTTTTCATGTTATATTCATCAAACACAAGTCATCAAAAATAATCTTGAGATCCAAAGTCTATCAAGATGTAACGGATGTACAAAGATGACTTACAGAGATTTCCAAATGACATCAATTTGATTTCTTACCCTTTCAAATTTGAGATAAGCACTAAAATACCTAAGGGAGGCTCTTTGAGCATCTTTCAACTATCCCACCTTATACCAACCAGGAGATTATTCAAAATATAAGAGCTTTGCATATAAATCTCCAAATGCTTCAACTAAAGATTTTCTCATAAAATACTATCAAGCATCCATAACATGTGGTAGCTTCACACACAAACCGGACGACCGGGGTGGCAGCTCTTTCCTACATGTGGTGGTAGTTTTCACACTCCTTTCGGATGTAACTCTTTCCACATCTTTTGCAAATTATTTCAATACCCTTGTAAGAATGCAATCTCTTACGTGAAAGAATTAAATCCCAAATTTTAATCAATCGGTTGTCTCACGTTTATCACAATGAATTCACACAACCGAGATAGATTAAGCATCTAAAGATCACACATGATTTATAAAATTTGATGCTTATAATATCAAAAACTCCTATAATGAAGTATCTTCAAGATTATGATTATGGAGTAAAGTTGATAATCCAAATAAAATTAATTTGGAGTGAATA
This sequence comes from Tillandsia leiboldiana, assembly GCA_029204045.2. Lineage (NCBI taxonomy): Eukaryota > Viridiplantae > Streptophyta > Magnoliopsida > Poales > Bromeliaceae > Tillandsia > Tillandsia leiboldiana. Next base: position 7,661,964 of record CM055075.1, read on the forward strand.
AACATGAAGCCCTTTTTATTCAATGCACTTGTTCAGTAAAAACCCTTTTGTTCAAAAACAAAGTATAAAAACGAAGAGCATTGAAAAACATGTAATGCAAAGATTAAGAAAGATATGAAGGGAAAACCAATCAAAGCATTACATACAGTCATAAGCTATTTAGAACTTAAGACAAGGAAAGATATCACCTTTCCGAATCCAAAATCGCTGGATTTTGGGTTGTCTTGATTCGTTGTGGCCGGGGGTTGTCCGCTTTGACTGTTGGTCCACCTTAGGTCTTTGCCTCGCAATGATCCACTTGTATGATTGATGTTGTGGCTCGGACCTTTGGTGGGTTGAGTGAACTCCTTTGACTTGATGTGTCTTTTGATTCCGTTGAGTTCGCCCCGTAGATGAAGTTGCCGAAGGACTCTTCTTTCTCTTTTTCGGACAATTCTTCACCAAATGTCCTTCAAGTCCACATAAGTGACAAGTTCTTCCTTTCAATTTAGTTGTGGAACTTGAAGCCTTCACAGTTTGGTTCTTTTTAAATCCCAAACCAACCTTGCTTGATTGACCTAATCCGGACATACAATCAAGTTTCTTGGAACCAGTTGAAAGCCTTTGTATGTCGGATTTAAGTTCATGAACTTGCTTGGTCAAAGCTTGGTTGGTGACATGAATCTCCTCAAACTGTTTTTCTAGAAAACCAATCTTGTCCGTATATGATTTAGCGTTTGTCTCCGATTGGTTTAGCTTTTCTTGGAGGATTTTATTGTTATTCAATAAACGTCCTTGTTCCTCCTCGAGATCATGAAGTTTATCTTTAAAGCATGATTCTCGTCTTGATTCTCAAGTCGTTGCTTCCCCAACTTCTTGATATGCTTGGCCATCTTCTTAGATTCCGCAAGAAGTTGTTGATATGCCTCAACGAGTTCTTCCTCGTCCGACTCCCCCTCACTTGATGACTCTCCGCCGGTTGTTGATGTTTCATACAAAATCAAAGGAGTAGAGTCAGTGACTAATGATGATAAACAATTATTAGGAGAGGGAAAATGAGAGGCATGAGAAGCAACGATTTTTTCCTCTTTACTTGAGGTCGATTCATTAGAAGTAGAATCGTCCCAAGTTTTCGCTTGCAAAGCCTTCTTTTTATATGATTTCGGAGAAGGACAATCCGTTGAAAAATGGCCGTAGCCTTTGCATCGATAGCATTGGATTTCCCCTTCGAAATCATCTTTTTCTTTTTCTTTAGAAGGTTTTGCAAAGCTTTTGAGGTTTGAGGATTTAGAACCCGATGATCCTTTAGAAGGTTTCGTGGATGAAGATCCATCGGTTCGATTCTTCCAAAACTTCCGACGAAATTTCTTTACGATCCGCGCCAATTGTTCTTCAAAATCGGCAAAAGAGATTTCATCGTCGGAACTTGATTCGCTATCTTCTTCCTTTGTTGATTTGAATGCAATACTTGTAAGCTTAGAAGAAGACTTGGAAGAAACTTGATTAGTAGGAAAAGTCATTTCATAAGTTTGCAAAGCACCTACTAATTCCTCTACACTCATCTCATCCGGATGACTAACGGTTTCAATGGCGGTAACCTTTGCCCTAAATCGTTCCGGAAGAGTCCGAAGTATCTTTCTTACAATTTTTGACTCCGGGATCTTTTCTCCTAAATTAGCACATGTATTAATTACATCTTGAAGTCTAGTGTAATAATCTGTAAACAATTCATGCTCTTCCATATGAATAGAGTCAAATTGACTTGTAAGCATCTGGAGCTTTTGAATTTTTACAAGATTAGACCCTCATGTGTAATTTTGAGAATATCCCAAATCTCCTTTGCAGTTTCACACGCGGAAATTCGTGTGAACTCAGTCGAGGAAAAAGAATTAAATAAAGCGTTCATATCTTTCCCATTGTAAGAAGATCTTTCAAATTCCTCTTTGGACCATCTAGAGCGAGGTTTTGGGGTAGTAGAATTTCCTACTTCCTCAACAGGATGCACCCAACCGTGTTCCACGGTTTTCCAAACACGCTCATCAATTGCGATGAGAAAAGCTCTCATCCGCACTTTCCAATAAGCATAATTAGTCCCATCAAAAAGAGGAGGTCTATAAATATTACCACTTTCACCCATCATGATAGATAAACCTAAAACCTTCTCTGATACCAATTGTAGAGTTATTAATCCCAAATGATCTAAATAGGTACTATCAAACAACTAGAGGGGGGGGGTGAATAGGTGTAATACTTAAAAACTCAATCTCAGTGCAAAATAAAAACCAATGCGGAAAATAAAAACAGCACACCGAGATATACGTGGAAACTCCAATCCAGGAGAAAAACCACGGGACCAACACGCAATAACAATCCACTAAGAATAGAAGAATAACAAGGTGATTACCGACTCCACGGACTCAAACCCCTCCTTCAGCTTCTTCGGACCTTGCGCTGACCGGTTGGATATCCACGCAATAACAATCCCTAAGAAAAGAAGAATAACAAGGTGATTACCGTCTCCACGGATTTAACCCCTCCTTCAATTTCTTGGACCTCGCGCTCCACCGATTTTGCACGCCCACTGCACACGTTCGAATCCACGAACGCCACTCGAATCCACGAGCACACATTTTGAATCCACGAAACGCCTTTAGCACACCGAATCCACGATGCCACGTCGAATCCACGACGCAAACTCAGTCGATAAGAATATTGACTTCGATGGTGATCCTTTGCTTAGATTATCAATGAAGAACCATGGGAGAAATCTCTAAGCAAAGATTAGATCAATTCGACAAAAGATATGTTCTTGAAAGAACCATCGAATTGACCTAAAAGAGGCTATTAAGAAGAACAATGAAAACCTAGCCTCTAGGGTTGCTCTTAAGTGTTTTATAAATTAATCGGCCGTAGCTCCCACGTTTTTGAGAAACCCTAAGTGTCTATTTATAGTTTAGAAACCTTTGGAAAGAGATAAGAATCAAAAACATACCTTATCTGGAAATTTTTAGGACGGCGATCCGGATCAGATTTATTGCGATCCGGATCGTCGTAACGAGATTGACGATTCCATAAAACCAAGGGTTCGGGATCCGGATTGCAAGGCCCGATCCGGATCGTTCATACAAATCAGAAAACTTAACATTCGGGATCCGGATCGGAAATTGCATGGATCCGGATCGAAGTCTTGTATGAAGCAACAACCTTCGGGATCCGGATCGTTGGCTCTGATCCGGATCCTGAACATGTCCGAACACCAGTTTTTGATTATTATGCAATTAAAAGTTCATCCAAGTGTTTCTACACTATAAGAAAGTATTCGGATCACCACAATTATTTAGTTAAACATACCTGATCCTCTTGAATACTTTCTTCTTGAGATTGATGTAACTGATCCACAATTCTTCAACTTCAATCTTCAAGACTCAAGACACTGAGTGTCAACTTGAGCTCTTGTTGAATCTTCTCTAAGTCTATGATTGCTGATTGAGAATTTGATCCCTTTAAGACTCCGACTCAACTGACTGACTTGACACACGAAATATGCCAACACCAAAATGCCGTAACACGTTGCCCGAAAAAGAGGGAGTGCTCGAGGTATCTATATCGAAGAGCCACTCGCAAGCGAGCCTCCTCCACAAGAGTTTGTAAGCTCTGAGAGGATCAAAGATTTTGAAAGGAGGGAATGCATTGGTGAACGACATGTAAATGTCAAAGCTCTGAAGGAGCGTTCTGCATTATTCGGGACTCTTTTTGACCAAGCAGGACTTGCCCCCATCTGCAATTTCCCAGAATCTACAGGATATTGTCTTCATCTTGTAAGGATTTTCTATCAAAATTCATCTAAACTAGTTGATCTTGACGACGGACCAAGAGAGTTTCAAACTACTGTCAGGAATGTCAAGCTGAGGATTACACCTCAGTTGATTGGTGAGGTGTTGGGAATGAAAACTAAAGTTGATGGCGCTCACTACCTCAAGGGTCATACTTTCACCAACACCACATGGAGAGTGGTCGTGGATGGAATTTGTCTCCCTGATACTCAGTCAACCGGGAATTCAATCTTTTCAAAAGAACTTCGACCTGAGTATCGTTACTTGAATTTCATTGTTTGCTACAACATCCTACCTAACATGCAAACAAAAATTCTTAGTTGGGATAGAATGTTGTTTCTTTATCTTCTTGGAAACCCCACAGCGGCTTTGGGATCCAACTTCAACATTCCATATCTCATTTGGTCGAGGATGGTGCGGTATGTGGAAAATGCCCATCCTACTGAGCGACTTCCATTCCCAATGATCATAATGCGCATTCTTCGCAAGTTCAAGATCGACACTAGTGCGAGCTCATACATGCACAGTTTGGGAACCATTAATGATACAACTATTGTGAAGTCCCTCTCCACAAGACAGGATGAGCCTCCAACACCTCTTCGCAGAAAAAGACCAACACCAGCAACAACAGCAGCAACAGCTTCAGCACCACCAGCAGCAGTTTCGACTTCAGGGGATGATGCCTCTGTTACATCTATTTACCGAGAGAAACAACGATTTTCTTCAGAACAAGAACGAATGTCTAACGAATTCGTTTCGATGAAGGCCGACATAGGAGATTTAAAGAAGAAGCAGCTATCTATGGCCAAGTTAGTTAAAAAGATCTTCCACAAACTTGGTTGCAGCAGTTCTGAGGATTCAGACTGATTTTTTTTTTTTTTTTTTCTGTTGTTATAATCTTTTTGTTTTGCAGGTTTTAATTTTAGTTCTTACACTTTTTGAACTTTTTGACTCTCTTTTTATGTTTATATAATCTTTGGCTAACTTTTAGTGACAAAAAGGGGGAGAGAGATATGAACAATGGTAATGGTTTTAACAAGTGGTTGTGAGAACTTTGGAACATTAAAACTTGAAAGGTAAGTATGACAACAACTTTGGTTTTGTATTGTGAATAATTGCATGTCTCTTCTAACTAATTGACTAACTATTTGGGCATATATTATTACTAACAAGTTGTTTGTTGACTAACATACTTATGACATTTGGAATTTAATGCTTACAAGATATGTCTATCTCTGATTGCTATTTTAATACATATCTGATTTTATAAATGTCGTGGTGAGTATAAACTTCATCTCTCTGGTTGGTTTTTGAATGTTAAATTCTTGAGGTATCTAACGATTTCTTTTGTCAAAAATTACTTTCTTTTGCAGAGAGTACAAACGTCTAAGTCTAGAGTTTGTTTTAAGAGTTTAACTCATATATTTTGTTTATTTGGATCTCTATTGTAAGTTTTTGTTGTATGGTGATAGCAACAAAAATATCTTTTTGAATTTTCTTTTAATGGATTTATGTTTTGTCACGAAACCGCCAAAGGGGGAGATTGTTAAGGATTTTGTTTTGGCGTATTTCGAGAAAGTGGTTAAGTCTTGAAGATTGAAGATGAAGATGTTTGGATCGTATACCTCAATCTCAAGAAAGAAGAATTCAAAAGGATCAGGTACGTTTAACTAAATAAGTTTGGTGATCTGAATACTTCTTATAGTGTAGAAACACTTGGATGGATTTATAATTGCATAAAAATTAAAAACTGGACATGTTATATGTTCAGGATCCGGATCAGGGTACTTCAGTCCGGACCCCGAACATAGGTAGGTTCATGCGCAAATCCAGTCCAGAACACCCCTGGTTCAGTCCGGACCCCGAACATGGATTTTGCAGAAATCACATGAACAGTCCGGACCGTGGTATCTTCAGTCCGGACCCCGAACGTGTGTTTCTAGAAAAGTTCTGTTTATTCACGATAGTCCGGACCCTACTTATTCCAGTCCGGACCGTCGTCCTGATAACTTCCAGATAAGGTTGGTTTTTGATTCTTATGCACTTCCAACGGTTTCTAACCTATAAATAAACCCTAATTCTATCTTTTAGGGTAATCCACAATAAGTTTTTATTTCCGTAAATGAACGAGAAATCAACGGAGAAAAACTTATAAATCCACATATAGAGAAAAAAGGAAATAATTAGATTTAATTCTATGTTTCTTCATCTATATTAATTAATTTGATTCTAGGTTTTCATACTCAGATTTTGAGTAGAATCAAATTAATGAATACTTAGATGGTATTTCCGATCTATCATTGATCTAAGTATTCGGCGGATTTTCACCACCAACAAAACAACGATTTTCCCCAAAATCGGCGCGTGGATTCGCGTGGCCTTGTGGATTCAAGGTGCTACCGCTCTCGTGGATTCGGAGCGAGGTACGTTCGTGTGATCGAGACGTATTACTTGGTGGAGACCGTGGATTCGGTCAGACGTCGTGGACTCGACGTTGGACGCCGTGGATTCGGCGTTGGACGCAAATCGTGGATTTGAGGCGCGTTGCGGAGCGAGCGGAGAAGATCAACTCGAAGCGCATGGAAAAAGGATGAGTCGTGTGTGAGTACGGTATATCACCTTTGTACGTGTTTAATCTTAGTTGATTTCACCGTGTTATCGGTCCCGTAGTTTTTTACTCCTGTGATGGAGTTTTCCACGTAAAATCTCTGCGTGTTATTTATTTTTCCGCATTGGATTTTATTACGCAAAGATTTTTGAGTGTTTATTGTTGACACCTATTCACCCCCCTCTAGGTGTTTTTCCCCCTATTTAGATCCATATTATCATAACCCAACAAAATCTGGTCCAGTCAAGCCTGCGCCCCCTAGTGTATCAACTAGGGTCCCTCGTGTATCAACGTAGGGTGTCAAATCGGACTATCAAGTACCACGCACAGCAGCCTCATCAGGCGCATCATCATCGCATCCAGAGAGGCAACTCGAGGGGAGCGACCCCACCGAGGAACAAGCGTGTCACATCTGGCATAATAAACGGCATCTGCAGGCTATAATCATCGATCAAACAGATCGACAATGTCCAACTCACAACGCTAACCCACTAGCTGGAGGTACACAACAGCTGGGACAGCCGTCAACCCAAACGGCTCTCAAAATGAGACACCCAACTCGCCTCTCTAAACACACTGGCTGGAAATACTCCACAGCTGGGATCACCGTCTACCCAAACGGCTCCCAAATGACACCCTACTCATAGACGAGGAGAACAGACCGACACAGCAAGGGTCCGAGAATCCCGTTAGGCCGGTGCCTAGAACCCCAATCAAACAAGAACAGACTCTAGGCTCAGCCTTTCGAAGTTCTCGATCCCTTACAGTTCAGGGATTCGGCTCCCTCGGTTAAAGCGGGAATCCATCTCAACACACTAAACTCACGGGCTAGAGATACTCTACAGCCAAAACAGCGAAGGGTCCGAAAACCCCGGGAGACTAATACCTACGACCCCAATCGAACAAGAACAGGCTATAGGCGTAGCCTCCCGTTGTTTTCGACCCAAGAATGAAATCAACCCTTAGAACCCAGATCACTCTCCCCTTTCGGGTGAGGAAGTTTATGAGAAAAGATGACCTTTATTATAAAATACCATTTTCACTCAAACCCCCTCGGGGTGAGGATAAAAATAGCCCTTTTTGAAAACCGTCTTGAATTGAGAAAACCAACTTTTATAGATTTTAGTTCTTGAGAAAATCAGTTAAAAACAAGTTTATTTTCCAGACTCCAAAGGGTTGATGCCTTCACCCAATCAAACAAGAACAGGCTCCGGCGACCCCTAGAAATTCGGAAGGAAAAACACTGGTTTACTAAAATCATGAGTGTCCAAAAACATTCTGGGTTCAAGGTCCTGATAACACACGCGCCCCACGATCACAACTTGGTGGTGACGAACAAAACGGAGAAATACCCAACGACCCGGGACCACCATTTACCTAAACGGTTCCCAAAACACTAACACTGGCCTAATCTCAGCTACCAGACCCCACTCAGCCCCCAAGCCCGAGTGCAACATACGTCCAACAATAACCTGACCACTCGGCCCACTACCCGGACGAGGAACTCTATGTCCAGGAAGAAATGCAATGTGGGGGATGCCTAAAGCTTAAAAGAACCTAGCCCAAATTAAGGTTCTCTACTAGTCTGGTTAAACACATGCAACATATGACGGGGGTGCTAGTCAAGGTTCCAATAACTCTACAAATGTCAATAAAAGCACCTATTCTAGCATGCTGAGTCCTATCATAATATAATTAGGAAGAAGTCCGCAGACTTGGAGAAAAATCCAACCCACCTCGGTTTGCCACCAATTGCTCGTAGACACTTGCAATTGGGCTCCGCGCAATTTCCTTGCCTCCTCACGGTCTGCACGCAAAACGGTGCACACCACCCGAGTCCGCACGCAAAATGATGCACGCCACCCGAGTTCGCACGCAAAACAGTGCACGCCACCAGAGTCGCACGCAAAACGATGCACGCCACCCAAGTCCGCACGCAAAACAGTGCACGTCACTTGAGTCCGCACGCAAAACGGTGCACGTCACCCCGAGTCCGCATGCAAAATGGTGCACGCCACCCGAGTCCGCACGCAAAACGGTGAGGCAAACAACGGTACCTAACAAGCACAAAGGCAAGGGGTCAAATCCAAAATCCAAAAGGGTAAACCCCAAAACGGTGCCGAAAAACACCACAAAAAGACGAGCGAAACCAACCTTAAAGTCGGCACATCGTCAAACAAGCACACGCACGTTCACGCGGCTCCAAGGAACACCTCGCGCGCGCTCCACGGCACAAACGGTGTGCTTGCGGCACCTCGCAAACTCCCCCACACACCCTCTCTCTCTTCCTCTCGCATGCACGGACGGAGCAAAAGAGGAAAAAGGGAGAAAAGGGGACGCTTTGGGCTTTATATAGCCCAAAGCGCCGAGATTCGGGCGCCCGAATTCCACATTCGGGCGCCCGAAACCTCCTCGGGCGCACGCTATAGTAACCCCACCAAAAAAACCCCGCACCGCCTGGCCAACCGGGGGCCGACACATGGCAGCACGGGCCCCCGTTTCCGCGCGCGTCCACCCTGAGGCCGCCACGTGGCGGCACGGGCCCCACTCCGCGACCATGCGCGCTAGGGTCGCGTCCCATCACGCGCTGACGCCGAATCGGGCCCCGCCACATGTCGCCACCCGTGCATACCCCGCGCTGGCCCGCGCTGCTCCCCGCGCGCGTCAATGCGTTGGCCGGCGCGCCCAATGCGGAGCGGCCGCGTGGCGCCTCCCACGTGCGCCCACGCCCCGCGCCAGTGGCCTGGGTCGCCGCGCCCCCGCCTGCGCCTGAGATCGGCTCGACCAACCCGCGCTCGCCACGTGGCAGCAGTGCGGGTTCGTTGCACCCGGTGCGCGCGTGTGGGTCGTGGACCGGCCCGCGACCACAATGGGCCCGTTAGCCCATTTATGCCCGAAAATAGCCAATTTTGATTATTTTCGCACATTGAGTCTATTTTTGGCATCCATTTGACGCACAACGCACTCGATACACCAAAAATAGGTGTTTCCTCACCACCAACCACACGGTCAAGTCACACGGGATTTCGGAACACCGCATATCAGGACTCAGGTGGAGGATGTGTGACTGTTGGAGACAGAAAAGCTATCAATGTGCTGGAAATTGGAATAGTCAAACTGAAGTTAACATTTGGAAAGACTTTGATTCTTCACAATGTGCAGCATATTCCCGAAGTCCGACGAAACCTGATTAGTGGATCTTTTATTAGTGCAATTAGGTTATAAGATTGTACTTGAATCTAATAAAGTTGTAATTTCTAAGGGGGAAATGTTTATTGGAAAAGATTTTGTATCTGAGGGTTTGTTCAAATTGAATGTAATTTCTTTTGCTGGTAATAAAATTTTTTTTTTTGCTTCTTCTACTTCTTCTATTATGTTAAATACTGAATCTTGTGATGTATGGCATGGCAGATTAGGACATGTGAACCTTAAATTTATTTTGAAATTGACCCATCTTAACCTTGTACCCAAACTCAAGATTGATTCCAAATCCAAATATGAGATTTGTATCCAAGCTAAGCAGCCTAGGAAACCTTTTAAATATGTTCCTTATAGGGATACCCAGATTCTTGAATTGATTCATAGTGATGTATGTGATTCTAATAGAGTGCCTACCCGTGGAGGAAGTCGCTACTTTGTGACTTTTATAGACGACTACTCCAAGTATTGTTACACCTATCTCTTGAAGACTAAGGATGAAGTCCTCTATAAGTTTAAAGCCTTTAAAGCTGAGGCTATAAAGGCTGAGGCTGAAAACCAATTAGATAAGAGGATTAAAATTCTAGGGTCTGATAGAGGATGCGAGTATACTTGAAATGAATTAAATATGTTATGTGAGGAATATGGAATAATTCATGAAGTTATTGCTCCTTACTCACCTCAATCTTATGGTGTAGCTGAAAGAAATAACCGAACCCTATTAGACATGGTTAATGCCATGATTTTAAGTTCTGGTGTACCTCAGAACTTGTGGGGGGAGGCTCTTTTATCAGCTTGTTATATCCTTAATAGAATTCCCTCTAAGGATAGAACCTAGACACCTTATAAATTTTGGAAAAGAAGAGCGCCTAGGTTGAGTTACTTCCGAGTGTGGGGGGTGCTTGGCTAAGGTGTCTATTTCTGAACCCAAAAGAAAAAAGATTGAACCTAAAACTATAGATGCTATTTTCATTGGATATTCCTTAGTTAGTGTTGGGTTATATGTAATAATGGATCTAAATAGGGAAAAAAACACCTAGAGGGGGGTGAATAGGTGTAAACAATAAACACTCAAAAAATCATTGCGCAATAAAAACCCAATGCGGAAATATAAATGAACACGCAAGATTTTTACGTGAAAAACTCCAAACCGGAGTAAAAAAACCACGGGACCGATAACACGGTGAAATCCACTAGAATTAAACACGTACAAGGTGATATACCGTACTCACAGACGACTCAACCTTTTCCATACGCTCCTAGTTGATCTTCTCCGCTCGCTCCGCAACGCGTCTCGAATCCACGATCTGCGTCCAACGCCGAATCCACGGCGTCCAACGTCGAGTCCACGACGTCTGACCGAATCCACGGTCTTCACCCAGTAGCACGCTTCGAATCCACGAACGTACCTCGCTCCGAATCCACGAGAGTGGTTGCACCTTGAATCCACAAGGCCACGCGAGTCCACGCGCCGATTTTGGGGTAAATCGTTGTTTTTGGGTGGTGATGATCCGCCGAATACTTAGATCAAAGATAGATAGGAAATACCATCTAAGTATTCATTAGTTTGATTCAACTCAAGATGTGAGTATGAAAACCTAGAATCAAAGTAATCAATATAGATGAAGAAACATAGGGTAATATCTAATGATTTCCTTTCTTCTCTATATGTGGATCTTAGGCCGTATAAAAGATTATATTTTATTATGACGGCTATTTGGATTAACCCTAGAAAAAGAATCATAGGGTCTATATATAGGTTAGAAACCCTAGGAAGAAGATAAGGATCAAAAACTGTCCGTTTCTGGAAATTTTCACGACGGCGATCCGGATCGGATTAGCTGTGATCCGGATCGTCGTAACGAGTCAGGCAATTCCAGTAAAACAGGGTTCGGGATCCGGATTGTAATGCACGATCCGGATCGTTCATGTATTCCAGCAAATTCCCATGTTCGGGATCCGGATCGAAATGACTATGATCCGGATCGGATTTGCCAATGAACAAGCACCCTTCGGGATCCGGATTGGACTGTCTGATCCGGATCCTGAACATGTCCCATGTCCAGTTCTTGATTTTTATGCGATAAAAAAATTCTTCCAAGTGTTTCTACACTACAAGAAGTATTCGGATCACCAAAAATATTTAGTTAAACTTACCTGATCCTTTTGAATTCTTCTTTCTTGAGATTGAGGTATATGATCCAAACTTCATTCATCTTCAATCTTCAAGACTTAACACTTTCACGAAAAGCGCCAAAACAAAATCCGTAATAGTTAGTGTTAAGGATTTTGTGTTGGCGTATTTCGTGAAGTGTTCTAAGTCTTGAAGATTGAAGATGAAGAATTGTGGATCATATACATCAATCTCAAGAAGAATGAATTCAAAAGGATCAGGTATGTTTAACTAAATAATTTTGGTGATCCGAATACATTCTTGTAGTTTAGAAACACTTGAAAGATTTTTCATTGCATACAAATCAAAAACTGGACAAGTTGGATGTTCAGGATCCGGATCAGACCATTCCAGTCCGGACCCCGAACATAGTTTAGCTCATGCGGAATTCCAGTCCAGAACAGTCTCTGCTCAGTCCGGACCCCGAACTATGTGTTTGCTGAAATCGCATGAACAGTCCGGATCAGGGAATTTCAGTCCGGACCCCCAACTTGTTTTTCTGGAAAAGCTTCGTCTAAAGACGACAGTCCGGATCAGATTTAATCCAGTCCGGACCGCCGAGCCGAAAAATTCCAGATAAGGTAGTTTTTAATTCTTATCTCTTTTCAAAGATTTCTAACCTATAAATAAACCCTAATTTCATATCTAGGGTAACCGAATGAAACCGAAAAAAATATAAAAAATCCACATATATAGAGAAGAAAGGAAAACATGATCTAATATATGTTTCTTCGTCTATATTGTTCAATTTGATTCCAGGGTTTCCAAACTCATATTTTTGTAGAATCAAATTGAAGAATACTTAGATGGTAATTTCTTATCTATCTTTGATCTAAGTATTCGGCGGATTATCATCACCAAGAAAACAACGATTTTCCCAAAAATCGGCGCGTGGATTCGCGTGGCCTTGTGGATTCAAGGTGCTACCGCTCTCGTGGATTCGGAGCGAGGTACGTTCGTGTGATCGATACGTACTACATTGGTGAAGACCGTGGATTCGGTTGGACGTCGTGGATTCGACGTTGGACGTCGTGGATTCGGCGTTGGACGCAAATCGTGCATTCGAGGAGTGTTGTGGAGCGAGCGGAGAAGATCAACTAGGAATGTATGGAAAAGGTTGAGTCGTAGGGTTACGGTAAATCACCTTGTACGTGTTTAATCTTAGTGGATTTCGCCGTGTTATCGGTCCCGTGGTTTTTTACTCTTGTGATGGAGTTTTCCACGTAAATCTTGCGTACTTTATTTATTTTCCGCATTGGGTTATTTTTTTTTACGCAACGATTTGGTGTGTTTATTATTTACACCTATTCACCCCCCCTCTAGGTGGTTTTTCCCCTATTCAGATCCATATTAACATAACCCACAGATAGTAATACCTATAGATTTTTAGTGATCAACTTTGAGATTTCTAAAATTTCTAGTGATTCTTTGATTGAATTTAAAGATGCAACTTTCTTTGAAAATATTTTTCCTTTCAAAACCCGCATCTCTAGATCAGACTCTGATTATCAGTCTACTTTTGATCATACATCTATTTCTGATCATATACCTGCATCTGATTTGCATTATAGTTTAGATCTTGTAGAACCTAACCCAATACCTGAATTAAGGAGAAGTAAAAGAACTCATTTTAAGAAGAACTTTGGTGAAGACTTCTTTACTTTCTTAGTTGATAGTATACCTTCATCTTATAAGAAAGCTATGAGTTCTCCTGAAGCTTCTTTTTGGAAGGAGACTATAAAAAGTGAGATAGAATCAATTATTAGTAATAACACTTGGATTCTCACTGATTTACCTCATGGTAGTAAACTCCTAGGATGTAAGTGGATCTTTAGAAAGAAACTTAGGACTGACTGATCAGTAGAGAAGTATAAGGTGCGACTTGTTGCACAAGGTTTTCGGCAAAAGGCTGGTTTTGACTACTTTGACACATATGCGCCTGTTGCTCGTATTGCTACTATCCGAATTTTTCTTGCATTAGCATCCATTCATAAACTTTTGATTCACCAGATGGATGTCAAGACCACTTTTCTTCATGGTGATCTTAAAGAAGAAATCTATATGTGTGAGGACCCGAATCCCCACGATGAGTTTACTGGTTGATTGGCAGCTTACGGGGGGCCTACATGGTGTGTCGGTGATGTTTGTGCACAATTTGGACACAAGTGATGGGCTCCGGGCTTAAAATGGATCACGTGAGTGATCGGAGGACCCCGTTGGATGTTTAGAAGTAGTTTCGCGCGAAGTGGATATTAAAAATGGACTCAGCGTGAAGTTTGGACCAAGGAACACCTTTCCGGATGCCTTCGGCAATTTTTAGAGTTGGATTTGGCAAATCGGACATCGGATTTAGATTCAGCGTGCGAAAATGATGAAAATGGACTATTTACTTGTATTTTTTGGAGCCCGGATGACGCGCGCGATTTTCGAGGCACTTAGCACTGTTCCGACGGCCGGCGGGCAGCGGCGGAGCGCGGCGGCGCAGGCTCAGGCAGGCGGCGGAGCAAGCGCGAGCAGGCGTGCGGGCGCGCGGGCAGGCGCGCGGTGCACGGGTCCGTCGTGCCACGTGGCGCTATACGATTGGATGGGTGAGGACACGTGGCGGGCTAGAATAGGCCGGTGCAGTGGACCGGGTCCACGGAGCTGGTGTAGCGGCCTCGGGGCGCGTGCCTAGCAGGGGTCGCAGGCGGCGCTGGCAGCGCGCACGTGGGCGCGGCAGACGCGCTTTGACCGAGTGCGCTCCACGCGTCAGCACCGCTGCGGGCCACGCGGCGTTCGGTGGGTGGCCGGATTGGCTGTCCGCTGTTTGCTGGGTGACGTGGCAGCCTCTGGGAAATTCGAGCGCGCACAGTGTTGGGCTGGGCCCAACACTGTAGCCGCCCGAATCTTTTGGGCGCCCTCTGTTTGGGCCCGAAAGCCCAATTGAGGGGCTTTTTTGGATCTTTTTGGTGTGAGCCTATAAATAGGCCCCTTCACCTCCGAGTTTGGGCTTTTTCCCGAACTCTCCTGCCCTTGGACCCTTTAGCAAAGTTGTTGCTTTTCTTGTTGCGCATCTTGGGAAGGAGGCTCAGAATTTTTGGAGGCCGCGGCGTCGACGATTTCGGCATGGTAGCGCAGAGCGACATTCTTTCATCGGAGGCCCGTTATCGTCGCATTTTGGTCTGAGAGGTCCACAGAGCTACTCCGGCAGCATTTTTGGACGATTTTAACGGCGTTGGATTCACAAGAGGTAGATCTACGATTTTTGTATTGTCAACTTTTCTCATATTTGAGTTTTTATTGGGGTTTCTGGTACGTTTTGACCCCCTTTGCCGCTGATGGAACTTTTGGACAGCAACACCTTGTCGGATTTTTATCTCCACGCTCAGGCATCGGATTGAGGCGTGCCTATACACTTTTTGCATCTACGCATCGCAAGGATCATTGTCGTATTTTTTTGGGATTTTTCGGGGGCTTGCCCGAAGGTATATGTTTTCTCCCTTATCTGTGCATGGTATTACAGTTGTTATGTTGTGGGGTTTCGCGCTCACCGTGTTGTGGAATTTTTAACTCGGCCTACGGGGCTCAGATTGGGATGTGTAGGCACTCGTTTCAAAGGGCTCGACGCGACGCTCGTGGCAGTATTTTTGTTGGATTTTTTTGGTGTCCTTTCTGCAGGTGAAAATATTGCTTCTTTGGGACTGAAGTTTCAACTTGGACAACACTCTTGGAATGTTGTATAATTTGTAATGTTGGACTATATTTTTGTATCCAGGGGTATTTGTGGGAGTTTTTGGAGCACTGCTTGGAAGTGAGAAATTCCCTTCCTTGTGCTGTTTTGGAAAAACAGCGAGTACGTGTGTGGGGTTTTGACTAGAGTGTTGTGTTGTTGTTTGTAGCCGAGGCTTGCGCGACGTGTACCGTGGATACGGGTTCTGCAGATATGGTTAGCAGGTGGCCACGCTCTTCACCGTCCTCAGGTTTGCCTTGGATTAAGCACTTCAGGTGGGTAAGCTTAATATTGGTAACTGTATAAGGGAATGATAAGGTTTTTATGGATGTTTATGTTATGGTTAATGTAAGTACACCTGTGGGAATGTCACCCCTCTATGACTGATAGCATGCATAATTAATATACATCTGATATGAGTGAGAGGTAAGAAGGGAATGGCCTAGATCTTGTGGATTGATGCTTACCTGATCATTGTACATGTTTGGTGAATTAGAGACTTAGCATATGGTAGACGGTTATATCTATCCCACACTAGATGATATAGAGATCATACATGATTATTCATTGGCCTACTTATGTGAGATTGATATACCATAGTAGGAATACTTTAGCATGCCTTGCTATTATATGTTTCATTCTCTTTTATCGTTTCTGAGGACAAAAGCATGCTTGTATGGATATCTAGATAGGCCACCTTTTACTGCTACACTACTTTTTGGAACTTGACTTAGGAGAAACCATGTTATTCATTTTCTCCTTCTTTGTTAGTCAGGCGGTCTGTGTTGCTGGGGTGCGAGCAGGGGTCTGGGGTAGTGTAGCCGGGACATTGGTGTCAGGGACGGGTTGTGCTGGATTGCGGTTGGCAGGGTTTTTGCAGTGACCGCGGACTTTGGGCGGTTGACCGGAGGTCGGTTATAGGACTTGATTATAGACGGCAGGGTATTGCGGCAACCGCGGATATTGGGCGGTTGACCGGATATTTATTTATGCACCAGATTGGGTATCAGATTTCCCTAGTGGGCGGAGTTTCCCACTTATTGAGTACTTTTGCATCTGATTGAGGACCGAGGCTTTCTTTAGTGGTTGAGCTTTCCCACTTTGATCAGAGTCGTGATCCAGTCCTGCTGATTTATACTACTATTATACTTATTACTCAGGCACTTTACTCGTGTGGGTCGCTCCCCTCGAGTGCCACTCCGGAGTGTGCGATATATATATATACTTTGAGTCCTTGAGACTCCTATCCCCTATCGGTGTTATGCGTTGGCCAGCATACCCGATTTGGCAGGCACAGCAGGCAGTACCAGTTTTACTGGTGACACTAGATTGGGGTTATTACAGGCATTTACTTTATTGTTACACTCGTGTCAGGGGGACTGAGTGGAGTCTAGTAGCGGTGTTTAGACCAGTGCTAGTGTTGTTGGGAGTCGTTTGGTTTGACGGTGGTCCCGTGTCATTGTGAGTACTTTGACCATTGTGTGAGAGGTTGAGCATCTTGAGTCTATCCGTTCTGAGAGAGAGCGTGGATTTTGACTATAGCCTGCATGAGCCACTACTCGATAGCGAGTTAGTCCGTTTGGACACCCTACGTAATTCCTGCCCGGCAGTGGGAGGTGGTTGTAGGTGGGCGCAGGTTTGACTAGACCAGATGTGGCAGTCAGCTCGATTGGGTCGATTGTGCACTTCATGTGCTAGTGGTGGCATATCCTTCATTGGTTCTCCCATTTTGAGCATTTAGTTAGAGGCTTGGTAGCTGTTGAGTGTCTCCAGTTTTCTTGTTCAGTTTTTACTGCATTGGTTATCTTATGCCTCTAGTGGACTTAGTGGGCAGATCGTCGGGCCTGGCGGTGGTACCCACTGAGAACTCCCTTTTTGGTGTAGTTCTCACACCCATTGGGGGTTTTCCCCCTCCTTTTCTTTTCTATCCTTGTTTTGCAGAGTCTTAGCGGGTGTTACTGATTCTGCGGTTGTTGATCGAGGCGAGGGAGTTGCGAGCTAGACCCCTACCCGTCGTTGGAGAGTAGCGATACCCCTTCAGAGGAGATCTTTAGTGGATTAGTTATTTTATTTTATCTTTTGAGAGACTGATGTAGTGAGGAGATGATATGTATTGAGAGACTGTACACTGATGTATTTATTGGAGATACCTCCCTGTTCACTTTTGGATCATTGTATCTGAGGACTTGTATGATTATCTTTTTGGGAGTTGGACATTATTATATTATTTTCCAGTTGTACAGTGGTTGATTTTAGTTTTACAGCAGATTTTTTATTTATAGCTCTGATATCTGTTAGCTATAGTACCTTTTCTTGCAGGTTGGACGCTTCGCCTGTGCGGGGTTTTGCATAGGCGGCGGATCTGTTGGCGAGCCCGGGTCGCAGTTTCGACCCCGGGGCGTGACAATATGACTCAACCTGAAGGTTTCTCTGTGCTTGGTCAAGAAAATAAGGTGTGTAAATTAGTTCGCTCTTTATACGGACTAAAACAAGCACCTAAGTAGTGGCATGAGAAATTTGACAGTATTATAGCATCATATGGATTTTTGACCAACGATTTTGACAACTGTCTCTATTTTAAGAGATTTGATGATCGTGGTGTCCTTCTTTGCCTCTATGTTGATGACATCCTGATTCTTGCTCCTGATCTTGAACTGATTAACCAAGTTAAATTATCTTATCTGACCATTTTGATATGAAAGATCTTGGTGAAGTGGAAGTGATTTTAGGAATGAAAATTCTTAAATCATTTGATTCTATTATTCTGACCCAATCTCATTATACCCAAATGGTACTCGATGAATTTAGATATTCTGATTATTCTCCTGTTTCTACTTCTTTTGATCCCAGTGTTCCTCTTGTGAAAAACACTGGTAATCCAGTAAATCAGGAGAAATTTGCCCGGATCATTGGTTCTCTGATGTACCTAACCAATAGAACTAGACCTGACATTGCTTATGTCATATCAAGATTGAGTAGATATACTATTAGTGTAATACTCGAGAAATTTGAAGTTTGGAATTCAATTTAAGTTCGAAATTATATATATACATGTGTGAATTAGACCCTATGTTTATGTATAAGTGAATAGTGGCCTGACTTAAGTCATGAATAGTAACCTCCCTGGAATTTCGGATTTTCGAAAGAAGTTGACCAACTTTACTGATCTGAATCCGAATTCATTGAAATAGATACTTGATTTGATCGGTCTCGTTGGTCTGAGCGCAATGGCGCAGTCTAAATTTATGTATGACAACCCTAAAAGCCTCGAAAAGCATGCCAAACTGTAAATGCCACTGTATAAGATGGAATTAAAACCTATCAGGACCTAAACTCAAAAAAGTAAGATCGCTACTGGATAGGTCTCGTCGAGCCGAACGTCGTAGTGAAGTTCATTTTTTCGTTTGACGGCCTTAAAGCCTCGAAAAATGTAAAAATAGTAAAAAATACGATATTTTGCACTAAGGACCCTATATTTTATGCACTGAAATACGTGTAATTTCTTGGAGAGGGACCTAGATGTGAAACTTAATCCCTGTGAAGGACCCAAGTCGAAGTGTGGACTGTATAGGGACCTCGCATTTTATTTTCTATCTATATAGTTGCTAGTGGAGAAACCCTAGAGGAACTACCAGTCGCTTGGTTTTGAATTCAAACCACTCCCCCACGACCTCCACCATTTCTACCACCATCCATGGGCACCGCAACCGCCGGCCGCCGCCTGAGCCCGCCGAAAAAAGGCAAGGAGATCTTGATCTTGCTAGATCTCGGGTTATGTGGAGAGGATGAGTACCGGACTGCATTGCCGCACCCTCTGAGCTCTTGGCGGCCTCCTCCTTCATTAAGCAACCGAGCCTGAGGACCCTAGCCATCGGGCGCCGCCGCACGCCGCCGGGGGAGTATTATATTCTTCTTCTTTCTTCCTTGGACCAAGGTAACCCAAAACCTTGTTCCTTCGAGTTTTCTTGCACTAGAACCCTCCCCACTATTCTTATGACATCACGAGCACCACTCAGGCACAACTCCGAGCCCTGGAGATGTAACGGCCTGGCCCACTAGCAATAATAACTCGTTGGGCCCAAACCACAGCCCAAAATGCTTAAGCCCAGTTATTATTACTAGTGTCCAAGTCTCATATAAATCCAATCACAATTCCATCCACATCCGATGTGGGACTATTGGGGGCGTCACAGACTCCCCCCGTTTAGGCCTGACGTTCTCGCCAGCCCAAACTAGAACGTCAGCCCAAACACACACACAGTAGTCTAAGATCACCAGGCGATGTGAGACTCGTCTCGCTAGCTCTGTCATCTAGACCCAGACTCAGCCGAGACTCGCCACACACTTCCGGCTGGTAACCTGGCTCTGATACCAAATGTAAACTGGACAGACCTGAATCAAACATATTGATCAACCTCGAATTCACTAATCACAACTTAAACCCCAGATCCATTTTAAAACCTCTAATTATTTAACTAATAGTGTCATTTAGAATAGGTGAGATTATTTTAGTACTTGGCATGTTATACTTGTATCCCAGTGGGGATTTTCCTCGGCTTCTTGCCGTCTATGTGGTCAGTGGACCATGGTCTGAGCATACAGTCGATTCAGTCTTGTCGCCTGCGATTTGACAGGTGGGTTTATCTTCGGTCCGGGCTTTATCATTTCGGCCCTCTGTGTACGGTATTGGTTGGACCCCTGTTTTTGGTAGCTTAAATATTACTTTGAGCCTGCCTTCCTTTCGTTTCAGTTTATACTGCTTCATGCCTGAGTTATAACTTTTATCAGTTATCTGTTGCTTTACATAGTGCTTCCAGTATTTCAAATCATTATTCTGGACATGCCATGCTTGATTGGTCACTAGCATAGTTCTATACCTGTCTCTGATACCATCTAATCTGTCACGCCCCGAGTTCAAAAACCAGTGTATAAATTTTTTTTTTTTTTAAATCAGAGTTGCAAAAACAGCCAGGGCAATGACAGACCGCCACATATATAGAAGAGTCCCAATCCCCAACTCTGGGGTCTTCGCAGGAGACACAATTTGCACCCAACACCCTATGGTTTAAGCACCTAGCAATAATAACTTGTTGGACCCAAACCACAGCCCAAAATGCTTAAGCCCAGTTATTATTACTAGTGTCCAAGTCTCATATAAATCCAATCACAATTCCATCCACATCCGATGTGGGACTATTGGGGGCGTCACAGACTCCCCCCGTTTAGGCCTGACGTTCTCGTCAGCCCAAACTAGAACGTCAGCCCAAACACACACACAGTAGTCTAAGATCACCAGGCGATGTGAGACTCGTCTCGCTAGCTCTGTCATCTAGACCCAGACTCAGCCGAGACTCGCCACACACTTCCGGCTGGTAACCTGGCTCTGATACCAAATGTAACGACCCGGCCCACTAGCAATAATAACTCGTTGGGCCCAAACCACAGCCCAAAATGCTTAAGCCCAGTTATTATTACTAGTGTCCATGACTCGTATAAACCCAATCATAATTCCATCCACATCCGATGTGGGACTATTGGGGGTGTCACAGAATGTAACGACCCGGCCCACTAGCAATAATAACTCGTTGGGCCCAAACCACAGCCCAAAATGCTTAAGCCCAATTATTATTACTAGTGTCCATGACTCGTATAAACCCAATCATAATTCCATCCACATCCGATGTGGGACTATTGGGGGTGTCACAGACTCCCCCCGTTTAGGCCTGACGTCCTCGTCAGCCCAAACACACACACAAGCCCAAGATCACCAGACGATGTGAGACTTGTCTCGCTAGTCCTGTCATCTAGACCCAGACTCAGCCGAGACTCGCCGCACACTTCCGGCTGGTTATTGTCTCTGATACCAAATGTAACGACCCGGCCCACTAGCAATAATAACTCGTTGGGCCCAAACCACAGCCCAAAATGCTTAAGCCCAGTTATTATTACTAGTGTCCAAGTCTCATATAAATCCAATCACAATTCCATCCACATCCGATGTGGGACTATTGGGGGCGTCACAGACTCCCCCCGTTTAGGCCTGACGTTCTCGTCAGCCCAAACTAGAACGTCAGCCCAAACACACACACAGTAGTCTAAGATCACCAGGCGATGTGAGACTCGTCTCGCTAGCTCTGTCATCTAGACCCATACTCAGCCGAGACTCGCCACACACTTCCGGCTGGTAACCTGTCTCTGATACCATCTAATCTGTCACGCCCCGAGTTCAAAAACCAGTGTATAATTTTTTTTTTTTTTTTTTAAATCAGAGTTGCAAAAACAGCCAGGGCAATGACAGACCGCCACATATATAGAAGAGTCCCAATCCCCAATGGAATTGAGCCTTTTCTATATATGCACGGCTAGCTTGGCAACAACATCAAAGTACTAACTAATGTAACGACCCGGCCCACTAGCAATAATAACTCGTTGGGCCCAAACCACAGCCCAAAATGCTTAAGCCCAGTTATTATTACTAGTGTCCATGACTCGTATAAACCCAATCATAATTCCATCCACATCCGATGTGGGACTATTGGGGGTGTCACAGACTCCCCCCGTTTAGGCCTGACGTCCTCGTCAGCCCAAACACACACACAAGCCCAAGATCACCAGACGATGTGAGACTCGTCTCGCTAGTCCTGTCATCTAGACCCAGACTCAGCCGAGACTCGCCGCACACTTCCGGCTGGTTATTGGCTCTGATACCAAATGTAACGACCCGGCCCACTAGCAATAATAACTCGTTGGGCCCAAACCACAGCCCAAAATGCTTAAGCCCAGTTATTATTACTAGTGTCCAAGTCTCATATAAATCCAATCACAATTCCATCCACATCCGATGTGGGACTATTGGGGGCGTCACAGACTCCCCCCGTTTAGGCCTGACGTTCTCGTCAGCCCAAACTAGAACGTCAGCCCAAACACACACACAGTAGTCTAAGATCACCAGGCGATGTGAGACTCGTCTCGCTAGCTCTGTCATCTAGACCCATACTCAGCCGAGACTCGCCACACACTTTCGGCTGGTAACCTGGCTCTGATACCAAATGTAACGACCCGGCCCACTAGCAATAATAACTCGTTGGGCCCAAACCACAGCCCAAAATGCTTAAGCCCAGTTATTATTACTAGTGTCCATGACTCGTATAAACCCAATCATAATTCCATCCACATCCGATGTGGGACTATTGGGGATGTCACAGGAGAGCCCTAGTTCGCCGGTGGTAGTGCGAGGTCGCCGGAAATCTAGATTTGGCCGGATCTCTGCGTGGGCTCTAATCGACCATTCAGACTGTGATCGGACTCATTGGATAGCTTCCTATGGTCACCAGGAAGACCTCCAAGATGTTTCATCCCGTTTGGTTCAGCGGTTACGCAGAAAACTGAAGCCCTAGGTCCCGGTGCATTATTGTTGGCCGATTTGTGCCGCCCGGCGCCGCCGCCGCTTCCCGTAGGCGACTGACCACCCAGGTAGTCCCATTTGTTGAGTGAAACCTCTCCATACCCTTGCATGGATCAGAATCACCTCGTATAATTTGCTCTCCATGGTTTCTCTTTAGGTGGCCGCAAGGGCTATCCTTCGGTCAACCACCGCACCGGGCCGCCGGAGCTGGACTTGGTGGTGCCCCTGCCACCTCTGTGAACTCTTCCAGCTACTGCTTGCCTTGGGTTGTGGCTGAAACCCGAGTTGTAGCAAGCTCGGCCAACCCGAGCTCTAGCTAAGGTGCACTTCGGCCACCTTGCTCCGACAACATCTCCGACAGCCCCGCGACACCCCGAAGGTGAGCCTCTGATCCTCCTAAGCCTTATAAGCATGATGCTCACCTCCATTGGCATAGAAGTTAGTGAATGGTATGATTGTTACAACTTGGGCTTTTGGTGACCTATTCTTGGTCACCTTGCTCCGTTTACTGCATTTGTCGTCTGACGACAGCCAAAGGGTGAGCTTCTGAGTCCTCTCGACCTCTTGAGCATGATGCTCACTTCAGATTTGAGGTTGGAGTAAGTAGGTCTCAATAGCAACCTAGACCTTAAAGTATAATGTAACTTGAGCCGTTGCTGTTCTTGGGCTTTGTGCCATCCCCAAACAGCGACCAGGCGTTTAGTGCGTCGAGGCCCATCTACTGGTGCCCTCAGATCAGCCCGAAAGTCCTCAAATTTTGTAATTAAGTCAAATCATTAGAAATTGGAGGTTATTATGTAAATTCTCGTAAACCTAGGGGTCTACTTGCAAATGTGACCACACGTGCTGCTTCAGGCAGCGTGTATGTGTCCTCTGTACTTTTCGTTCGAGGTCCGATGGTCGTCGTTGAGCAAAAATTGATTCCCGAACCGTAAATTAGCAAAATTGCCGGTTTATTGGTGTTTCTGTGTAAATCGCTCATTTTGAGGATATTAGATGATTAGTTATCACTGCCAGGTGTCCCTGGCTATTCCCGACGTTGTCCTGGCTAGTCCAGTGACCTTCGTTTGGCGTCGGTGACTTTCGGAGCCAAATCGGCTTTTTCGGAAGTGATGTTGGTAATTATGGCCCACATCGAGCACAAATATTTACAAAATGGTATTTGGATATCCGGACATATTAAATGAATCATTCCGGAGCAGCGTATGAAGTTTCATCACGTTTGGAAACTTATAGATACTATTCGGGCCATAGTTGGTCGTTTGGCGGGTTTTTGGAAATTTTGGTAAATCTCGGGACTTGAGGAAAGTCCACTATTTAGTTGTTTTGTTTATGTAGTGTCGATGGGATGGGTATGAGTGAGTCTGTTACTGCTCAGTATTTATTGTTTAGGCCCCAGCAGTTAGGAGCCAGCACGCGAGTAGTTCAGCAGGCTTCGAGACCGCCTACACTGAGGTGGGTTGCTTCGGTCCGGGCTTTATCATCTCGGCCCTATGGGGTACCATATTTGGTTGGATCCCTGTGATTCGTACTAGCCTGATTCTATCCTTGAGCCTTACTTTTATTGTTTGATTATCTTTTGCTATTTTACCTGGACTATTACCATGTTTGCTTGGTCATTAGCTGATATTAGTATACTTAGTTTATATCTGGACATATGCCATGTGTGATTGGTCATTACATAGATTCACTCTTACTCAGACATATTAGCTTCCTTGAATTCCTTACTGCATGAGATGATACATTATTGGTATACAGATATTTGCATCCCAGTTGGGATTCCGGCTTGTTGCCGATTACCCGGTCCTTAGACCATGAGCTTGAGCATTAGCATTATGATCGCCACGCATCACTGTACTTCACATACACCATGGGATTGATCCCCCACCTGGCGTTCTTTACCGGTAAAGTGGTCGAGAGTGAGACCCGTGAGCCCTCCGATAGCACCTGAGGGTGCGGGGTTATGTTAGCCAGATAGGTGCCCGATAGTGGCTTTAGCCTGAGGTCCTAGTGACCAAAAGTGGCATTGATTGGGTACTTAGTTTCTATCATTGATGCATAGTTCATACTGGCTTATTTCAGCATGCTCTAGCACATGTATTTCAGTACCCTTATATGCTCAGAATTGTGATTATGCTTCCTGCCAGTTATTTGCATATGTATATCTGCCTTTACCTACTGACCTTTTACTATCTGCTGATTATAGTATGCCAGTAAGTGTAATTTGCTATTTTCCAGCTCGTCGTGCCCACTGGGATACATTATGTTGTATCTCACATCCTTTGGGTGACCACCATTTCAAGTAAGTCAGGAGGTGGGATGCCGGGACGATGATGTGAGCTACTCGTTAGAGTCGTTCCTTATGCCAGCTATGATTGGTCGTCACTTTCATATCTACAGTTTTAGATTGACTATGCTTATGAATTAGTGGTCTTATGATGTGGATTTGGTTAGGTTGTGTTTGATGTTTATCATATGGACTTGTAGTAGTTATATCAGCATTGTGATTGACCGTGATGTTCTGTTTATTAGTTGTGTTTAAATTACTATCTTATCTTGTACTCTGAATGTGCATTTTGTACTTGCCTAGCTGTGCATGTATAGGAAAGACTCTGTTCGAGTGGACAGAGGATTCCTTATGCATGTGGCGATCTGTTCATACTCTGGTTTTCAAGTTTAAACTTTGATTGGAAAAAAAAAAAAAAAATTTAGACCAGTTTTCAAATCTGGGGCGTGACAATTAGTCTTAGTATGATTCATTGGGTTGCTCTAGAAAGAGTTCTTCATTATCTTAAAGGTCTAATATTTTATCAATAAGAAATATTTAATTACACAACCTTATATGGCCATGTCTACTGTGGTCTCTTCATCTAATTACTATGCCTAAATATATATAGCTATCAAATCATAACAGATCATAAATCTAACTTTTACTATGGATAATTATAAATAAACTTTTAAATATAATTTGGATAAAGTCTATCTCTGACTAAATTTTAGATTAAGTTTGGATTACTATTTCCAACATCCTCTCTTAATCCAAACTTCATCTTCGAATAGCAAATTCTGTGAAATGCGCATTTTTGATTTTGCATTCTCCGTTGTTGTCGCTGTCATTGTTGTCGTGTTCGAGTTGTGCAACATGCATGAGACCTGCCCAATTATGCTGCCATGCGCAAAATCTTTGTCACCTGTAATCCTGATTATTCATATCATCCTTAAAAATCTACGGATTTATCCAAAAATTTGGATTTGCTGGTTTCAATGTGTGCACCTTGCACCATACCAAAACTCCTTATTTTTAATTCATATTTTTGTCTGTCTTTTTCTTTTCTTCATCCACATTATGATATATGAATATTTCTTCAATAATATTAGAAAATGAGTCAACTATCTCTTTGACTTGATGCGTAATTACTTCATCGCAAGAAAAATTCTTTACTTATATCATCATTGTGAATTTTTTTGTCGGTCTGAGTCGCATCGTTTTGATCATCAGTATATTTTTCACAAATCTGATTTTCTTCAAGATTTTGATCAGATTTTTTTTTTCCAAATTTCTTTGCAAATCGGGGTTATTGTATTTTCGTCGTTGGGTTTAATTTCTTCTTCTTGAATTTCATTCTTTTCCTGCAAATCTTCTCCTCTAATTTTCGCTAAGATTCTCCACATTTCTCGTGCTATTTTTATAGTTGAAATTTTTTCAACCAACGATAATTCCACTGTTTGAAAAATATATGACAACTTTTCTGTCTCTCTTTCTAAATTCTTCTCTACTAATTTTTTTTTTTCTTCACAATTTCTATTCTCTACCACATCCCATAAATCTTGGAATTCTAAAAAAACATCGAATAATAATTTTTCATCGTTTAAAGTTCGTTCCATTAAACTTTGGTAAACTAGGTTGAATAAACCAATCTAAATCCATAATGAAACTTGAAAAATCAAAAATTAAGTTTCAAACTTGTACCTTCCTATTCGAATGACGTCCTTATTTCAGCGATTTCTTTTAGATTTTCTTTCGGCTTACTTATCTAGCCCCGCTGGCTATTTTGACAAGTCTTTTTGATCTTTTCACGGGCTCTCCTCGCTCTCTTTTCGTCAAGCGTCACAACCACATTCTCTCGTGTGTTGTGCAGAGGCCAACTTCTTCAAAGCAATTCTTTTTCTTCGATTTCATCTGGACGTCACCTTCTTCAATCTACTAGGAGTCGCTTGATTTTAATGTAGCTATCTGGTACATTGGTTCTGTATTCTTTTCAAATCTGTTGTCGTCTGGCTTAGAATTCGTTCGGTACTTTCCGGTTCCGATACCAAATGTTGGAAACATGAAAAGCTCTGATACCAATGGTTGGAAGCGTAAAAAATATCTGATACTAATTATTGGAACCGGTATTCATATATACCAATTATATATTTCAGGATCTAAAATTCTAAAATAAAATAATATGAAGAAGAGACATTGGAGAATAACTAATACTTTATCAATAAGAAATATTTAATTACACAACCTTACGTGGCCATGTCTATTGTAGCCTCTTCATCTAATTACCACGCCTAACTATACATAGCTATCAAATCATAATATATCACAAATCTAATTTTTATTTTGGATAAATATAAATAAATTTTTAAATATAATTTGGATAAACAATATCTCTAACTAAATTTTAGATTAAGTTTGGATTACTATTTCCAACATGATTTGCATGATAGTGTGGCTTATGCCGACTCAGCACGAGAAATATGGGTTGATCTCGAGGAGCAGTTTTCACAAGGCAATGCACCTCGTGTCCATAAACTTAAGCGAGATCTTTCTCTTCTTAATCAAGGTAATCTTTCTGTTGATGCTTATTACACTAAGCTAAAACCTTTGTGGGATGAATTACAACAATATATGATGGTTCCAAATTATACTTGTGGCGCCGCAAAAGCATTTGGAGCCACTTGTGAAATAGAGAAGGTTCACCAATTTTTATTAGGTTTGAATGATAGCTTCAATATTATTCTCTTCCAAATCTTAAGTACTGAACCTCTTAGTTTATTCCATTGTAACTAAAGAAGAGAAACGATAGGTTGTTGCTTCTCCACGGCTACCTATTGTAGAAGCAACTGCCTTAGTTGCCAAGGTGAGCAATATTAATATTCAAACAAATCAAACCAAGTCACATGAATGATGTGATCGCTGCATGAAATCCGGCCATAGCAAAGAATGCTATTTTGAGATCATTGGTTATCCACCAAACTGGCGAACACACAACGTGAAAGAGCTACAATCGATCAAAAATATTCTTGGCACCACGTGGTTCTTTCGCAATAGCAACCATTAAAGAAACACAAGAAGCTACACGACAACCATCGACAAATCAATCTCCAATATATGGTCTTACAATAGATTAATACTATCAACCCATGAATCTTTTGAATGGTGAAGCATCATACAATTCTGCAAATCTTGCCGGTAAGCCCTTTCATTCTACTGCTTGGATTACAATAGTGGTGCTTCTGATCATATGACATCTTCTCTTTTTATATTAAATAAAACATCTACTTGTTCTAAGCCTGTTAAGTTGCCCAATGGCTCCCTATTATTTGTTACACACATTGGCAAAATTGCTCTTTCAGATAATGCTGTTCTTAACAATGTTCTTTGTGTTCCGAAGTTTACTCGTAACCTTTCATCTGTAAGCAAACTCACTAAAGAACTTAACTGTGCTATCCTTTTCTTTCGTGACTTTTGTATCCTTCAACACCTAACCTCGAGGAAAGCTGATTTGAGTGAGTAAGCTATGAGATGTAATCTATTGCACAATACCTCATTAAATTGGAATCTATTGCACCATACCTCTTGTCCCTGTTGCCCTTCAAGCAAGTCAAGACACATCCCCATTACTATGGCATATGCGTCTTGGTCATGCTTCTATGGATCGTTGGTCTGAAATTTCTCATTTATCTTGTCAATTATCTTCTAGTGTTAAGGATAATTGTGATATTCGTCATCGTTCTAAACAAACAAGAAATTTTTTTCCATTAGACATAATAAAAGTTCTAAGTGCTTCTCTTTGATTCATTGTGATATTTGGAATGGTTATTCTACACCTTCACATAATGCTGCACATTATTTCTTAACTATTGTCGATGATTGCTCTCGTTGCACTTGGGCCTTCCTAATGAAACATAAATCTCGAACATTTACTTAAAATATTTTTGCAATATGATCAGCACCTTATTTAAGACTCAAGTTAGACGAGTTCATAGATAGTGATAATGGTAGTGAATTTACGTCTGATCCGAAGCAATTTTTTTCTGTTCAAATAGTATTGTGCACCAAACTTCCAATGTAGGTACTCAACAAAATAGGAATGTAGAGAGAAAACACCATTAATCTTCTTGAAGTACCTCATATCTAACATTTTCAAGCCAGCTTTCCTCTTAAGTTCCGAGGCAAATGTGTTTTAATTGTTGCATACCTTATTAATCTTCTTCCTATACCTGTATTGTCTGGTCAAACACTTTATGAGGTTTTGTTCAACAAATTACCTAGTTATACCCATCTTCGTGTTTTCGGTTGCTTTTGTTATGCTCAAAATCATTCTAAACCTCGGAGAAAATTTGATGCAAGAGCTACTCGCTATATCTTTATTGATTATCCTTTTGGCCAAGAAGGTTATCGAGTCTATGATTTAGAAACTCACAAATTTTTTATTGTGTTGGGAATCTGGTACTCGCCCCGGTACCAGATTCTGTGAATCTGCAACCCGCTCCAGTACCGCAATCCACTCCGGTACTATCTAGTGCTGGGATTCCGTAACGGAAGCATCAAATCAGATTTTTATCATAAATCCGTTCCCTCAATAAAAAAATGGAACCAATACAACTACAAAGAGAAGAAAAATCAAACTAGAAAATATGTGGATGAAATAAGATTTATTAACCAAAAGAAGAATTACACTAACTCTTCTTCTACAATAGAGTAGCTTCAACCCTAGCCCTTCTTCTAAATCTCTCTCATCCTTCTCTCGTCTTCTATAAATCTAGAAAACTTCTCTCTTTGAACGCATCCGTACGTACATCCAAAATCATGGACACCTTGGCCATGCTATATGGGTGTGGCTAAATCCTAGCGCCCACCACCTCCATGTCACATGGGTGTGACCACCACCGTCAAATAATAGCATATATGCTATATTTATAGCTTACATCAAAAGCTATCCAAATCCTAATTTAAATAGATTTTTATTAATTTTTAAATCTTATCTCCGACAGATTTAAATATTAATCTTAATATAACTAGAATTCAACTACAAATCTAATCAAATCCTAACAGTTTCTTATTCTAGAATCAACTTTTATCATATTTAAGATGTATAGAATGACACTAATAATGCATGATTGAGCCTTGCAATATTTTCTTCACTTTCAAATTCATCTATTGATCTTTATGCATTTTTTGATGCAGATTGGGCAGGTTGCCCTCTCACTTAACCATCTACAAGTAGATTTTGTACGTTCATAGGAGCTTTGCATATCAAGGAGGTTAGAAAAATAGGCTACAGTAGCTCTTTCAAGTGCTGAGGCCGAAAATAAGTCGATGGCAATCACTATGGCAGAGTAAACACAGATCTTTATTGTTGCGAGATTTAGGAGCAGTTTTTCATAATCCACCTATACTTCACTGTGATAATCGTAGTGCCCTACGCATGAGTACTGTTAATTTTGTATTCCGTGCATGGTAGAAAGCACACTGAGATTGACTATCACTGCGTTCGAGAAAGGGAAGCTGCATGGCTTCTGGTTATACAATTTGTTTCATCATCTTCTCAAATTTTAGATCTCTTTACAAAACCTATGCAAAAGGCATCACTTCAGGATTTAATTAACAAGCTGGGCCTATACACTAGGCCTAGCTTGAGTAGGAGTAATGACAAAGAAGAGACAAATAATAATAAAAAATGTTAATCAAGATAAACACTCAATCAAGGTGGCCAAGGAGAATGTTTATCAAGAGATTGCAATCAGTCTCAGAAAAGTAAGGTGATATACATGGCAGATTTATATAGCAAAATTGTAGAGCATTCTTCATTACATATTTCATCATTTAACATGTATTATTTTTATATTAGAACTTCTATATTGGTGGGGATGTTCAACCATCTTGCAATAGCTACATACTATAAAGCTCTCAATAGTACTGAGAGTCTTCACATTAAGAGATTGAGTTATTTTGTCAATTATTATCCACATTTTATTTTTAAAACACCCCTATGCTTCTAGCATAGTGTAATTAAGCCCTCTATGATATGTGACTTTTATCAAGCTTAGACACCTACATTTAAACAGCAGCAATTCCACATGAATTTTTATGTATCATAGAGTTTGAATTTGACTTGGGCACATCTAAACTTGAATACACTTGGGAGAGGGCCATACAAAATATGAATTGTGATGCTCAACCAGATTCAATCAAACCGTGTTGTAAATTTAGCATTGCTCTTAATTTCTATGTTGAAGTCTAAAATTCAAAATTACGCAATTAAGGCAACATTAATGAGAGTGCGTGGGTTGAATAATCAAGTCAGATTTTCTAAAAATGTCATCCAGAACTGTTTGTTTTCTAGCAGAAGCACCATAAGATGATAGAAGCAGCCATTCTTTTTATCTATTTTTTTCTCTTGAATCTTAATAATGCAACCATATCAATGAACCATTAAACATACTGTACCACATCAAGGGAAGCCAATTCTAATGCAATGGATTTCTAGAATGGGCCAGTTTCGTTCCCTGCTACTTCTACCATAAAAGCTCTGCACATTTTCGTTCGTCAAATCCCCAGTATCTGCTTCTTGAATTTGAAAAATCTTTACCAAATCTCCAAACAGGTACCACGAGAAAATTTTCCGCAAAAGCTCATCTCCGTCATGAATGAAAATAACAAAACCTACTTAGCCGCCGCATTGTTGTATGTACCTGCTAAAATGATTCTACAACTTCACCAGATCTCTCGCACTGATTCTACAACTTCACCAGACCTACATCTTCGTAACTTAACATAGTGAAGCGATGTTTCAAGCATCTGGAATAACAAATACAGTATAAGATTTCTGAAATATCAAGAACCAGAAAACCAGAAGCCCCCTTGGGTCTCATGTCTCTCAGCGGTTGAATCATTGAAATACCAATAAAAGCCCCTAGTATGCTTGCACGTCCCAATATAGCATCAAAGAAGGGGCAAAAAAAATTGAAAAACAGAGAGAAAGAAATCGAACTATAATTAAGAAGAAAATTCAGATGGCTCTAGAGCGAACCAGCTACAAAATTTAAAACTGTTTCAGTTGTGAATGACATCTAGCAGGAAGCATCTCATATTAAACGTAAATCTCTGCTGTGCTTTACATTTGCCACGTATCCCTGTTCTCGCAATATATTGAAACAATGCCTCTTTTGCTTGCTCTTGTATGCAAATTTTTGACCTATTTAGATGGACTAGTAGCAGATGGTTTGTTTCCTAACTTCTTGGCACCAGTGGAGTTCGAGCTCCCATTACACCCCACTTTGCCATTTTCCATCTCAACAATACCATTTTCCGGAGAAGTTTGTGGAGAGCTGTTGCCAATGGGCGAAGCAGTAGTTGGCTCCAGAGATGAGTTGGGGTCACCGGACGGTGGAGAGACTGGAGCCGGCTGAGCTTGGGCCGGAGGACTAGACCCAGGAGGGGGGAGAAAGACCCCGGTGCCGGGGACGGGGAGCCGAGGGACAGAGTGCCTCGGGGGAGGGGCCACTGCCCACCCAGGCGTGGGGGCCGGTGCTGGATATGCCATGGCCGCAGCAGGCGCAGGGGCCGGGCCAACAAAGAGTGGCTGGATTCCATTGGCAGGGAGCATGTGCGGAGGCCGGACAGATGGAGACGGAAGGACACCGGATGACGGGAGGGCTCCGAAGTGTTTAGGGCGGGGAAGGTTGGATGGCCTAACTGGTGATGATATTCCACCCCAAGGTGAAGGTGGAGGTGCCGAGGTCGAAGTAAAGTATGAGCCTTCAGAAGGCAGAACGGCTTTCTTCAGTTGGGACTTTCCAAATGTTAGTAATACGCGCTGCTTGCGTACGGAGGGGATGGCGCGCTTGGCTAGATCTGCGTTTTTACCCTGAAATATGAGAAGAGCCCTGGAAATGGAGAGACAAGGCAAGATTGACGTTAGAAGCTCTAGTGAAAAAGTTAAAAGGCAAATTAAAATTTAACCTTGCTATCTATTTCGCCTTCATAGACTTAACTGTGACAATTTAGTCCCTGAAGTTTGTTTTGCATAACAATAAAGTCCATCTTTCAATATATCATCAAGAAAAGGGTTCCACGTCAGCACCATACTTAGACTTTGCTTTGCCAAGTTTGAAAATTCGAGAACAAAATTAAAGCCGGCATCAAAATTCAGAGGCTATATAGCTGAACATGGAACTCCAAGGAGGATATCAAATTGAACTTTAGGAACCGAATTGTTACTACTGAAAAACTACAGACGAAACCAAACTCCGGTTCAAACTTCAGGAACTTGTAATTATGTAAAAGAAAGTAATCTACTAATGACCACCTGAAGCACGATCAGAAATCATGAGACTATAGGAAGCATATGTACCATATGAAAAATCGAAAAGCAAAAGCACACAGCAAGGAAATGAGGCATACCCCATTTGAAGAGACAGCTTGTGAGAACCTCTATAGTCCCCACGGTGATCTCCTCCTATTGTTCGGCCAAAGAACATGTCACAGTCAGTCAAACATAAGGTAGAAACAGGCCTACCATACCAAGGAGGCCATACATGAGGCTGAGAATGATCCCCCTGAAGAAAGTACCCAAAGTCAGGCTCATTCGTCCAATTTTCTCAATCATTAATGCCAACTTTTGAATAAGTTACCTCATTAAAGAAGTCAACGATACAATAATCAGGCTTAAAAGGTAACACTTGCTGGTGAGCCAAGTGATCAAATACATCCTGCACTAAGCTAGGAATAGGTGCCACCTTCCTCTCTGAAATTTTTGTTTTCATGGTCCACAGACTGTCATTGGAAGATCTATGATGATAGTCAAACCCTGATATGAGAGGCTTGGACTTACCCGTTGAATTATCAGATGTAATTTCATCTTCAGGGGGTCCCTCGGTAATAGGAATGCCTAACTGAATCATTTCCCTTCCGTGCCCCTTCATCGGTCTTTTTGCTATAACAAGTGTGTTCCCTGCTTGTCGTCATATTCAATGTTCAGTTTAAAGTAGCAATTAAAGAACCAAAGAAAAGTTAAATATATGTACTCAGCTTTTTTATATCCATATTCTGTATTAAAATAGTGGAGATCTTGTATCTGCTCCCAGTATCATAGTCAAGTGTTTTCCCAACCAGAAAGGAATTAGCAGTATGAAATGAACTTGCAGAAAAGATTTCATCAAACCAACTATCAAAAACATTGGATTCATTTCATTTCTACTAACTTGTTTCCAAATTTCCAAAGAAGCATTTGTTTGAATCATAAACAGTTAATTAGTCTGACCTTTTCAAATAAAGCATTACTTTTCTTTGCCTGAAGAATTAGAAGGAAAATAATTTCTTGTATCATCAAAAACCCCGAGGGATAAGCAGATTCAAAGATCAGATTGTTTTAAGCCTAAGTAGCATTGGAGTTGATGACTTTTGCTTTGGGTAAATAACACTATTGGCCTCTGAACTTACCACAAAGTCTCACATCGGTCATCGTAATGTCAATTTGTTGCAATTTAGGCACTAAACTACAATATTTGTTTCAATTGGGTCAATCTATCAAACTGATTTATCGGGGCTTGTTTGCTTTACATTCACAAGCCAAGTTGAGTGCTATTCATTAGTTCAGTGGGGTCACTCTATCAAACTGACTTCAGGGTTGCGCTTTAGGTTTTTTTTTTTAGGCAACTAGGCTCAACAGTCAGCTCGGCTTGGCACTTACCTGGAAATCAGCCCTAAACAATTCAGAGTTTCCCTAGTTGATGGAATATGTGTGGTGAATGATTTAGTTGCCATATCATCTACTAGAGAAGATGCCCATGTGATAAAGCAGCCACGTCATTTCTTGAAGGTGACATGGTAGTTGAATTAAATAGACTTGAGATGACACGGCAGCTAAATCAGTTGACACATTATCGCCAAGTCATAAACTAAATGGAGTTTGACAGGGTAACCCAATCGAAACGAAAATTCAAGTTCAATAACTCAATTGCAACAAATTGAACAAAGATGATTCAAGTGAAACATCGCTAGACAACCAGTGATTAATAGTAATTTACCCTTTCTAAATTTACTATAGCAAGAGCAAAAAGGCTAAGCAAAGAGCTTACCGTGAAGTTCTTTACGACGCCCAGAAGCTCTCATTTCATTTGCCCACAGGAGTAGCTGGTTTATCTCAGTAATATCCACCGAGTCCTCATAAAGCTTAAGCCCTTCAACAACATTTACCTACAAAGAGAGATTCTTATCTAATTGTCGGCATGAACAAGGTTATGTTTTCTCATATTGAAAGGCCAAATACGAGGCACATGGTTTGATCTAAATTCCAAGAACGCTGTACAAGGACTTACCATTTTCCCATCAATTAACTCATTAGCAACAAAATCTTTTGGAGTTAGGGTTAGCTTCTCATTTCCATCTTGATCTGGCATAATACAGCCACTATCTTGGGGAACAGAATCACTGCTAGCCTCTAAAAAATATTAAAGGGAACGACAAGTGAGTGCATCAACTAACACATTCTCTTTTGAAAAATATTGATGAGAAAGGTAATAATACATGTGATTTCCAAATGACCAACACCATTAGCATATAATATGACACTGAAAAGGCAGAGAGTTATATATGAGAAATCAGAATTACAAAAGACATGAGTAAAGAACAACTGATTACATGATCATACTACTCGACGTTTATAAGAACAGTCTGAGCATAACATGAAAAAAGTGATTTTCGAGGAATTTTAACCCAATCATGATAGCCAATCATCAATGTATTTAATCAGCAGGCTGATAAGCTAAACTAGAACAAAATGAAAGTAGATTGCAATAGCTTAATAACCACTGGATCAGATTGACAATGGTTATAAGAGAAATTGTGCATTTAAAACAACTGATGTTATTTACTTCCATCTACGTTGTTGAACCAAAATAAAAATAAGCTCTATATATCAGCCTTTTCTTTGCAAAGAGAATAAACCTATGAACTGTGAAGATATTTGTGAAGATTCAACTAGTAAATGAATTTCTAAAGGTAAAAGACACACAGATAAATAAATTAGCCACCACAGTGAGAAAGAAACAAATATAAAAATGGTAAAACATGGATCACTAACTGCAAAAGATAATTCAAAAATATCAACAAAAATAAACTAACATATGTGGAAGCAGATGATCTACCACCAGGTTTAAGAGATATAGTAACAAAGGAAAAAGAAAAAAAAAAAAAGGTGATTGATTGTTGAACAATTATTTGATAAATGACCATGCCAATAGAATCGGCTGAGCCACCAATTGCAACCCTGCCATTATTTACCAATGTTTTAAAATTACTGTAGTAGTAGTTGGAGGTTGCAAATATTATTAAATAAAACTAGTTCTTTTTGATCCTGCAGCAGTATTTTTCATGTGACATTATCATGCCCCAGATGAAAGAGGCATAAATTAAAAGAAACATGGATGATGATGATGATGATGATTATCATCATGATTTATGATGCACTTTTCTTAAACAATAGCGGAACAAAGATTGTAGAGCTGTAGCATAGAAAGTTCTATTATATAATTAATTAAAGAATTATTTGATGAAGCACCCTTTTGCATTGTCTCAGAAATATGATAATCTTGTTCAAACTTCCATAAAGAAATTGACAATCGAAATCAGGTGCCCAAGGCTATGACACTGTGAGAATTATCCATATATAATAGAGATCATGCCATCAAATATAACAAACTGTAGTGAAATTACAATTTCCTAAACAGAGAATCTCGACAACATAGTATACAATAAGGTTTCATAGTAACAACAAGCAATATTTTAACAAACAAGAGATATCAGTGGAGAAACATCCTGTGTAGATCGAGGCAAAGTGGGAAATATCTTTTGCTTGCTCCTGCAGGATCTGACTAGTTGGTACGCCTCAAAGAAGGTAAATAAGCAATGTGCACGAATGAACTAACAGTTTGCACAATTTACGACCAAAAATTGCAATTCATGTTGTTTAAAAAGGCAAGATAGGGAAGAAAAGGAGAATGCATGAGAGGTATAAGAAATAAGAATAAAGGTGAAAGCTGAATAACATTATGAATAGGGAAGAAAAATTAGCTCATTAGAGATGATTTCAAAATGTAGCCAGTATGGAGAGTACAATATAAAGATTACAGAAAGAATGTACAGGTCTTACAAGGAAAGGGACTCCAACTAAAGAAATTATGGTTCTATCCAAGATTCAAAACCAAAGGGACACGGATTTAACAGATGCAAGAATTTTATAACTAAACACATCAAGACATTGACATTATCCACAGTATGGGTAGGGACTTGCAGCATAAAAGAAATACAAAGCAACAGCCAACAAGATAACAGTTTTACAATTCTCAAAAGGAGAAAAAAAAAAAAAATGCAATCAACTTCAAGAGAAATTTCATAACAAGGTCATAAAGAAGCAATTGAACTAACGGAGAGCTATTACTAATAAAAGAATCTTATATCTTATATTAAGATAAAATCAAATCATCAACAGATGGAGCAATTAGCATTCAATTTGATTAGGCATCTTATAAAGCTGAAGTTGGATAGGATTACATTGGTGGTCGTGTATGGATAAGGATTAAAGGTGAGACCACCTCCAAGAATCTTTAAAAGTTTGTCCTATCAGAAAAGTTTGATGAGTACTTTCAGCCCCAGAATTTATTCACTCAATAAAGTTAGGCCTCTGAAAATTTATCTTTTCGTGAAATTCCATTCTTCTTTCACATCAAATTTGAAGGCTCCTAGCAGCAATAGAAATCACAGAAAGGATGATGTCAAGACTTTAAATATTATATGTAACTGCCAACACTACATCATGAGCTCTGCTATAAGTATTGATATTCCAGGAGATAAAACACAAAGGTTTTGTTAGTTTGGAAATATCGACACTTCCTAATAGATCGGTGTTTTGAGCTGTCTTTTTCATCATCACTCATTAAAAATTTCCAGGTCCTTACGAATTAAAACCCAAAAATGCAAATGCAGACTGGCGATCAATGTTCTAAAACATGCCTATGTTTCGCGGGTAGCCAAGACATCAAACAACATAAGCATATGCACGTGCATATGTAGGTACTATGTGATTTAGAAATAAAAAATAATATATACAATACCTTTAAATATGGATTTAGAATTCAGGGTTTAAGATAGATATGATATTTTATTAATATCACACTCGCCACAACTACTCTGCCCCTTACAACTCTCCCTCTTGCTAATCTTTAGGTACTGCTCTTTAATATAGGCTACTTTTATTTGATTGAACAGTGACCTCACATATGACATGCAGACAGCAAATGCTGTCAATATGGGGTCAAGTAAGGTGTACAATCTGCATATCAGAAAGATGGATCATTAGCAAATAAAGGCATATAATGCATATACAGTCCATATGCAGAGCACCCGCATGGAATCTAGGCACCATCTCATCTGCTTTCTAGAATTGTACCTCCACAATTCCTTGCTTACCTTTTTTTTTTAACTTGATACGAAAACAACATATATCGATAGATGAAGCTAACAACAAAGAAAGATCTGAAAGCAGAATTAGGCTAGAATACTTCTAGAAGTAAACGGGATTTACTTCCACATCGTTTCTGTCGATGAGGAATCCGAATTGATGATCCATACCGTTAAACTTGATCTCTAGGCTATTTGAACTCCTTAGATTTCAAATTTCACAACTTTATGGTATCATTTGCCTAGTAATCCAGTGGTCTCAAATTAACTTTATATTAGCCATTAAAAAATGTTAATTTTGCGACTAAAATACTAGGCAAATGATGTCATAAAATTGCGAAATTTGAAACCTATGAAGTTCAAATAGCTTAGATCAACCATAACGGCAGGGATCGGCAATTGGGATTCCCCATTACTGGAAATGGTGCAGAAGTAAACTCCCATATTTCCTTCTAGAAGCATTCCAGCTGAAACCACGAAAGCAACATAATCAAGTAAATATTAAATGAAACAGTCAAAACATACCTCCTGCCAGAA
Source organism: Tillandsia leiboldiana (assembly GCA_029204045.2). Taxonomy (NCBI): domain Eukaryota; kingdom Viridiplantae; phylum Streptophyta; class Magnoliopsida; order Poales; family Bromeliaceae; genus Tillandsia; species Tillandsia leiboldiana. The sequence goes on from CM055075.1 coordinate 7,701,139, forward strand.
TTGTCGGGCTGTCGCCTGTGACAGCCGGTTCTGACCTACTGCTATGAGTTTCAACAGGATTTTCTCCTTCAGTTTGCAAACAATTCGACTTGGAGCAAAAATTATTAACCCCTGGGTGTCATGCAAAAGAAACAAAAAGGAAAATTTTAAATCAATCAATCCAACCTCTATGCGCAAAAGAGAATTAAAACAACCTGCAACATATGAAACACATTATTTAAATTAACAGGATTATTTTGTGCATAATGCATTCATTCACTAAGCCAAAAAGGGCAACATGCCAAAGAAAGTAATAGCAAAATTACTACTTTCTGTAAAAAAATAAGCTAAAAAATGTGTACACAAACTGATTTGGCAATCAACTGACCCCAATGTTACATCTGAAATAAGTCAATGCGAATAAGCGTTCAATAATTTAAGAGAATCCAAAGAAATAGCTGCATCATCAAGCTAGTACTATAAAAGAGGCAAATAATCCATTCTCACCACCAGTCCCATCCGGCATCTGGGCTTCGCTCTTCGTGTTCCGATCCTTCTCCTTCTCCTTCTCCTTCTCCTTCTCTGATCCGTGATTCTCTCTGGCCCCATCGAACTGGTTACCGTACCGGTGCCCAAACCCGGCCCTCCTCCCATCCTTCTCCTTCGCCCCATCAAAATGCCGCGCCAGCGGCGGCAGCGGGGGCGGAGGCGGTGTGGGCACCATGGGCGGCGGCGGCGGCTGCTGCTGCCGCCGCCACCCGACCTGCTGCAGAGCGAACGTGACGTCCGCCACGGGAAAGTACTGTTGCATGTGGAGCACCGGCGCCCAGCTGCAGCGCCTATGGTTCACGCACGCCGCGACGTAGTCGTACTCCCCGGGCTCCCCCACGCAGCGGAGATGGTGCAGCAGCAGATCGATCATGGCGTTCGCCGCCGTGAACTCCGCCCTCAGCCACGAGATGAACCCGTCCCTCTCATCGAACACCCACCCCCTCTGCACCTCCCCCCCGCCGCCACCGCCGCCGCCGCCGACACCCGCCGACATTGCCGCCGCCACGCCGGAACCCTAATCTCTACTCATCCCCTCCTAGATCCGGCGGAGAATCCACCGATCCGATCGAAAACCCGCGATCCAAGGGGCAATGCGTGTGGACTTGGGGATCTACAGATCGATCGCACGAGTAAGAATCGATTAACTACAGATTCGTTCTACGGACCCGGCTTGATCTGAGGTATTCGAATCCCACCGAATGGAAAGGGATTGAGGGGAGGAGATCGTTGGGATCGGGGATCTAGGGTTTTGGAGAGGAGGAGGAGGAGGAGGAGGAGGAGGAGACTGGTGCCTTGCGAGGCACGCTTCTCCTGCTGCCGCCCATATGAGAGAGAGAGCGAGAGAGAAAAGAAGAAGAAGAGAAGAAGAAAAGAAGAAGAGGAGGAGGAGGAGAGAGAAAGAGACGGATATTGGAGGGAAGATTCGTGGCGCGATGAGAGGCCCGGGCGACCGCATAGAGGTCTCTATGCGGAAACGGAGCACCGTACGGACGGTGAGGATCGCTTTCGAAAGGTCAATGGACGGTGGGATGTTGTTGCTTCGGATTAATACTGGTGTCGGTTGGGGCGGGACTTGGGAGGGGCATTTACGGAAAAAGCTGTGGGAAATCACGCACGAGTCGTTATTGCTAGTCTACTGTGTAATACAAGTTATATTGCCTACACCAGGTGTTTATTCACACACTTTTAACATACTCTTCGCATCATATCATACTTAATTATTTAAGCATAAGTGCACCACCTTTGAATTTATTTTTTTACCAATATTATTTTTTAAATTATATTATTCTATCAATTACCCACTAAATTTTAATAAAAAATTATTATTATTCTAATTTTACAAATTTTTATCTAAAAACTGAAAACGTATAAATATTAATGGCTTATATATTTTTAAAAATATTAACTGTTTCTAGCATAAGTGGCAAAGAACTTGGTGGTTGATATCCGAGATTCCGAGTTTGAAGTCTAGTTATTTGATATTTTCAGCTAAATTTATTTCAAAAATAAACTACAATAAATTGTATATTTTAAAAAAAATTCTATAATTTTATGTAGCACCAAAATTAATATTTAGAAAAAAACTATTATTTAATTTTTTTAAAAAAATGGATAAAATATATTATTTATAGATTTTTTAAATATGATAAAACGTATATTAAAAATCATTTCATTAAATATAATTATAAATATAGTGCATTTAAAAATACAAACGGTAAAAAATATTCTTATTATTGATATATGTATTTTTTGCGCTGAATATAATGAAAAGTATGACAATTATAATAATTAATTTATTTAATTGTTAGCCGCTGGGAATTATATTTACGAATTTAATATTTTATATAAAGATTGGTGAATTTTTTTTTAATATATAAGGAAAAATTTTATTTAAAGAAAATTATAAGTAAGATGAGTTTATTTAAAACTAATCTCTGTAACCACAAAGAACGTATTATAAATCTGTATGCATTTAAAATTATAGTTCAGTTATAAATATATGCAATTAAAACGGTTACTGAAAACAAGTTGTATTTTTTATTTACTGAAAATTTTCCCCAAGTTTTAAGGGTGCAGTGTATTGGATACACATCATGTACACCACGTGCACGTAGTAATTTCCTTTTTGTTACATGGAAAACGAAACCCGTTTATCTAAAGCGGCGAGTAGGGGAGTGGGAAAAGATTAGGGAAGTGGTCCAAAATCATTAAATTCATTTCCCACGTTTCACGAGATCTTCCATCTTAATACAGAGTCTACGATAAGCGACTGCGTACGTATATGACGCACCTACAAAGACTTTTACTATGGGCGGATTTTGAAATACCCCTAACAATTTTACAATTTTTTTTATTTTTATTTTTTATTTTTTTAAAGCTTATGTCTGTTTTACGTTCTCTTATCTAAAAATAAAAAAAAAACCTTTATATTTTATCAATTTTTGTTTAATATTAAAAATTTATTGAATTTTGTGAATACTGAGATAGAAGAGTATAAAATCTATGATTTTTTTTAGAGTATATAAGTAAAATTCAAACTTATACATTCTAAAAGAAAGTGTAGATCATATTGCACCAAAATCTATAACTTTTTTAGAATATATAAGTAAAATTCAAACTTATACATTCCAACAAAAAGTGTAGATATTGCACTTTTTATTCTAGAGTTCACAAAAATGTAAATAAGTTTAGTAAAATAAATTAATATGATAAATAGAGAATGTTGATCTTTGGATGAAGAAGATCGATATAAGTTCTATACCCCACTATGAGGTGTACTAGTAGCATTGCTCGATTAAATTATATAGACACCCCTTAAACCTTAGCTGATTTTAAAATTGATATGAAAATATTTTTTATTTGATTCACTCCCCCCTCTACTTACTAAAGTTTCTTGACAATTTTAAAAATTATGTTAAAATCAAAAGGCTAGTAAAATACAAAGCTAATAAAATACATTTAAATGTTAATATTGATCAATATCTTTTAATTATTATAACTACAAAACAAATAAAATAGCACACTATAAATTAGAAAGCTAAATAATATTAAACTATATTAGAATTTGATGAGACCAAAATTTTCTGCCACGGGAGGAAGTGACACGTGACATCAACCATCGGTTGGAAGACACCAGCCAACAGGGGTTTGAGTCAATAAGGAACGACTTGCGTCTCGATTGAGACCAGCCCCAAATACGGAGGCATACAGCATGTGGTACGTTATTGGTTGAAGACATCAGTCGATAGGAGGAAACAACCTACAAAGAGGACCAATGCCTTGTTCAGGACCAGCTTCGACTGCCACAAGGCATTCGACCGACCTGATTAGACGGTGAAGCAGGCGGGGTCGGGATCAGCCTCAGGCTTATCAAGCCAAAGAATAAAGGGTCCACGCATAGTTGTAGACCAGTTTCGGGTTCGCAACAGTATAGTGCAAAGCCCATGCCAGCAGACGAAGACCCCAGCCGAAGAAGGGTTTGCGTCCCAATTCGAATCGGTCCTAGGCACGTAGGTGTACGTCACCAGACGACGTGACCAGCCGACAGAAATACAGTTCAGTTGAAGAGGAGCCTACGATCTGGTCCAGGAAGAGGCGATCAACCGAAGGATCACTATCTCGTCTAGGACCGTCTCTCGACCGAAGACAGATACAAGGCCGCCTCAATCAAGCGACGAAAGAGGCGAAGTCAAGGTCAATCCTCAGTTGCCCGAGACTGCAAAAGGAAAGATCTTGAAGAGAAGGGAAGCGAGATTCAGGAGCGAATCTCGTAACAGACCCCGAAGCGGCAAGCGACGCTCAACAAAGGGAGGCGTTGAGGATCACGCTTTGTTACAACGATTAAGGGGTTAATCTAGAGGGGCAAGCAACGCCCAGCGCCGGAAGGCGCCGAGAATTACACCCCGACGCAATAATTAGGGGATGAACCTGGATGGAAAGCTACGACCATCCCATTGAGGTTAATCGACTCAAAAGGAAATGGTTGAGGATTTCCCGATAACCTCTCTCAGATTATGCTGATCATTCAAAATTCAAAATCGGCGCCTAATAACATGGTTCCGGAAGTGTATAAATACCTGAACCATCGAAGAGATCAAGGGCCGGCAATTCTCGTAAGCCCATTACCACCCCAGCTCTTCATTTATCTAAGAGTAGGAGTAACTTAACTTTTTTTCTTTCTTTTTTTTTACTGTTTTCCTAAGAGTAGGCTTAATTAATCTTTTTAACCCTTTTCTCCACTTGTATCCCCATCTTTTATCAATATAAAGTGTAAATCGGCCTTTTGGTCGTGTCTTTATTTGTCTTTGCATTTAGAGTGTAAACCAACCTTGTGGTCGTGTCTTTATTTGCCCTCGTGTATACTTTAAAACTTTTATCGACACATCAGTCGTACATTTACCCACGAGCGTTTCGACTCATATAAGTCGAAACCAACGATCCCTCTCTAGCTCCACGAACCCGCTTCGGCAGTCACCGGTCGCTTGCGGTTGCGAGGAGTTACCAGAGGTAGAACCCGGCCGAGCGGATCCCTCCTCGGCCCGATCGCTTGATTGTTGGCACGCAACGCATTTTGACACCTTCTGGAGGGTCACCCAGCAGGGGCCGGTCACGCGCAAGCCACATTTTTGCCCCAACAGAATTTAATCAAAAAATACATCTTACAAAGTCAATGACCCTTATTCCTCTAAAATATCACATTTATTTATTGGCTTATTAAGAAAATGTAGTGTTTCGATACTCAGTAACTGTTCGGGTGCAATAAAGTTAGTCTACCGACATATTTGGAGATTGTGGAGTTGAGCATGAGTCGTTTTAGCGCGAAATAGACGTAAAAACAGACTCAGGATTGTGAGACCAAAGAAAACTAAACTTTCCAAAGATTTTGGGCTCCCAAATCAGATTTTGGACACCCGGATTAGCAATTTTGCTCCGCAAAGTTTCGAATCCTTCCTTTGATGCCCGAAAGTTATTGTAGCAATCCAGAAGTGAGTTGGTGGGTTCCTTCGGATGTATCGTGTGATTTTGACACGTAGTACTGGGTAGTTGACTCTCGGATGCATATTTGGATGCCCGAGAAGGTATACAGTGGCTATGATGTTTCGAATGCAGGATCAGGCGCCCGGCAAGGGGGCTTTCTTGTGAGGTTACGACAATTCGGATTCCCGAAACTGGAATTGGGTGCCCGAAAACTTGACTTTGACTACAGTAATAGGTTTGGTCTTGCTATTTCGAGGGCTCATTTTACCACACTATTTTTTTTATAAATTGGACCTCTTGTCCCCTAAGAAGCTTTTTTACTCCTTTTGAGCCAGAGCAAGAGTGTGAGCTGGTTCCTCATCTCCAACTCTATCTTCTTTTTCCTTTAGGGAGCTACCAACAACTGTGGACCAGCTCAACCATTTTACAAGTATCAGTGAAGCTAGCAATTGGACCTCATTGGACCTTCAGACAACAGTGGGGAGTGTGGGTCGTGTTGTAGCTAAGGAGTTGGACCTGTACGATGCTCTCTTTCAGTTGGATTTGAGGTAAATTGAGTATATTTTGGGCTTTTGGTCTAAGATTGGGAGTTTTACTGGATTTTGATGCCTTTTTTCAATTTAACTCTTATAATTGAATTTGTGAGCAAACTCTTGCTGAATTTTCTTCCTCCTCTTGTTGCTTTGGGATTACCTTTAGTTAGTTGAGAGGTTAGTTGTGTTATTTCTATTTAAATTTTCATTTTTGGTCTTTCAAATAGGAATTGGCTGAGTTTTGGTTGTTGTTAAGCTCAACTTTGTGATTGTGCGGTGACTCTTGGTGGTTGAGGAGTATACGGTTGATCCTTGCTTGTGAGCTCATACTTTATTGATCCTTGTCGTGGTTGGATTTGCGATCGAGGTGGGTTTAATTTACTGAGATTAACAAATTCTCCATTATATATGCATGATAGGGTTCCTAGCATGTTGTATTATTTATTGATATTGTTTGAGATGTAGTCTCCTGTCACTAAATTAGTAGTAGCATGAAATGGATAGTTGTTATTGTTGTCCATATCTGGTAAGTGAACATGATTATTGATTAGTGCACAAAACATTGAGATCCTGAACTGATAGTGATTGCATGGGTATCTGATTACTCCCTGTTTACATGCTTAGAGTATTGTGTATTTATTGTATATCGAACAAGATCTTACCTATGTATGACGGCTATCCAGTAGTAGTACATACCCTGTTGGGACTATATTCGTTACATCACTTGTAGTCGGATTAGTGGTATATTAGGTTGTGGATTGATACGACAATTTCGGTTGGATTGTCAGCATCCTGAATTGTGTTGTGGGCACATGGAATTTAGATTCCTTGCTATGGTTGATCATTTACATTGATTATAACCTATATAAGACATATATGAGCTCGATAGATAGACAATTTTCCTCGGTGGTGTCGTGTCCCTCGAGTGCCCCTCTGGAGCTTGGCCTTTATGCGTTGATGTCATTGCTACCCTGAGGGGGACCTACATTGGGCCAGCCATCCCGAGGGTGGCGTCGTGGTGTTTGGGCCAGGCATCTCGAGAGTGGTGTGTGGTGGTAGATTGGCACAGGATGGACTGGACCCTTGTGGTAGTCAGTGAGATTGGGTTGGTTTAGTTCTCCATTTGAGAGTTGATGTATGTATTCATCTCCATGACACGATCTTTTGTATGGTTAGTTTAGAAGCATAGTAGTTGTAGAGTTTATTTTTCTAGCTTTACTTTCTATTATTACAGTAGATGTTTATTCTTACCTCTAGTGGACCTAATAGGTAGATTGTCAGTATTAGCGACGGTACCTATTGAGAACTATTTCTTTTTAGTACTTCTCACGTTTGCTGTTGTTGTCTTTTTGCAGAGACTTCAGCACCAGTTGCTGCATCTGATCGGGGTAAAGGAGTCACGAGTTAGATTCCTTTCCGTTGAGCTGACTGTACTAGAAAAGTACTCGTGCTTGTTGGTTTTGAGAGGGCAGTTGCAATAACTGAGTTTTTAAATTCAAATTATTTAAATTTTTAAATTCAAATTTTGAATTCCGAGGGGTGCAATTAAAGAAAAGTCTAACTTCGTGAAACGAGACCCAATTCCGATAAAACAAAATTGCTACCTGAATGGTCGGACCGCATTGAGTGTCATGGTGAAGTTTGATTTTAATTATGGCGAAGCGAAACTACAGAAAAATGCAAAATAATTCACTTTTTGGCAATTTTTACGCAAAAGGTGTGGCATTTTATGTACTGTTTCGCATGAAATCACATGTGGAGGGCTCTCGATGCATTTTACGCACGCTGTAAAGGGTTGAAATTAAAATAAGTATTTTAGAGGGATTTATTTGCAAATTATCACGGAGCTACATATATATCATCTAGGGTTTCATGGAGATGAAACCCTAGCCGCACCCTCCATTGCCTTCCCTCACCGGAGCAGCTTGGCCTGCACCTCCTCCAGCGTGCTACCACCGCCTTCGGCCAAGTGCACCACCCTAAAGCCGCCGAAAAACCATCTACAGTTCTCTTCCTTTCCCTCTCTCTTTCTTTCTCGGTTGTTACTAAACCCGAGGCCACTATAATTGGCTACGCCGCCTCTGGGCCTCAACACCGTCATCATTTGATGCTGGTGGTGTGAGGACCCAGATCCCCGCGATAGGATTACTGTTTGATCAGCAGCTTCTGGAGGCTTATGTTGAGTATTGGAGGTGTTTGTGCGCATATCGGACCCAAGAAGTGGACTCAGTGCGTAAAAAGGATCACGAGTGTATTCGGATGCCCTGTCAAATTTTAGAAGTGGTTTCGCGTGAAACGGACATCGGATTTGGATTCAGCGCGGAAAAATACTGGAAATCGACTACTTGGTTGTATTTTTCTAAGTTTGGACGCTCGAAAACGGATACCCGAAAGATTTCAATGTTTTCGGGTGCACGGTGGACCAGTGGACCGAGGGGGTGCCACGTGGCGGCTTCCCGTTGGTGCCGTACGCCACGTGGCGTGGCTGGAGGCGCAGCGCAGTGGGCTCGGCCCACGGGAGCAGGCAAGGGCAGGGCACGGCGCGTGGAGGCTGATGTGCCACGTGGCGGATTCCCGTTGGCTCGCAGTTGACAGGTGGCGGCAGCAGGTTGGTTGGTGCAGTGGTTGCGGTCCACGGAGGTGCACGGGGAGCGCCTCGGGATCCGTGCATGGTAGGGTGGCAGGCGGCGCGGCAGGCGCGCACGTGGGCACTGACCGGGGCGGGCGTGGGTGCGGTCCACGTGGCGGAGCGTGGTTGGCTGGCGCCAACCACCGCGCGCACAGTGCTGGCCACGCGGCGCAATGCGGGAGGCGGGTTTCGCTGTTTGCTGTGCGGGGGCACGTGGCGCAATGAGGTTAATCCGAGCGCTAGATGGACGGCTGCGATCGGGCGTTACTGTTGGCGCCCGAAAGTTTTGGGCGCCCGGAAGATGTCCCCCAATGTGTATTTTTCATACGGATTTCAGCCTATAAATAGGCAGTAGGGACCATTTGTGCCGATTTTTGGAGTTTTCTGGGAGCTCCCCTGTTAGCAAAGCCCTTCTACACTGTGTCCTCTACTCCTCGATGGATCTTGGGTTTTTTGGAGGCCGTGGCATCGGCATTTTCTGCGACGCGGCGCACCTTGACGCTTCTTGGATTTTGGCTTCTAACGTCCCGTTTCGGTCCGTGAGGCCCCCTGAGCTACCCCATTGGAGTTTTGAGCCGATTTTTACGGCAGCGCGTTCACGAGAGGTACGCCCTCGATTTATGTGTTGATCGCTTTGCTCCGTTTTGAGTTTTTGGTGGTGTTCCCGAGGTACCTTTTGACCCCTTGTACTGTTGTGAGGTTTGGGACAGCGATGGAGTATTGTTGGGATTTCTCGGCCTACGAGCATCGGATCGGGATGTTTGAGGTCTCCATCGGCATCTACACTTCGAGAGGAACGTAACCACATTTTTACCAGAATTTTTGGAGGACTCTTCGAAGGTGATAATTAAGCTTCTTTGGGATTGATTTTCCGCAGACTTGTGTTCGTGAGGAATTTGGCTTACGGCGATGTTCTAATTGTATCTTGGCCTACAGGTGTCGGAACGTGGATATAAATACTCCATTTGCATCTACTCGTCGCGAGGATCGCAACCATGAATTTTCTGGATTTTTCGGAGGACTGCACGCAGGTGAAAAAGCCCCTTCTCTGTGCTATTTTGGCAAAACAGCAAGTGCTGTTTGGGGTGCTTAGTGGTGTTGATTGATTGTTGGCTGTGATGTTGGTTGGAGCAGAGGCTTGCGCGACCGAGTACCGAGGGTGCGGTTTCGGGGGATTTTTGTTAGCGAGTGGCTACGCACTTTACGGACTTCGGCTTTGCCTGCGGAAAGCGATTCAGGTGGGTTGCTTCGTCTCCAGAACCGGTGGACAGTTCTCTAATTCTATCTGTTAGAATGCATGTATGTTTAGGGTACAATTTATATGATTGAGGGGTAAGCTTAGTAATGGTAATTGTATAAGGAATTGCATGATTTATTCGTGTTATGTCATATGACAATTGCAATAGTGGATATCCTTGTGGATGGTTAATGTAATTAAGCTTACCCAAGGGAATGTTACCTTCTATGATTGATAGCATGCATGATTAATGTACAACCAATATGAGTGAGATGTAAGCATGGGAATTGGCCTAGATCATGTGGATTGATGCTTACTTGATCATTGTCCATGTTTTAGAGGATTGAGATCTAGCATATTGTAGATGGCTATGTTCATTTTATACTAGATGAGATAGAGATCATGCTCGATTATCCATTGGCATATTTATGCGGGATTGATATATTATAGTAGCGATTTATTAGCATGCCATGTTAGCACATAGTCTTTCATGAGGATTGATTATTCGAGGGGACAGGATGATATATCTATGTACGGGTACTACTCTGAGGTGTTATTATGGATCATAGATTATGGACAGGTGTAGTTCATTAGCGATTTTGGCATGTGGGTTATACCTATGTAGAGCTACTATTTGACATATGTTGGGTCGTATATAATACGGATCTAAATAGGGGAAGAAACACCTAGAGGGGGGTGAATAGGTGTAAACGTATAAACACTCCAAAAATCGTTGCGATAAAACCCAATGCGGAAAATAAAATAACACGCAAGATTTTTACGTGGAAAACTCCATCACCGGAGTAAAAAACCACGGGACCGATAACACGGCAGAAATCCACTAGAATTAAAACACGTACAATGTGATTTACCGTACACACTTACGACTCAACCTTTTCCATACGCTCCTAGAGGATCTTCTCCGCTCGCTCCAGACGCTTCTCGAATCCACGATCTGCGCCCAACGCCGAATCCACGGCGTCCAACGTCGAATCCACGACGTCCGACCGAATCCACGGTCTTCACCCAATAGCACCGTTCGAATCCACGAACGTGCCTCGCTCCGAATCCACGAGAGCGATTGAACCTTGAATCCACAAGGACACGCGAATCCACGCGCCGATTTTGGGGTAAATCGTTGTTTTTTGGGTGGTGATGATCCGCCGAATACTTAGATCAAAGATAGATCGGAAATACCATCTAAGTATTCATTAGTTTGATTCAACTCAGGATGTGAGTATGAAAACCTAGAATCAAACTAATCAATATAGATGAAGAAACATAGAGTATTCTCTAATGATTTCCTTTCTTCTCTATATGTGGATCTATAGCCGTATATGATGATATATGAAAATGACGGCTATGTGGATTGACCCTAGAAAGAAAGACATAGGGTCTATTTATAGGTTAGAAACCCTAGGAAGGAGATAAGAATCAAAAACCTGCCATTTCTGGATTTTTACGGACGGCGATCCGGATCGTGATAACTAGGATCCGGATCGTCATAACGAAACAGCCAATTCCAGAAAAACGAAGGTTCGGGATCCGGATCATGTGACTACGATCCGGATCGTTCATACAGTTCACCAAACATCAACGTTCGGGATCCGGATTGCGAAGCAAGATCCGGATCGTTCAAGGTAGATGGTAAACTCAACGTTCGGGATCCGGATCAAGAGACTACGATCCGGATTGCGACGATGTATGAACGAACCACCTTCGGGATCCGGATCGAACAACCTGATCCGGATCCTGAACATGTCCCAAGTCCAGTTTTTGATTTTTATGCAATGAAAGATTCTTCCAAGTGTTTCTACACTACAAGAAGTATTCGGATCACACAAATTCTTTAGTTAAACATACCTGATCCTTTTGAATTCTTCTTTCTTGAGATTGAGTTAAATGATCCAACTTTCTTCACCTTCAATCTTCAAGACTTGAGACTTTCACGAAACTACGCCAACTCAAATTCCGTAACAATCTCCCCCTTTGGCGGTTTCGTGACAAAACATAGATCCACTAAAGAAAATTCAAAAAGATATTTTTGTTGCTATCACCATACAACAAAAATTTACAATGGAGATCCAAAATACAATACATGAGTTAAACTCCTAAAACAGACTCTAGACTTAGACATCTGTACTCTCTGCAAAAAGAAATCATTCTTGACAAAAGAAATCGTTAGATACCTCAAGAATTTTGTATTATTCAAAAACCACAAACAGAGATGAAGTTTAAACTCATTTATACTTACCATGACATTTATATTCAGATATGTAAACTGATCATAGTTAAAGAAACACCAACATATCTTCTTTGCACGTAAAAACCAAATGTCATGAACATGTTTGTGACAAACTTATATATATATAGATATGTAATTGATCAGAGTTAAGAACCAACATATCTTCTATGCAATCAAAAACCAAGTGTCACAAACTTGTTAGTGAACATCAACTTGTTAGTTATATTACATGCCCAAATAGTTAGCAAATAGTTAGTCGAGGCATGCATTCAAACAAATGGAAAAACCAAAAGTTGAAGTTCTACTTACCTTTGTGTTTCAACTCATCACATCATCATGTTCAATCAATCATTGTTCAAGTTCTCTATAAACTCTCTCCCCCTTTTTGTCACAAAATTAGCCAAAAACACAAAAATTTAAGGAGAGTTAAAGATTTCAAAAATTGTTCCGAAAAATAAGAACTAGAACTAAAAGTAAGTCCTAAAAGCTGAACTAAAGTCTAAAAAGATAAAATCCTGCACAAATCTGCACAAAAATTGTTAAAGCACAAATTAGTCATCCGAGTCTGAGTCCTCAGACGCACTATATCCCATCTTAGTGAACATGTTCTTGATCAATTTCCTCATTGAATTTACTTTCTTGGTCAATGTAATTTGGAATGCCGTTATGATCTCGAGTTCTTCAGACATTCGCCTTTGTTCTGATGCTTGTTGAGACGGTGAGGCCGAGGTGCCGACACAAGGTTTCTTTCCAGTGGAATGTGTCGGAGTACCATGTGGTAATTTATGAAGTGACTTCACAATCGTTGACTCATCTATCATCCCCCAACAGTGTTGATAAGATGTCGAGCTTATATCAATGTCAAACTTTTGTAAGATCCTCATGATGATTAACGGAAACGGAAGTCGCTCAGAAGGATGAGGATGCACAATATATCTTGACATTCTATTCCAAATTATGTAGGGGATATTCATGTTCAATCCTACAGCCTCAGAGGGATGACCTAAGAGATATAGGAACAGCAGTCTCTCCCATCTCACGACCTTAGTCTGCATGTTAGGTAGAATGTTGTAACACGTGATGAAATTTAGAAATCGGTACTCCAGTCGAAGATGTTTGGATTTTACACTTTTACCATTAGCTGAATTCGTTCCTTCCAAACAAATTTTATCTATCACTGTTCGCCACAAGGCATTCGTCAAACTTCTTCCTTTCAAAAAGTTGAGTCCCGATGTGTTAGATTCCATTCCAAGGACTTCGCCAATTAGCTGCGGAGTGATTTTAAGTTTCATCCCTTGGATATTTGTATAGAAATGCATTGATCCATTTTCATCTTCTCGAAGATGTCTTGCATTCGTGTAAAAGGTTCTTACACGATACAAACAATACCCAAGTAGTTCGGGGAATCGGCAGACTTGGATGAGATTAGCTTGCTCAATCAAGGTTCCAAACTCAGGTGAGTGATTTCGGAGAGCTTCAATGTTGACATGACGTTCACCGATGCATTCACGACGTTCAAACGCTCGAACGCGATCCATGCTGACGAACACTCCTTCCACGCGAGGCGGGGAGTCAGGAACTATTGGTGTGTTAAAATCAGCGTCTCGTCGTAGTCCAAAACGTCTAGTTACTCGTTTCCTTTTCACAGAGATGGTTGGTTTAGTCATAGGCGCTTTTCCTTTGTCCATGGGTGCTTTTCCTTTCGAAGCATCGGACGCCTTTTGTTCAGGCAATGATTCATCATCATCTGTCAATGCAGTCCAATCTATCTCGTGACAATCCACCTCTGTATCACTGACCTCGACAAATTCACCTTTTTGTTGTGTTTTCTTAGCTCTCTTTAATTTGTTTGTGGCCCGAGTGTGCACTATTGTGACCAACAAAAGAATGATCCATGAGAATTCCATTGATCCAAATGCCTTAAGAAGATTGAAGTCCTGTGAAAAACCAACTCAAGAACACAAAAATTCTTAGTTTTCAAAAATTGAAAAAATTGTATCCAAAGAATCATTATCAAGTAGAGAGACTAAGAATCAAATTAGTTTTGAAAAAGGACTTCTTAAAAATAGATCAATTGCATGATTTTCGAAAATCCTTATTATATGCCCTAAAACCGAAATTTTAGAAAACGAAGCCTAAAAATCCGTTAATCAGGAGAAAACCTAGCATATAATCAAAACTAAACAACCCAGAATTCTTATTTCAAAAGAAATTTGATCAAAAACCATCCACAAACAAAATCGATCCAAGAATTTCGTACGTTTGAGGAGGAAAAGAGAAAAACGGTGAAAAACCGAGATTTTGATCAATAAAACTTACTTGGAGTTGAAGAACCTGAGTTTGAAAGCTTCCAAGGAGGATGAAATCTAGAGAGAGAGGCTCTGGAAACTTCGGAACAAAAGATTGGAGTAAAGAAATCAAAAACCCCTTTCGTTCCTTATAAAACCTAGCCGCGATCCGGATCAGTTCATAACTGCGATCCGGATCGGCTACCCGCAGTGAGAAAACTGCGTTCGGGATCCGGATCACCTTGCCCGATCCGGATCGGCCCCAACTTTTTCTTTAGAAAAATTTCAGAGAAATTCAAGAAAAACCAGAAAAAGATTGTAAGCACAAAGGTGTATCAACTTTAAACAAAAAGCATCGTTTCACACAACAAGAATTAGATTATGCCAAATCTATCAGTAATATCCAAAAATGAAACGAAAATTTACAAGAATTAAATCCCTTAAAGTTGAAACCCTTCAATTACATCTAACTTGATCTTATGAGTAATGCCTTTATCAAATAATCAATTCGGTAAAGAAAATGAAATACAAAGATCAATAGATGTTTGAAATCCCAAATATAGTAGATAATATTTCTAGGCAATCTGTTGAAGAGAGTGGCTCTTTGAGCATCTTTCATTAAAATCCCACCTTATACCAACCTTGAAATTTGACAGAGTCAAGTATTTCAACATGCATTTTACTTAATCAAAAATTTGAACAACCATGCTTGGTATACATGTGGTAGCTGCACACAATACTCGGACGACCGAGGTGATAGCTCTTTCCTCCATGTGGTGGTAGTTTTCACACTCCTCATTGGGATGTAACTCTTTCCACATCTTTTGAGCATTTTACATTATCTTTGACTCCCCCTCAATTGGCTATCAATTATTTAAGATATAAAGTATTCAACCAAAAATTGATCTCGATTTCATACTCGACAAAACAGTCAAATAAGATAATGACTATACCAAGAGATCATTGAGAGAGAAATTGACTTTGATCACTTTAGAAGATGATTTAATTAACATAAATGATCATTGCAACAGTGAAATATTATGATGGCAAAAGCATAATAAATTTCTAAATGTGCGAAAAGATGCAATTAAAGTCAATTATGATCTATGCTCAATTAATGTCCTATGTACAAACATAGATAAAGAACAAAACAAAAACAAATACAAAACCTATCCTAAGCAAAGATTTCAAAAAGAAGATTATTTCAAGGAAAGCATCCCAATTGCTTTTCGTAAATGAATAAAACGTTTTTGATCCAAAGGTTTTGTTAGAAAGTCAGCTAATTGATCTTCAGTTGAAATATATGAAAGTTGAAGAGTATTTGATTCAACTAGCTCTCTAAGAAAATGATATCTAAGTTCAATATGTTTTGTTCTGGAGTGCAACACAGGGTTTTTAGAAATGTTAATAGCACTAGCGTTGTCACAAAGTATTGTTACCGAAGATGCTGAAATGCGGAAGTCGCTCAGTACGCTTTTCATCCAAATGAGTTGAGTTGAGCAACTTCCAGCTGAAATGTATTCCGCTTCGGCAGTCGAGAGTGCTATGCAATTCTGCTTTTTACTGTGCCATGCAACAAGGCAATGGCCAAGATAGAAGCATGCACCACTCGTGCTTTTCCGATCATCCACTGATCCTGCCCAATCGGCATCTGAGTATCCAACAATGTCCAGACTTGTTCCCATAGGATACCAAATTCCGAAATTAATTGATCCTTTGATGTACCGGATGATCCGTTTCACCGCTTTCAGGTGAACCTCCTTTGGTGCTGATTGATATCTCGCGCAAATCCCAACACTAAAGGATATATCCGGGCGACTAGCCGTGAGGTAAAGTAGACTTCCAATCATACTTCTATACAGTTTCTCGTCTACATTCTCACTATGTGATTCACTTCCAAGTCCCTTGTGGCTAGTTCCCATTGGAGTTGGAAAATCTTTACAATTTTCTAGATCAAACTTTTTGACCAACTCCATTGCATACTTGGATTGACTCAAGTGAATACCTTCATCATTTTGTTTAATTTGCAATCCAAGGAAATAAGACAGTTCGCCCATCATGGACATCTCAAATTCGCTTTCCATGGTCTCCGCGAATTTAGAAGCATCATTATCTTTTGTTGCACCAAATACAATGTCATCGACATAGATTTGTGCTACAATGAAATTATTTTGATAATGCTTCACAAAGAGAGTCCTGTCAGCTCCCCCTCGAGTATAGCCCTTCTCCAAAAGGTGCTTTGTTAACCTTTCGTACCATGCTCGCGGTGCTTGTTTCAGACCGTAAAGAGCCTTTTTCAAACGAAAAACATGGTTAGGTTGTTTATGATCTACAAAACCTTTCGGTTGAGCTACATAAACTTCCTCATTTAAAAACCCATTTAGAAATGCGCTCTTGACGTCCATTTGAAATAATTTGATTTTAAAATGACAAGCAATAGCAAACAATATACGAATGGACTCGAGTCTAGCTACAGGGGCGAAAGTTTCGTCAAAGTCTATACCTTCTACTTGAGAGTAGCCTTGAGCAACTAGTCGTGACTTGTTCCTGATGATAGTACCATCTTCATCTTTCTTGTTCTTGAAGATCCATTTGGTACCTATCACATTATGTTGCTTTGGAGGCTTCGTTAATTCCCAGACTTTGTTTCGCTCAAATTGATGGAGCTCTTCCTGCATTGCTTTAATCCAGTAGTCATCCTGAAGAGCTTCATCTATTGTCTTTGGTTCGATTAAAGATACGTAGCAAGCAAATCCGCAAACCAACTGCCTTCGAGTTCTAACTCCTTCTTGTGGATCTCCAATGATGTTCGATTCCGGATGATCCTTGGAGATTCGTAGCGTTTGTTGAAACGGAGTACTCGGAGGTACACGAGATGATTCCTGCACATCAGATAAACTAGAAGAACCATTAGATGCATCATTAATATTGGAAGTATTATTATGAGAAGATGCACTAGCAGGAGAATCATCATCTAGAGAGATATCGAGGGTAGATTTTTCAGATTCAAAATGAGAAGCTTCATCTACTTTAACATTTATAGATTCTACGATCGTCTTAGATTCAATGTTAAATACTCGATATGCTCTGCTATTCGTAGAATAACCCAAAAAGATCCCTTCATCACTTCGAGAGTCGAACTTTCCAAGATTTTCACGGTCACGTAAGATGTAACATCGACTCCCGAAGATACGAAAGTACTTGATATCCGGTTTTCTACTAAACCACAGCTCATATGGTGTATTCAAGGTTCCTGGGCGCAAATACACTCTGTTAATGACATAGACAGCGGTGTTCACAGCTTCAGCCCAAAAATGTAGCGGTAATTTCCGGCTATGAAGCATCACACGCGCCATCTCTTGAACAACCCTGTTTTTGCGCTCAACAACACCATTCTGCTGAGGTGTATAGGGTGCCGAGAATTCATGCTTAATGCCATTTGAAGTACAAAAGTCAATGAATTTTGAATTTATGAATTCTCCACCCCTATCACTTCTAACACGAATGATCTTTTCATTCTTTTCAATCATAATACGATGGCAAATCTCATGAAAAGAGTCAAACGTATCAGCTTTCTCTCTCAAAAATGCTACCCATGAAAACCGAGAGAAATCATCAACCAATAAAAAGATGTACCATTTACCTCCCAAGGATGGTTGACGGGTTGGCCAAAAGAAAAGGAAGAAAAGAAAATAGTCTACACAAACTATACAAGATTTAATCGTAGAACGATTAAGGACAAGGAGGGGTTTCACCTTTGCATACCCAAACCTTTTGAGTTTTGGAGTATGTCGGTAAAGGTTGAGAGATTCTCCTTGAAGACGACGTCTTGTATGATTGATCTTTTTCTTTTGTCATCGTCTTGTTTGAGGTGCTACCAATGTTCTTTCCTTTTGAAAAATCCTTCCTTGAATTCCGGGAAGTGAGCTTATTGGTAGCGATTGCAAGATGTGGTTGATTTGTTCTTTGAGCTCCAATCTCGCAATTTCTTTTGATGTGCCCTGTAAAATTACAACGAAAACATACCTTAGATCTTGACGATCCCAAAGAGGATGAAGTAGGTTTGTTGTCGTTGTTTGTCTTGAATTCCGGTGTCGGAGGAGGAGATACCGACTGAGGCACAAAGACTGTCCCACTCGAACTTGGACTGTTTCCAGTTTGAGTGTACCCGAGGCCGAACCGAT
The DNA here is from genome assembly GCA_029204045.2 of Tillandsia leiboldiana. Lineage (NCBI taxonomy): Eukaryota > Viridiplantae > Streptophyta > Magnoliopsida > Poales > Bromeliaceae > Tillandsia > Tillandsia leiboldiana. The sequence continues at coordinate 7,719,763 of CM055075.1, forward strand.
TTGATTGACCAAGACCAAGAAGTCTATCCAACTTACTCCTTCCTGAAGAGAATCGCTGTAAGTCATTCTTGAGTTGGAAAATGGTCTTTGTCATTTCCAGGTTATCCTGTCGAGCCTCGTTGTAGAGCTTTGAGAAGTGATTCGCGTTATCCACCAGATTTGTATGTTCCTTCTCAAGTTGCTCATTGGACTCTTGAAGGGAAGCATTTTCTTTTATCAGGTTTTCCCTTTCCACTTCAAGAGCGTTTGAGAGAGAAGTCGCTCTTTTTGCTTCTTCTTCGAGATCATGCACTCTCCCTCTCAAACTCTTGTTTTGCTTAGCCACTTTCTTTGAGTCCCTCAAAAGTCTGTGGTAGGCTAGAGCAAAATCTTCACCTTCCGAATCATCCGATTCGTTGTCCGTTGCGTTCTTTTCAACAGTGGAGTTGGACAACGACTCAGATGTATTTGCCATAAAGCACATGAATGGTGAAGATGTGGACGCGTGGAATGCCGTGGAGCTCTTTTCTTCATCACTCGAAGACGACTCATTTGACGTTGAGTTGTCATCCCAAGTGACGACTTGCATCGCCTTCTTCTTTGCCGGATACTTGTTAGGACACTCCGTTGCAATGTGGCCGTAGCCTCGACATTTGAAGCATTGCAGTTGTCCTTCTGAACTTTTCTTATCCTTTGAGAAGTTCTCTTGCTTTCTTGACTTGTAACTTGGAGTACCCTTGCCTTTGTTCCACTTTCCGAAGGATGGAGATTTACTTGAATTACCCCTTCGAAAGTTGCGGCGAAAATTCCTTGTCAAGAAAGCGAGCTGCTTCTCAAATTCCTCCATAGAAAGGTTCTCGTCATCGTCCGAGGAGGATGTATCCGCGTCTTCTTCCTTAGTTGTTTTCAACGCATAACCTGAAGACTTAGAAGTGGATGCTTTTCCAGAAGAATTGTTAGTATTAAAAGTCATTTCATATGTTTGTAATGAACCAACTAATTCTTCTACACGTATTTCGTCCGGGTGTTTAATAGTTTCAATGGCAGTAACCTTTGGGCGAAATCGTTCAGGAAGAGTTCTTAAGATTTTTCTTACAATCTTAAATTCTGGAATCTTCTCTCCCAGATTAGCACATGAGTTTACGATGTCTTGCAATCGTGTATAGTAGTCCGTGAAAGATTCATTTTCTGCCATCAAAATAGAGTCAAACTTGCTCGTAAGCATCTGCAGTTTCTGAATCTTCACGAGGTTAGTTCCCTCATGTGTAACCTGGAGAACATCCCAGATTTCTTTCGCAGTCTCACATGCCGAGACGCGAGAGAATTCAGTTTGAGATAAGGCATTAAAAATAGCATTAATTCCCTTGCCATTGTAAGAGGATAACTCAAACTCTTCCTTGGTCCATTTCGACCTAGGTTTTAAGGTGTGAACATCAGAGATAAGTTCAGTTGGATTAGTCCATCCTGATTCAATTGAATGCCACACCCTTTCGTCGATGGAAGATAAAAAGGCTTTCATCCGTACTTTCCAGTACGCATAATTTGTTCCATCAAAGAAATGGGGTCGATTGATGTTTCCACGTTCAACCATTGTTCACAACCCTATTCCCGCTCCGATACCACTTGTTGGGTCGTATATAATACGGATCTAAATAGGGGAAGAAACACCTAGAGGGGGGTGAATAGGTGTAAACGTATAAACACTCCAAAAATCGTTGCGATAAAACCCAATGCGGAAAATAAAATAACACGCAAGATTTTTACGTGGAAAACTCCATCACCGGAGTAAAAAACCACGGGACCGATAACACGGCAGAAATCCACTAGAATTAAAACACGTACAATGTGATTTACCGTACACACTTACGACTCAACCTTTTCCATACGCTCCTAGAGGATCTTCTCCGCTCGCTCCAGACGCTTCTCGAATCCACGATCTGCGCCCAACGCCGAATCCACGGCGTCCAACGTCGAATCCACGACGTCCGACCGAATCCACGGTCTTCACCCAATAGCACCGTTCGAATCCACGAACGTGCCTCGCTCCGAATCCACGAGAGCGATTGAACCTTGAATCCACAAGGACACGCGAATCCACGCGCCGATTTTGGGGTAAATCGTTGTTTTTTGGGTGGTGATGATCCGCCGAATACTTAGATCAAAGATAGATCGGAAATACCATCTAAGTATTCATTAGTTTGATTCAACTCAGGATGTGAGTATGAAAACCTAGAATCAAACTAATCAATATAGATGAAGAAACATAGAGTATTCTCTAATGATTTCCTTTCTTCTCTATATGTGGATCTATAGCCGTATATGATGATATATGAAAATGACGGCTATGTGGATTGACCCTAGAAAGAAAGACATAGGGTCTATTTATAGGTTAGAAACCCTAGGAAGGAGATAAGAATCAAAAACCTGCCATTTCTGGATTTTTACGGACGGCGATCCGGATCGTGATAACTAGGATCCGGATCGTCATAACGAAACAGCCAATTCCAGAAAAACGAAGGTTCGGGATCCGGATCATGTGACTACGATCCGGATCGTTCATACAGTTCACCAAACATCAACGTTCGGGATCCGGATTGCGAAGCAAGATCCGGATCGTTCAAGGTAGATGGTAAACTCAACGTTCGGGATCCGGATCAAGAGACTACGATCCGGATTGCGACGATGTATGAACGAACCACCTTCGGGATCCGGATCGAACAACCTGATCCGGATCCTGAACATGTCCCAAGTCCAGTTTTTGATTTTTATGCAATGAAAGATTCTTCCAAGTGTTTCTACACTACAAGAAGTATTCGGATCACACAAATTCTTTAGTTAAACATACCTGATCCTTTTGAATTCTTCTTTCTTGAGATTGAGTTAAATGATCCAACTTTCTTCACCTTCAATCTTCAAGACTTGAGACTTTCACGAAACTACGCCAACTCAAATTCCGTAACAACATACTCTTACTTCTATCTTCCTTGAGGACACTTGCATGCTTGTATGGACATCTAGATAGGCCATCTTTTACTGCTACACTATCATATTGGGACTTGACTTAGGAGAAACCATCTTTGTTTCTTTTCTCCTTTTTAGACAGTTTTGTGGTTCATGTTGCTCGGGTTCGAGCAGGGGTTTGGGATAGTGTAGCCGGGATCTTGGAGTCATGGACAGGTTGTGCATGATTGTGGGTTGTGGGTGTTGCGGCAACCGCGGATATTGGGCGGTTGACCGGATGTTGGTTATGGTACCAGATTGTGGATGGCATGGTATTATGGCGACCGTGGATATTGGACGGTTGACCGGAGGTTACTTGTGCATCAGATTAGGGATCGGGTTTCTTTAGTGGATGGATTTTCCCACTTTGATCAGAGTCGTGATCCAGTCCTGCTATATCGTGATACTTGTTACAGTGATACTTTACTCGTGTGGGTCGCTCCCCTCGAGTGCCACTTCGGAGTGTGCGACCGTGCCGGTCAGGAGCCGGTCTGTTACTTATTTTGGGATGCCACCGTGCCGGTCAGGAGCCGGTCTGTATCCCGCGGATGAGTTCTTGAGTTTGACGGCAGAGCAGGCAGTGCCAGGTTCTATACCGGTCCATCTGATTGGGTTTATTTCAGGCAGGTACTTTTATTGTTGCACTCGTGCCTGGGGGCTGAGTGGAGTCTAGTAGCTGTGATTAGACCAGTACTAGTGTCGTTGGGAACCGTTAGGTTGACGGTGGTCCCGGAGTCGTTGTGAGTACTTCGACCGTTGTACGAGATGTTGAGGATCTTGAGTCTTTCCGTTCTAAGAGAGAGCGTGGATTTCGACTATAGCCTGCATGTGCCGCTATTCGATAGCGAATTAGTCCGGTTGGACACCCTACGTTGATACACTAGGGAGGCGCAGGCTTGACTGGACCAGATGTGACAGTCAGCTCGATTGGGTCGATTGTGCACCTCGTGTGCGAGTGGTTGCATACCTTTCATTGGTTTTTCCCCATTTGAGCATTTAGATAGAGGCATGGTAGCTGTAGAGTATCTCCAGCTTTCTTGCTCAGTTTTTACTGCATGGTTATCTAATACCTCTAGTAGACTTAGTGGGCAGACCGTCGGGCCTGGTGGCGGTACCCACTGAGAACTCCCTATTGGTGTAGTTCTCACACCCGTTGGGGGTTTTCCCCCTTATTTTTCTTTCCTCTTATTTGTTTTGCAGAGTCTTAGCAGGTGTTGCTGATTCTGTTGTTGCTGTTCGAGGCGAGGGAGTCACGAGCTAGATCCCTACCTATCTTTGGAGAGTAGCTGTACCCCCACATTGGAGACTTGTAGTACAGTCAGTAGATTATTTTATTTCCGCTTTTGAGAGATCATTGTATTGTGAGGATCTGACTTGTACTGAGAGCATATACACTGATGTATTATTTCGGTTTACCTCCCTGCTGAGTTTTGGGTTATTGTATTTGAGGATATTTTATGATTATCACTTATGGGAGATGGATATTGTATCATTATTTCCAGTTGTACAGATGGTTGGTTTTTAGTTTTTCAGCAGTTTATTTTATCGCTCTGATATCTGTTTAGCTGTAGTCCCTTTTCTGGCAGGTTGGACGCTTCGCCTATGCGGGGTTTTGTATAGGCGGCGGATCTGTTGGCGAGCCCGAGTCGCAGTTTCGACCCCGGGGCGTGACAGGTGGAGCTTCCCTAAGCAGCCCCACATCGCTAGCCCCACCCTTGGCTTGGTTCTAGAACCTGATCCAGAACTAGGGCAAGTTCTAGCCGCGGGCTTGCTATGGTTGCCGTCGCCACTCCAAGCTATCGCCGTGGGCTCAGGTGGTGTCACGCATCGGGAGCAATTTGAAATCCAATTTCAAATAAAAGCCTTGATTTGCGAAAGCAAATATATATATATATATATATATATATATATATATATATATATATATATATATATATATATATATATATATGGTTTGACTACTATACTTTTATGAGTAAAATTCTTTCTTACTCATAAGTTTTCGACTCTTGGATGAAAGAATGTGCGGTTAGGATTATAGTGGTCCCCTATTAATTATACTATTTCACCAACAACCCAGTAAACCCTAGGGGGACCACTATCATTCTAACCGCACATCCCTTCATCCAAGGGCGAAAAAGTTATGAGTATAAAGGGGTTTATACTCATAAGAATATAGTAGCCCTACGCTATATATATATATTCCCGCTGAGCAGCACGATGAATCGCGTTTCTCAGTGGGTACAACGCGTCGACGAGGACAAGTCGTACTCACTGAGCAGCACGATGGATAAGCAAATGAAGTACGATGGTAAACAATATAAATACTGAATGCGAGAAGCCATAGTAACAAAAGATATACCATAATGAACTATAAAAGAGAATACAGAAAAAATCACTACTATAAGAACATCCAGTAAACACGCAAATCTATAATATACTCAATCACAACCGCCATGTTGGTCCACATACCTCAGGCCAAATCACAAACCTGTTCGATATATCGGTGCAAACCAAACCCCAGCCACACTAACCGTGGCACCGCAATAGCCGCAAGGGATCCCCAAATGGAAAAGCTGCCGCGTAGGGATCACGGGTCTATCAGACCACCTCTTCGAAAAAGTACACTGATACGGTGGCCAAACCGCTAGTGTGCATGAAACAGCGCCAAGAGCGTGACGATCGTAAAAAGATCCAGTTAAACCATGATAATCATTCGCAATACTAATGAGTAAGTGAAATCGACCCGGAGGTCAAACAAGAAGTTAAAGAAGAGCCTACACATCTAAATCACCTAGATGTCCATGATTGTGTTACGGCATTTTGGTGTTGGCATATTTCGTAAGTCAAGTCAGTGAGTTGAGTCGGAGTCTTAAAGGGATCAAATTGTCAATCAGCAATCAAAGACTTAGAGAAGATTCAACAAGAGCTCAAGTTGACACTCAGTATCTTGAGTCTTGAAGATTGAAGTTGAAGAATTGTGGATCAGTTATATCAATCTCAAGAAGAAAGTATTCAAGAGGATCAGGTATGTTTAACTAAATAATTGTGGTGATCCGAATACTTTCTTATAGTGTAGAAACACTTGGATGAACTTTTAATTGTCATAATAATCAAAAACTGGTGTTCGGACATGTTCAGGATCCGGATCAGAGCCAACGATCCGGATTCCGAAGGTTGTTGCTTCATACAAGACTTCGATCCGGATCCATGCAATTTCCGATCCGGATCCCGAATGTTAAGTTTTCTGATTTGTATGAACGATCCGGATCGGGCAATGCAATCCGGATCCCGAACCCTTGGTTTTCTGGAATCGTCAATCTCGTTACGACGATCCGGATCGCTGTAAATCCGATCCGGATCGCCGTCCTGAAAATTTCCAGATAAGGTATGTTTTTGATTCTTATCTCTTTCCAAAGGTTTCTAACCTATAAATAGACATTTATGGTTTCTCAAAAACGGGGGTTCTCTACCGATTAATTTATAAAACACTTGAGAGCAACCCTAGAGGCTAGGTTTTCTTTGTTCTTCTTAATAGCCTCTTTTAGGTCAATTCGACGGTTCTTCCAAGATCTATCTTTTGTCGAATTGATCTAATCTTTGCTTAGAGTTTTTTCCCATGGATCTTTATTGATAATCTAAGCAAAGGATCACCATCGAAGTCAATATTCTTATCGACTGAGTTTGCGTCGTGGATTCGACGTGGCATCGTGGATTCAGTGTGCTAAAGGCGTTTCGTGGATTCGAAACGTGTGCTCGTGGATTCGAGTGGCGTTCGTGGATTCGAACGTGTGCAGTGGGCGTGCAAAATCGGTGGAGCGCGAGGTCCAAGAAATTGAAGGAGGGGTTAAATCCGTGGAGACGGTAATCACTTTGTTATTCTTCTTTTCTTAGGGATTGTTATTGCGTGGATATCCAACCGGTCAGCGCAAGGTCTGAAGAAGCTGAAGGAGGGGTTTGAGTCCGTGGAGTCGGTAATCACCTTGTTATTCTTCTATTCTTAGTGGATTGTTATTGCGTGTTGGTCCCGTGGTTTTTCTCCTGGATTGGAGTTTCCACGTATATCTCGGTGTGCTTTTTTTATTTTCCACATTGGTTTTTATTTTGCACTGAGATTTGGTTTTATAAGTATTACACCTATTCACCCCCCCTCTAGTTGTTTGATAGTACCTATTTAGATCCTTATTACATATAACCCAACAATTGGTATCAGAGAGGGTTTTAGGTTTATCTATCATGTTGGGTGGAAGTGGTAATATTTATAGACCTCCTCTTTTTGATGGGACCAATTATGCTTATTGGAAAGTGCGGATGAGAGCTTTTCTCATCTCAATTGATGAGCGGGTATGGCAAACAGTGGAAGACGGTTGGGTGCATCCTGTTGAGGAAGTAGGAAATTCTACTACCCCAAAACCTCGCTCTAGATAGTCCAAAGAGGAATTTGAAAGATCTTCTTACAATGGAAAAGGTATGAACGCTTTATTTAATTCTCTTTCCTCGACTGAGTTCACACGAATTTTCGCGTGTGAAACCGCGAAGGAAATTTGGGATATTCTCAAAATTACACATGAGGGTACTAATCTTGTAAAAATTCAAAAGCTCCAGATGCTTACAAGTCAATTTGACACTATTCATATGGAAGAGCATGAATTGTTTACAGATTATTACACTAGACTTCAAGATGTAATAAATTCATGTGCTAATTTAGGAGAAAAGATCCCGGAGTCGAAAATTGTAAGAAAGATACTTCGGACTCTTCCGGAACGGTTTAGGGCAAAGGTTACCGCCATTGAAACCGTTAGTCATCCGGATGAGATGAGTGTAGAGGAATTAGTAGGTGCTTTGCAAACTTATGAAATGACTTTTCCTACTAATCAAGTTTCTTCCAAGTCTTCTTCTAAGCTTACAGGTATTGCATTCAAATCAACAAAGGAAGAAGATAGCGAATCAAGTTCCGATGATGAAATCTCTTTTGCCGATTTTGAAGAACAATTGGCGCGGATCGTAAAGAAATTTCGTCGGAAATTTTGGAAGAATCGAACCGATGGATCTACATCCACGAAACCATCTAAAGGATCATCGGGTTCTAAATCCTCTAATCTCAAAGGCGTTGCAAAACCTTCTAAAGAAAAAGAAAAAGATGATTTTGAAGGGGAAATCCAATGCTATCGATGCAAAGGCTACGGCCATTTTTCAACGGATTGTCCTTCTCCGAAATCATATAAAAAGAAGGCTTTGCAAGCAAAAACTTGGGACGATTCTACTTCTAATGAATCGACCTCAAGTAAAGAGGAAAAAGTCGTTAACTTACATGCCTCTCATATTCCCTCTTCTAATGTTTGCTTATCATCTTTAATCACTGACTCTATTCCTTTGATTTTGCATGAAATATCAACATCCGGCGGAGAGTCATCAAGTGAGGGGGTGTGACACCCCCGGAATTTGGATTAGTCCTCTATATAAATGATATAATAGGACTAAATCTCTAACCCGACTATAGCATTTTGGATGGTAGCAAGATCCAAGAGGAACATGAGAGTTAAGCGTGCTAGAGCTAGAGTAGTTCTAGGATGGGTGACCCCCTGGGAAGTGGGGCGTCACAGTTGGTATCAGAGCCATTCACCAGCCGGAAATGTGAGATGAGTCTCGGCTGAGCCAGGGTTATATAGCGGGTAGAGCGAGGCTCCCCGGCTAATGACCGTTGTGAGTGGAGTGCAGCTCCTCACAAGGTCGGCTAAGGCTAGCGAGACGAGTCTCACATCGCCTGGTGCTTGTGAGTGTGCTTGAGCCTGACGTGGACGTCAGGGCTTAAAAGGGGGGAAGAATGTGACACCCCCGGAATTTGGATTAGTCCTCTATATAAATGATATAATAGGACTAAATCTCTAACCCGGCTATAGCATTTTGGATGGTAGCAAGATCCAAGAGGAACATGAGAGTTAAGCGTGCTAGAGCTAGAGTAGTTCTAGGATGGGTGACCCCCTGGGAAGTGGGGCGTCACAGGGGGAGTCGGACAAAGAAGAACTCGTTGAGGCATATCAACAACTTCTTACGGAATCAAAGAAGATGGCCAAACATATTAAGAAGTTGAGGAAGCAACGACTTGAAGTTCAAGACGAGAATCAAGCTTTAAAGATAAAACTTCATGATCTCGAGGAGGAACGAGAAGGCTTATTGAATAATAATAAAATCCTCCAAGAAAAGCTAAACCAATCGGAGACAAACGCTAAATCATATATGGACAGGATTGGTTTTCTAGAAAAACAGTTTGAGGAGATTCATGTCACCAACCAAGCATTGACCAAGCAAGTTCATGAACTCAAATCCGACATACAAAGGCTTTCAACCGTTTCCAAGAAACTAGATTGTATGTGCGGATTAGGTCAAACAAGAAAGATTGGTTTGGATTTTAAAAAGGACCAAACTGTGCATGCTTCAAGTTCCACAATGAAATTGAAAGGAAGAACTTGTCACTTATGTGGACTTGAAGGACATTTGGTGAAGAATTGCCCGAAAAAGAGAAAGAAGAGTCCTTCGGCAACTTCATCTACGGAGCGAACTCAACGGAATCAAAAGACACATCAAGTCAAAGGAGTTCACTCAACCCACCAAAGGTCCGAGCCACAATATCAATCATACAAGTGGATCACTACGAGGCAAAGACCTAAGGTGGACCAACAGTCAAAGCGGACAACCCCCGGCCACAACGAATCAAGACAACCCAAAATCCAGCGATTTTGGATTCGGAAAGGTGATATCTTTCCTTGTCTTAAGTTCTAAATAGCTTATGACTGTATGTAATGCTTTGATTGGTTTTCCTTTCATATTTTTCTTAATCTTTGCATTACATGTTTTTTCAATGCTCTTGGTTTTATGTTTTGTTCTTGAACAAAAGGTTTTTAACGAACAAGTGCATTGAATGAAAAGGGTTTTCACGTTCATTCACTCCAATTTAATTTTATATGAATTATCAACTTTACTCCGTAATCATAATCTTGAAGATACTTCATTATAGGAGTTTTTGATATTATAAGCATCAAATTTTAGAAATCATGTGTGATCTTTAGATGCTTAATCTATCTCGGTTGTGTGAATTCATTGTGATAAACATGAGACAACCGATAGACTAAATTTTGGGATTTAATTCTTTCACGTAAGAGATTGCATTCTTACAAGGGTATTGAAATAATTTGCAAAAGATGTGGAAAGAGTTACATCCGAAAGGAGTGTGAAAACTACCACCACATGTTGGAAAGAGCTGCCACCCCGGTCGTCCGGTCTGTGTGTGAAGCTACCACATGTTTTGATGCTTGAAAATTATTTATGAAATTTTGTTTAGTTGAAGCATTCGGAGATTTAAATTTAAAGCCCTTATTTTGAACAATCTCCTGGTTGGTATAAGGTGGGATAGTTGAAAGATGCTCAAAGAGCCACCCTCAGGTATTTTAGTACTTATCTCAAATTTGAAAGGGTAAAATTCAAAATTGATGTCATTTGGAAATCTCTGTAAGTCATCTTTGTACATCCGTTACATCTTGATAGACTTTGGATCTCAAGATTATTTTTGATGACTTGTGTTTGATGAATATAACATGAAAAACGGTTTATAATGTTTTACCTTTATTTTTCATGATTTCGGAGTAAATCTTTTTAATTTTTGTAAAATTAATTGGATTGAATGACATCTATGTGATCTCATATTATTTTCAAGCACTTAAATTGTTTTCTTGATGGAATACAAATCGGTAATTCAAATATTTCAAAATCTGGATTTGTTTCAAAAAATTATTTGATTTTTGCTTGCTGGTACAGGTACGCAATCTGCATTTTTGTTATATACCAGAACTGAGCTTTTATCTCTCTTTCTCTATGAACTAATGTTGTTTTGTCTAGTATGTTCACTGTTTGACAATTTGTGACAAAAAGGGGGAGAAGAGAAATGATCGGAGATGAGATCATCAAGAGAGTAAAAACGAAAATGGAAAAATGGAGGAGAACGGAAAATGATGATCGTATCACAAAGGGGGAGAACATAGATGCTCAAGAACATGGAGAACATGGAAAACATGTTAGAGATGCTCAAGATAGGGGGAGACAAAGAAAAAAAAATTGAAAGAGCAGAAAAACAAAAGAACCAAAAGGAAGACGGATCAAATGTAGGATTTTAATTTCTAACAACTAACGTTTGATTTTGTTTGGAGTTTTGTTTTGCAGGAATTACATCACTTTAAGACTCCAAGTCCTAAGTCATAGAGTATGTTCTAGGACTGTTTGGTTCAAATGTAATTTTGTATTTATTGGATCTTTCACGCAAAGAAAATCAATGTTTTGGTGATGACATTGAGTTTCGATTTTTTGGTTTAAGATGAGTGACTTGAGCGCTTTTATGTATTTTTGGGTTTTGTCACGAAATTGCCAAAGGGGGAGATTGTTACGGCATTTTGGTGTTGGCATATTTCGTGAGTCAAGTCAGTGAGTTGAGTCGGAGTCTTAAAGGGATCAAATTGTCAATCAGCAATCAAAGACTTAGAGAAGATTCAACAAGAGCTCAAGTTGACACTCAGTATCTTGAGTCTTGAAGATTGAAGTTGAAGAATTGTGGATCAGTTACATCAATCTCAAGAAGAAAGTATTCAAGAGGATCAGGTATGTTTAACTAAATAATTGTGGTGATCCGAATACTTTCTTATAGTGTAGAAACACTTGGATGAACTTTTAATTGTCATAATAATCAAAAACTGGTGTTCGGACATGTTCAGGATCCGGATCAGAGCCAACGATCCGGATCCCGAAGGTTGTTGCTTCATACAAGACTTCGATCCGGATCCATGCAATTTCCGATCCGGATCCCGAATGTTAAGTTTTCTGATTTGTATGAACGATCCGGATCGGGCAATGCAATCCGGATCCTGAACCCTTGGTTTTCTGGAATCGTCAATCTCGTTACGACGATCCGGATCGCTGTAAATCCGATCCGGATCGCCGTCCTGAAAATTTCCAGATAAGGTATGTTTTTGATTCTTATCTCTTTCCAAAGGTTTCTAACCTATAAATAGACATTTATGGTTTCTCAAAAATGGGGGTTCTCTACCGATTAATTTATAAAACACTTGAGAGCAACCCTAGAGGCTAGGTTTTCTTTGTTCTTCTTAATAGCCTCTTTTAGGTCAATTCGACGGTTCTTCCAAGATCTATCTTTTGTCGAATTGATCTAATCTTTGCTTAGAGTTTTATCCCATGGATCTTCATTGATAATCTAAGCAAAGGATCACCATCGAAGTCAATATTCTTATCGACTGAGTTTGCGTCGTGGATTCGACGTGGCATCGTGGATTCGGTGTGCTAAAGGCGTTTCGTGGATTCGAAACGTGTGCTCGTGGATTCGAGTGGCGCTCGTGGATTCGAACGTGTGCAGTGGGCGTGCAAAATCGGTGGAGCGCGAGGTCCAAGAAATTAAAGGAGGGGTTAAATCCGTGGAGACGGTAATCACCTTGTTATTCTTCTTTTCTTAGGGATTGTTATTGCGTGGATATCCAACCGGTCAGCGCAAGGTCCGAAGAAGCTGAAGGAGGGGTTTGAGTCCGTGGAGTCGGTAATCACCTTGTTATTCTTCTATTCTTAGTGGATTGTTATTGCGTGTTGGTCCCGTGGTTTTTCTCCTGGATTGGAGTTTCCACGTATATCTCGGTGTGCTTTTTTTATTTTTCGCATTGGTTTTTATTTTGCACTGAGATTTGGTTTTATAAGTATTACACCTATTCACCCCCCCTCTAGTTGTTTGATAGTACCTATTTAGATCCTTATTACATATAACCCAACAGATTGTCCCTATCAGAATCAACCACGACGATTGGTCGCATAGAGATAAGCTAATAACACCGACCCAAAGGTCAATCGAAATGTCAAGGAATAAGACCATATGTCTAAATCACAGAGATGTTCATTAATGGTCAAAACCAACCGCGACAAGTAGTCGCAAAACAATAAGCAAACAAAACTGACCCGGAGGTCAAACAGAAAGCTAAAGGAGAAGATTATACATCTAAGTCACCTAGATGTTCACTATTGATCGTAATTAACCGCGACAAGTAGTCGCATAGCGATAAGCTAGGAGAACAGACCTGGAGGTCAAACTAGATGTTAACAACCGATTATACATCTGTTGGGGCCAAAATGTGGCTTGCGTGCGATCGGCCCCTGGGCAACCCTCCAGAGGTGTCGAATTGCGCCGCGTGCCAACAATCAAGCGATCGAGCTGAGAAGGGATCCGCTCTGCCGGGTTCTCCTCTAGTAACTCTCACGACCGCAACGACCGGTGACAGCAGCCGAAGCGGGTTTACGAAAGTAGAGATGGATCATCGGTTTCGACTTAGGACAGCCGAACCGGGTAGAGAGATAAATGTACGACTAAGGAGCTGATTGTAACTTTGAAGCGCAAAAAAAGCAAATAAAGACACGACCGATGAGCCGGTTTACACTCTAAATGCACAAATAAAGACATGACCGAATGGGCCGGTTTACACTTTATATTGATTTGAAGAAGGGGATACAATGAAGAATGTAGGGATAGAAAGATTACAATTAAGTCTACTTCTAGAAAAACAGTAAATGCATGCATAAAAAGTTAAGTTAACATACTCCTAGATAAATGAAGCTGGGGTGGTACCGGACTTACGAGGTTGTTGGACTCCTTTTTCTTTGATGGTTCAGGTATTTATATGCACCATAAACCAGGTTATTAGGCGTCGATTTGAATTATTGGCACAAATTGGGAAAAGCTATAGGATATCCAGCAAGTACTTCTTTTTGAGCCGAAAGCCCTCAATCAGGACAGTAGTCGTTTCTCCGTCTATGTTCATTCCCTGATCATTGCGCTAGAGCATGATTCCCGACGCTTTCCAATGTTGGACGCTGCCTGCCGTTCCGGGTTAGTTGCGGGATTTGCGCCTAAATCTCGCACTCCTCCCCCCAAGATCTTTCCCTTTTCGGCCCGAGCAGCTGAAAAGCTATCTTGGACTCTCGCCTTCCTTGATGCTTGACTGAGGCGGTCTTGCATCTGTCTTCGGCTGAGGGACAGTATTAGATGGGACGATGGTATACTCTATTTGTGATGTACATTTTATATCAACTCATTTTAGGATGGGATAAATTTTACTAATCACTTCAGAGTGACTAGTGAAAAAAATTCTATCATTGGATGGATAGAATGTAAATCTTACACCCTATTTAAGATGTACCACTGGCATTGTTCCATTATTAAAAAAAAAAAAAAAATCCTGTTTGATTATTTTTTAAAAAAAATCCTAACATTTCTCTTATTTTAAGAGCTCAAGAAAAGTAAAAATGCACCGAGCCCGTTCACTTAAAAGCCATTTGGAACAAGTCCACTCCCTAACATTTTTTTAAAAAACTTTTTGTACACCTATATATTTTATATCTCAATAATTTTAAAATGAGAAGAATTTTACTAATTACTTTAAAATGACTAATAAATAAGTTTTTACCCTAAAATTAATAGGATGTATATCGTATACCTATTTTGAGTATAAGAATAGTAATACTCTTCATTTTTATCCAAAACTCCATTTTTTTCTCGTATCTCTATTTTTTTTTTTTTCCTGCCTCTCTTTCTCTCTCCTCCCATCACAAAGTCCTCTTTTACTATTGCTGCACATGCTAAAGTTTAGAACAACCTCCATTTTTTTCCCATCACAAACCAAATTCCTCTTTTACTATTGCTCCACATGCTAAAGTTTAGAACAACCTCAATTTTTTTTTGTTAAAACTTAAAAGTTAGGGAGGAGGCCAGTCAAATAGTCTATAGTTGGGCGAGCTTTATGCATATTTACAAATCACAAGTTGTTAAAAGGAAACGGGTACTTGTACATCCCATTTGAAATATACATTCCACACTTTATTCATCCAATAGGTGGAGATGTGGTAAGAGGTCACTTCACAAATTATGAAGTGACCCGTTAAAAGCCATCCCATTCTTAGATGGATGAAATGTAGGGTATACATATCTTTTGAAGTGTATATGTAGCAATTGTTAAAATAGACAGAAGGTTTTTGGGAAATGTTTTTTGTACACCCCACCCATTGTAGGGTGGGTGGGGTGAATTTCATTCGTCACTTCAAATGATGAGTGGAGGAGTCTCCATCGTTAGATGGGCACAAGGACGAAGCCAGAATTTAATCACGAGGGGGGCCAAAATATATGTAAATAAAAATTTTAGCAGATAAATATAATTTTATCTAATCAATTTTTTTTTTAAAAAAATTATTAATTTAATAATTAATGTAAAAATATTAAAATTAATTTTTAATTACAGATATTTAATTTTAATTATTTTATTTATATTATTATATTTAAATAACTATAAATTATATTAAATCTAACAGTAATTCAGTTAGCGATTGATCCATTTCTTAGTATTTTTAATAAATAAAATTATAACATTTAATGATTATTAGATCAAATAGTTATTAAATTTAATATAATATTTTATTTTGTTAAATAAAATAGCTCACTAGGCAGAAATAAAAAAATAAAAAAATTTGGAGTTAAGGGATGTATTTCAAAATACCTTATAAGTATGCGACTCTTAATATATTTTGACTTATTTAAAATATATATAGAGAAGAAAAAATATATATATATATTGCCACCAAAAATAAATTAAGCAAATATTAAAAAGCTGAGGGGGGCCATGGCTATCTAATTTTGTTTTTATTAAATTAGTACTTAGGACTAATAAGTAATATTAAAAAGTTGGGGGGGGCCATGGCCCCTTTGGGCCTTAACATAGCTTCGTCCCTGGATGGGCAGGATGTATATCGTACATCCAAAATGGGGTGTACGAATAACATTGCTCAATTTTTTTTTTTTTTAACAAAAGGACTTATTTAAGATATAACTAAAATGCAAGATTAACATTATTTAATTTTTTTGTGCAAAATATATTTAATATCAAAAATACTATTTGTACACTCTAAATATGGTGTATATGTTACACTCTATTTATTTTAAAATAAAATAAATTTTACTAGCCATTCCTACTAAAAAAAAAAAAACCTCCATCCTAAGATGGATGGAGATGTACATCATACATCCCATTTGAGGTGTATGAATAGTATTATACGAAATAAGGTCCCGGAAGTTTTTATAATGAGCAATGCTACATATACACTCCAAATAGGATGTATATCACACATCCTATCCCATCCAAGGGTGGGGACTAATCTTTCGGTCACTTCGAAGTGACCGGTAAAATTCATCTCACCCTTAAATCGGTGCCGTATAAAATATACCCCCATTTGGGGTGTACAAGTAGCATTAACCTTTTATAATTAAGTCAAAAAAATAGTTGGGGTACTGTTTCAGAATTGGTTATAGTTGAGGATATCTCCGTACATGTTTATCAAAAAAATGAAAAATATTTTTTTTTATATTTTAAATAGGGTTTATATTTTACACACTATTCATTTTAGAGTATGACTAGAGATATCAACGGGACGAATTTTTAAAAATCCGAACCCGACTAAATACTCGAAACCCGAATCCGACGGATTTTAAAAATTTATATCCAAATCCGAATCCGACCAAAAATTCAAAATCCGAACCCGAACCCGAACCCGAAAATCCAAATCCGAAATAATTATTATTTTTTTCTCTTTACAATATTTCAAAACATATTATATTAAATCTAAAATTTTAAAATATAAATTTAAATATAATATTAAATATTTATATACACATATATTATATAATGTAAAATCAATTTGGATTCGGATCAGGTTCGGGATCGGTTCGGATACAATCAAAATCTATATCCGAATCTAAATACGTCGGGATTTTGTTTTTTACATGCATATTCGAATTCATATCCGTTAAACATCGAGTAAATCTATTTCGTTTGAATTCAGATTCGAATAAAATTTTAGGTATTCGTATACATTAATATCTCTATGTATGACTAGTAATTTTTTTTTTTCATTTTTGGATTGATGATAAATACATCATACATCTCATTTCGAATGTATAAACATAAAATTTGAACTTTTCAAACACTGGCACTTCATTTTTATGTAGAAGAAAATGTACGAAGACGGCGTTCTGAAGGATGTATGAAGACGGCGTTCTGAAGGTTAAGTGCAGGGTTAAGTTCAGGGGCCGCTTTAAAATTATCCTGTAGTTAAGGCGTCTCCGTAAAGTTTTGCTTTTTTTTTTTTTTTTTTTTTTTTTTTTTTTTTTTTTTTTTTTTGGTATTGACTGGCAATTTTTAGCTGGATTAGTCTTAATGTGATCTCTTCTAAGTTAATAGCCTCATATTTAACACATTTTTTATTCTCTAGTTTTTTATTATATTTTTTATTTATTTTAGTAAAGATATTTGATAATTTATAAATTTTTAATTAGAATAGTATTCGTGGTCGTCATTTTAGGATGTTTACTATATTTTAGAATTCCTTTTTATATATTTCTTATATTGTATTATTTTCATTTTCAAATCCACCATTATATAATCCTTCTTATTATTATTTACACAATGAGTATGTTAATTTGATTTAAAATAGAAATCGAAATAGAAATATAAACAAAAATGGCTTGGAATTCTCAACAGATGGTCTATAAGACAAATCAAAATCCGAATCATATTCAAATTTAAAAAATTTTAAAAAATAAATTTGAGTTAAATTTGAAATTTTCTATTTAAATTTGCAATTAAAATTTAAATCTAAACTTAAATTTGAATTTTTAATAGCCCGAAAGAACAAGTAGAATTGGGCTTTTTTATTTTGTTTGTTTGTGAGAGGGTTGGTCCTTCCCTGCCGTCTCCTTTGTAAAGCCCTTTTATAAATAGGGCAAGTTCGGAAACGTGTCAGAGAAAAAATATTCTTTTTGATTAAAAAAATAAATCTTTACCATACAGAGTCTCTCCTATATTTATACGACTTACCACACCGCACATATAACAACCAACCAAAACTTCACTCACACACACAAACAACAATTACAATGAGAATGCACAATCAACTAAACAAACCAATGCACAATCAACTAAACAAACCTTAAATATATGATACTTGATATACTCTATAGCATTCTTATCGCAGATGATACAAATGCACAAATCATCAAATATTCTTATTATTTTGAAAACGTTTCCTACCGGAAACTTTATTTTAAAATCTAAGGATACAACGAAATCCAAAATTCCTTTGGAAACAGCTTCCCACTCAAAAATATAAATTTTTGAAAACCAGCTATCATGAGGGGTAGAAAATATTTTTACCATACAACCAGAATATATTAGCACCAAATTTTTATTTAACCAAAACCTTTAAAAATAATCAAGCAATCCAAACATAAACTGAACCACCACAATATCTAACTTATTTAACAATAAATGAAAAGGCAATGAAAGAAGTAAACCGCAATACGGAAGGTGAATAATCCATGGGGCTACTAAGCTCTCTAGCTATATCGTCACCTCACGCACCGACCCGACTGTTACCTCCCGCGACACCTGCAACTAGGAGGAAGTAAGAAACCAACGAGGGTCTCCCAGTGGGTACCGCAAGCCGACGAAGGCGAGCTGTACTCACTGGTAACGAGTAACAAAAATAGAGACGATATACAAATAAATAATTAAATAAATATAGTGGCAATAATAATAACGGAAAGTACTGTAAATAAATAAACAATTGCTACTGTAGAAATGTAGTGCGAACATAACCATGCATCAACCGGAACATATCGTCCAAAAGCACCCAATCTTTGGCTATGTCGGTTTAAAGACCTCAGGTAATGCCATCTCATGCTCACTCACCTCTACACATAGGCCTTATGGCAAAACACATGTACCTAGGGCTCACGGACCGAAAGTATGACTACTTTTCTGAAAAAGAACATCATTGCGGTGCCCAAGCCGCTGGTATACGTGAAATACATATGAGCTGTGACGATCGATGCAATATGCTCAACAGTCTACAATTGGCAACTAGCCAGAATCAAAACCACAAGGAACACCAACCAAATCCGGTCACTCACATCTCATAGAATTCACCTCTCATCGACCAATCAGTCTAACAAGTAATAATCATGCAATAGTCAATAAGGCACCACTCTACCTCTAGGTCAAGGCGAGTATAAATATATATATATGCAAGAATAAACGTAGAGCAACATAACGTGAAGTCTAGTGGTGAGTCACGTGCTCATCATGATAATGTGTAATCAAGTAAAAAGAAAAGGGGAAGAGAATATCACCGAGATAGCACCACTGTACCGACTTTGGATCGAAGTACCCACCTGAATCAGGCGAGGCACCTAACTCCTAAGATGCTCCCGATCGTCGACCAAACCTGCAAAAGATCCACAGAGTCAAGGCAAACTCTACAACATAAAGTCACCCGTCACAGTCTCAAAATCGTCGGAAAAACTAATTCCTTTAACTGGGTTCTCGAAACCTACTAGAAATTTCTGGAAGTTCACCGAAACGCTCCCAAAACCCACGAAGTGCCCAAGAAGGTCCCAAACTACACTGTATGTGGTGTCCCGAATTTCCGTGTGGCTTGACCGTGTGGTTGGCAGTGAGAAAACTGTTACGGAATTTGAGTTGGCGTAGTTTCGTGAAAGGTTCAAGTCTTGAAGATTGAAGGTGAAGAAAGTTGGATCATTTAACTCAATCTCAAGAAAGAAGAATTCAAAAGGATCAGGTATGTTTAACTAAAGATTATTGGTGATCCGAATACTTCTTGTAGTGTAGAAACACCTGGAAGAGTTTTTAACTGCATAAAAATCAAAAACTGGTGTTCGGACATGTTCAGGATCCGGATCAGAGCCAGCAGTCCGGATCCCGAAGGTTGTTGTTTCATACATTACTTCAATCCGGATCGCAGAATCTCACGATCCGGATCCCGAACGTTGAGTTCTCAGAATTGTATGAACGATCCGGATCAGGCATTCCGATCCGGATCCCGAACGATTGTTTTTCTGGAAACCGTCTTTCTTGCTACTGCAATCCGGATCGCCCAAATCCGATCCGGATCGCCGTCCGTAAAAATTCCAGAAATGTTAGGTTTTTGATTCTTATCTCCTTCCAAATGTTTCTAACCTATAAATAGACCCTATGACTCTTTTTCTAGGGTTAATCCACATAATCCAAAGAGGCCGATAAAAGGAATATAGCCGTCATATTCATATATCATTTTTATACGGCCTAAGATCCACATATAGAGAAGAAAGGAAATCATTAGAGAATACTCTATGTTTCTTCATCTATATTGATTAGTTTGATTCTAGGTTTTCATACTCACATCTTGAGTTGAATCAAACTAATGAATACTTAGATGGTATTTCCGATCTATCTTTGATCTAAGTATTCGGCGGATCATCACCACCCAAAAACAACGATTTCCCCAAAATCGGCGTGTGGATTCGCGTGTCCTTGTGGATTCAAGGTTCAACCGCTCTCGTGGATTCGGAGCGAGGCACGTTCGTGGATTCGAAGGGTGCTACTAGGTGCAGACCGTGGATTCGGTCGGACGTCGTGGATTCGACGTTGGACGCCGTGGATTCGGCGTTGGGCGCAGATCGTGGATTCGAGAAGCGTCGCGGAGCGAGCGGAGAAGATCCTCTAGGAGCGTATGGAAAAGGTTGAGTCGTAAGTGTGTACGGTAAATCACCTTGTACGTGTTTTAATTCTAGTGGATTTCTGCCGTGTTATCGGTCCCGTGGTTTTTTACTCCGATGATGGAGTTTTCCACGTAAAAATCTTGCGTGTTATTTTTATTTCCGCATTGGGTTTTTTATCGCAACGATTTTTGAGTGTTTATACGTTTACACCTATTCACCCCCCTCTAGGTGTTTTTTTCCCTATTTAGATCTACATTACATATAACCCAACAAGTGGTATCAGAGAAGGAATAGGGTTGTAAACAATGGTTGAAGGTGGAAACATCAATCGACCCCCTTTCTTTGATGGAACAAATTATGCGTACTGGAAAGTACGGATGAAAGCCTTTTTAATTTTCATCGGCGAAAGGGTGTGGCAATCAATTGAATTAGGATGGTCTAATCCAACTAAAATTATCTCTGATGTTCGCACCTTAAAACCTAGGTCGAAATGGACCAAGGAAGAGTTAGATTCATCTTCTTACAATGGCAAGGGAATTAATGCTATTTTTAATGCCTTATCTCAAACTGAATTCTCTTGCGTCTCGGCATGTGAGACTGCGAAAGAAATCTGGGATGTTCTTCAGGTTACACATGAGGGAACTAACCTCGTGAAGATTCAGAAACTGCAAATGCTTACGAGCAAGTTTGACTCTATCTTGATGGCAGAAAATGAATCTTTCACGGACTACTATACACGATTGCAAGACATCGTAAACTCATGTGCTAACCTGGGAGAGAAGATTCCAGAATTTAAGATTGTAAGAAAGATCTTAAGAACTCTTCCTGAACGATTTCGCCCAAAGGTTACAGCCATTGAAACTATTAAACACCCGGACGAAATGCGTGTAGAAGAATTAGTTGGTTCATTACAAACATATGAAATGACATTTACTACTAACAATTCTTCTGGAAAAGCATCCTCTTCTAAGTCTTCAGGTTATGTGTGATGACCCGGATCTCCGCAGAGCTGTTGCAGTGCGTTGGGGTGGCTATTGGAGGCTTACATGGTGTGTTGGAGGTGTTTGGGGCATAATTTGGCTCAAGTGTTGGACTTCGGGCTTATTTGGATCACGTGGGTGATCGGAGGACCCCATGGAGGGTTTAGAGGTGGTTTCGCGTGAATCGGATATTAAAATGGGGCTCCGCGCGAAATTCGGGCTAAGAATACACTTCCGGGAGCCTCCGGCAAATTTTAGAGTTGGAATTTGGCAAAATGGACGTCAAATTCGGATTCAGCGCGCGAAAACGGTCAAAATGGACTACCTACTTGACTTTTTGGGCTCCGGTTACTGTTCACCGCCGGAACAGTGATTCCGGCGATCGCCGGCGGCGGGCGGCGGCGGAGAGCGGCGGCGCGGCCTCGGGCAGGCGGAGAGCGGCGGCGGGCAGGGCGCAGGGCGCGCGGGCAGGGCGCGCGGGTGCGCGGTCCACGCGGCCGGCGTGCACCGGAGCGGGGTGCCATGTGGCGGCTTACCATTGGGTGGTTCACAGGTCGCGGTCTACGGAAATCCTCGGGTGCACGATGGAACAGTGGAAGACACGTGGCATGCTATCATTGGTCCGGTGTTTGGGGATGTCGTGCACCGGGTGCAGCGAGTGTGTGGCCTGGACACGTGGCGTGCGAGGATTGGGCACGTCACTGTGCGCGTACGGGCGGCAAGCGGCGGGGCAGGCGTGCATGCGGCAGGCGGCGTGGCAGCGGGCCGGCGGGCGTGGCGGCCACGGCACGACATGGCGCACGCGTGCGCCACGTGGCGGCCGCCTATTGGCCAGCGCCAATTGCCCGTTGACCAGGGTGCGCCACGCGGCGCGCAGGGAGTGGCTGGATCCGCTGTTTCGTGCTGGAGGACACGTGTCGTGCGGAGGAGCGGGTTGGACGGCCGTGCGGTCCGACCAGGATCCCGTGCGGGACTGGGCCTCCGTGGGCCGCGGCACTGTGTGGGCCCGAATTCGGGGCCCGAAAGATTCGGGCGCCCGAATTCGGGACACAATGGGTATTTCTGATTTGTTTTTTTTTGAGCCTATAAATACCAACCCGAGCCCCTTCTTTTCGAGTTTTTCTCCCTTTTTCGAGCCTCTTCTGCCCGAGCCACCTTAAGGAGATTTGTTCACCTCTTGATCCTTGATCTTCCTGCCTAGTCCTAGGATTTTTGGAGCACGCACCCCGAGGTTCTCCATTTTACGGCGCGGCGCGACGTTGCATTTCCTGTTTCCTTCTTCAGCGCAGCAGTGATGTTTTAGCTCCCCTGGGCTACCCCGAGGTCCTTTTTCAGTGATTCTTGCGCCGGCTGACTCCTTACAGGTAGGGCTTCAACTTTCATTTTGATCGCGTTTTTCTGTTTCGAGGTTTTGGCACGGATCCCGAGGCAAACAGTGACACCTTTTTTCTGTGTGGATTTCCTTGACAGCAGCAGAGTATTTCGGCCATATCTTCGCGCACGGGCGTCAGACGGAGACGAGCTTGTACAACTTTTTCATCTACGGATCGCAAGGAACGCGCTCGTATTTTTCTTGGATTTTTCAGAGATTTATTTCGAGGTGATAATCACTATTTTCTCAGTGTACTGTGTACAGTTTTTCTTCACAGTTTGTTGATTGGATTACCACCTTGACGAATTTATAACTTGGCTTACCGAACTCTGATTTGGGCGTGCAAGGTACCGTTGCGAAGCTATCGACGCGAGGATCGCCGTGATATTTTTCTGGGAATTTTCTGGGCACTTTCTGTAGGTGATAATTTAACAGTTCTGGGACTGTTGTTGTATGTATTTGTAAGCGCATTATTTGGGAGCCTAAGTGTTTTTAGTGGACTTGGTGTTGTGCCAGGAGTGTTGCGGGTGTGCTGACCTTGTTGGAGCAAGGGATTGGAGTTTTGGGTATTTTCAGCTGTACGGACCCGGACAGTTAGCGCTTCAGGTGGGTGGTTGTTGCTTGCCTCTACATCTGACTTACTCACTAAGTTTATTAGAAAACCCCCAATGTTGAGCATATTGATTGAGTATCCTGCATGTTGACTGATATAGATGTGAGCCTATCATCTGAGATTTCTTTGGTGGATATAGCATGTTGGGGATATGACTGGGGTAATACTGCTGTAGGAACATGATCATTGGAGTAATTTATTATTGATAATTGACATGCTACTTTAGCACCCAGATTTTATGAAAATTGATTAAATAGATTAATTGGTGGGACATAATGATTTATCATTGTGCGGGTTTCACTCTGGGGATTTATTATGGATCAGGGATCATATACATGTGTAGTTGACTGATGATTTTGGCATGACTGTTTTATCTGTGTGGATATTATTAATCGATACACATGTAAAACTGTTACTTGACTTTCTTTCTCTCCCACATTGTATGAGGACTTTTGCATGCTTATTTGGACATCTAGATAGGCCACTATTTTATTGCTACACTATCATATTGGGTTTTGACTTAGGAGAAACCATGATTGCTTTCTTTCTCCTTTTATTTAGACTTTCGAGTCATGTTGCTCGAGTTTGAGCAGAGGTATGGGATAGTGTAGCCGGGACCTGAGGGTCAGTGACAGGGTGTACTTGATGTTGGATTGTGGGTTATTGCGGCAACCGCGGACAGTAGGCGGTTGACCGGATCTTGATTATTTTACCCAGTTGCGGGTTGTGGGTTATTGCGGTGACCGCGGACTTTGGGCGGTTGACCGGATGTTTACTATTGCATCAGATTGGGTATCAGTTTTCTCTAGTGGATGGTGTTTCCCACTTTTGAGTACTATTGCATTTGATTGGGGATTGAGGTTTCATTAGTGGACGGAGTTTCCCACTTTGATCATAGTCATGATCCAGCCCTGCTATTATGAGACAGTGGTTACAGAGATACTTGATACAGTGATACTTTACTCGTGTGGGTCGCTCCCCTCGAGTGCCACTCCGGAGTAGGCTTTAGACCGTGTTGGGTTCCGGTCATTTGGACAGTGGAGATACTGAGTTTTTGAGTTCGACAGCAGAGCAGGCAGTACCAGTTTTACTGGTGGCACTAGATTGGGTCTAGTTGATCAGATACTGTTTTCTGATGCATTCATACCGTCATTTCCTTCGGTATTGCATTTAGAGGCATACTTGTTGTGGTTTCCCCCTTTTATTCAGTAGTTCTGTTTACAGCTTTACCACTTGCCCCTTTTCTTGCCTCTAGTAGACTTAGTGGGTACGCCGGAGCTTGAGGCTTTACCCACAGGGGAGGCTACTGGTTTACTAGTGGTTCTCACCCCCATTGTTGTTTTCCCTTTGTTTTCTCCCCTCTGTTTTGCAGAGCCCTCTTCGGGAGTTGCTGATCTTCGATCGTTGTCCGAGGCGAGGGAGTCACGGGCTAGATCTTTACCACCCGAGGAGTGTAGCTGTATTCCCTGGATGGAGATTCCTGGTAGCTGTTGGCTGGTTTTTACTGTTTTATTTGGAGAGAGATCTTTTGTATTTGGAGAGACTGATGTTGAGACTGATGTACTATAGTTTTAGTTTATCTCATTTTTTAGTGGAGAGATGCTGTACTGAGGACATTATACGATGATCATCTGTATTTGAGGAAATGGATATTGTACTTTATTTCATGATGTACAGTGATTGGATTTTTTTATCTTACAGCATTTCATTTCAGCTCTGATATTTGTGTAGCTATAGTACTATCTTTTGCAGGTTAGACGCTTCGCCTATGCGGGTTTAGCATAGGTGGCGGATCTGTTGGTGAGCCCGGGTCGCAGTTTTCGACCCCGGGGCGTGACAGATTAGGTTGGTATCAGAGCTTAGGGATAGGTCAGTTGGGACTGTAGAAACCCTAGGCTTATGGCTGGACCCTAGGATGACTTCGAGAGAGTCGTGATCTTTTAGCGAGAGCCCTGATTGAGTTTTATAACTCTCCCGAGTGATGGGATGGGTGATTGGCATGTTTATTCTCCTAAGCAATTATGTTGGCTGCAGACAACATAATGCGGTTGAACGGTTGACATGCTCTAGACTCTCGCCAGATTGGGTCGAGTTTTGTTTTGTGCTGTGGTGTTGTTGGTCGGGGTGAGCGGTGTCTCCCCGACGCATTGTGCGGATTGGTGTGCACTCGTCGCAGCGGTGGAGCTCGAGCGGATTGTTTTGGGGGCTCGATACCCGGATTGAGGTTAGAGAGCTCCAGGCCCCGATGGTAGGATTATTTGAGGTATATCAGCGGCAGAGTGAGCCGCTGGTCTAGGTGACACAGTTGTCGGAGACAGTGGGCAGTCCGACAGTTGTTTTTCTCCTGAGACCACCCTGGTTACAGTATCCTCAGCAGTAGTGTATTTCTGAGGCGCCGTTGGCGCATGGGCCCCATCCGTGCTAATGTTTTGTGTTGCAAGCACCGAGGCGGCGGTGGATTGCTGATAGTGGATAGGTTGTGGGACATCCTTGATGGATGGAGCCAGTTTTGGCAGATGAACCACCCCGATTTATGAATTTGAGTTGGAAGCCTTTGGAGGCAGAATCGTGGTTGGTGGTGATGGAGTGATCAATTAAGAGTCTCCCTGTGCTAGAGAGTTTTATGCAGTTGTTGAACTGTGCGCCCCAGGTTTCGAGGGACGAAGCGCATAGGATGTGCGCGACTGGGAGTGGATTGCGCCAGGATTACCCTTTTAGTTTATCTGATCCCTCTGTTTTGGATTTTTGGATTTTGCATGCCTCGATGGAGTAGGCATTGTGTATGGAGCGTACTGTTGCAGTTCCTTTGGATAGGGATCTGCCGCCAGAGGCGAGTTCTGGATAGAGGCGCCTGGCGCTAAGTGTTGGAGGACAGGTCGGCTGGTAGAGGCACTTTTGTTTTCCTTCCCTAGATGGTGGACATCTTTATGGATGGATTATGTAAAGCTTACCCGAAGGAAGGTTACCCTTGGTGATTGATAACATTTGTGTTTGGGGTACAATGGATGTGTTTGAGGGGGTGAGCTGAGTAAGGATGATTGAATGAGAAATTGCAGGAATCAATTGCGTTTTTGTCATATGACGATTGCAATAAGGTGATTTTCTGAGATGTCAGGGGTCCGGTGGACCCCGGTGACAGCATCCGCATCGTTATCAGAGTGGCGCAGCAGTAGCGTGGGTTTATTGTCTGCGGAAGACCGTATTCATCGCCTCAGTGTGAGCAAAGGCGGAGAATTGTGCTTCTTTGGTGGATAGCCTTGAATTTCAGGCAGATTAAGTGACGACCACCTACATTGAGCGGTTGAGACTGTGCTGCCTGGGTGGAGGGCGCCAAGGTAGTGGATTGGGTCGTCGCAGGTGTGATTTCATCACAGCAGTCGAAGTTAGGGCAGGTTGCATTCCTGCATGGACTAGAGGTAGATTTGTTATCACGTGCACTTGAGGTACAGGTTCCTGTTGGAGTGGTGCATGTGGGGGAGGTTTGGGGATCATGTCCAGTTGCTGTTGAGACCTCGAGTGGTATCGGCGGACTTATTGGTATTTGTACCTGGTCAGTGTTTGACCCAGTGCGTGGGATTGGTTGGCACAGTGCCACATGGTGTATGACTATGGAAAGAGAAGGTTATGATCTTCTGCAAGCAGACATTAGAGACTTGGTCATTGAGACAGTCAGAGCACACAGGTTGCAGCGACTATGCGCGAGGTGCCTACGGCGGGCACCGGGACGCGGAGGATATCCCTGTTATCGTGAGATCCCGGGTGTGATTCCACCGGAGCTGGTAATGATGCCGCCGGTTAGGGAGATTGAGATTGCGATTGACGTGGTTCAAGGAACCACGTCAACCCGATAGCACCTCATTGGATATCACCTGTAGAGCTGGCAGAGCTGATGGCGCAGTCGCAGGATCTGATGGATCGAGGGTCTGTTCGATCTAGTGCCACGTCGTTGGCACACGACAGTGAGGGTCCTTGCATGATGCGACCGCAGATAGGTCTGGATATTATTTAGGACCTTTTGATGGAATTATACCCCGACAGTGGTCTGCTTAGGATGCAGGTATCTTTTGGGATCATACCGTTGAGTATCTCGCCAAGATGGTGTTCAGGACCCGGTAGGGACATTATGAGTGCAGTGAGGCTAGATGGGAGGACTAAGGTCCTGTCGTCTTTAAGATATGAGGAATTGTGTATTCTTGCTGCACTTGGAAGAATTATTGAGATATTCTTCTGGGATATTTTGATTTTTACCCCATCTCTGTATGGTTTAGAGCTGGTGGAATACTTGTAGATGGTGTAACAAGGTCTGTGAGGAAGAAGCTGTATGCCAAGCTGTTGTGATACAAGTTTTAACTTTGGGAGCATATCTTCCTGGATTACTTGTTCTAGCCGTAAGGGGCAGCGGTGGTAATCTGACCTTAATGGACGCTATGCGAGAATGGCTGAGACCGGCAGTTATTTGTTGAGGTAAGGAGCTTCTTGGACTGGGCAGTGTCAGAGCGCTTGGCAATTGGATGATGAGATTGATACCAGCCCTGATTTCAGCATCGCCAGTGTGGGGAGATGGATTTGTGAGATACAGTGATGCCTCCCATGGTAGCTAGGAAGTTACAGTTGGATTTGTGGCAAGCATCCTTTATCACCCCGATAGGGCCACTGTGGTGGCGGATACCTGGAGCAGGAGAGCTATTTGGGTTGAGTTTGTTGACTCCGCAGCTGGCGCTGTGTGGACTGTCGAGACAAACGTGGCGTATGGTGGTGTCACTGAGGACTCTTTGGATGATAGACCGCGGCTGAATGGTTCGCTTGGATGGTCAAGATTTGGGAGCGACCGGGCGAGGACCCCCCCCCTGGTTAGGGCTCCTTTCCTTTCGGAGTTGCCTAGCATGTCACTGGTTTGGGAGTAGAGGACACAACTCCCGGAATTTGATGAAGTGATCGTCTGGAGCAGGTACCTTTTCTTTTTTCGAGCCTGGAGGATTGGATTTACCAGCTGCAAGGGTACTGGAGCTGCTCAAAGATTGATTCGCGATCTGGTTCTCTTGACCGCTTATAGTTGTGTGCTGATGCCCGAGAGTTGAGGAGGTGTTGCTACACCCTGATGGTTTTTGGATTAGAGATCAGAGTTATGTGATCAGTTGGAGGACTTATATTGGATACCTCGGGAGTACAGAGGTATTCGGATCGAGCTTGTGTGCCGTGGACTTGTGGTTGGATTATCTGAGGCCCTGGGAGGAGCGGAGGCTTGTACCGATGCAGATTTCTTGGTAGCTCGAGCGGTTAGCCCAGCGTACTTGGTTGAGTTGGTACGGTTTTTCTGGAGTGCCCGCCTTTATTTTGTTCTAGTTAGAGACCCGAGGACCGCATCGCGTCTCTGGAGAGGTATTTGTCAGCCTTGGGAGCTTGAGTGGTGGATGATTGGTTATTTACCCCCCTTTATTTGGTTGAGTTTCCGTGTTGAGGAACGACTTTAGTTTCGAGGACGAAACTTTCTTTTAGTGGGGGAGGATGTGATGACCCGGATCTCCGCAGAGCTGTTGCAGTGCGTTGGGGTGGCTATTGGAGGCTTACATGGTGTGTTGGAGGTGTTTGGGGCATAATTTGGCTCAAGTGTTGGACTTCGGGCTTATTTGGATCACGTGGGTGATCGGAGGACCCCATGGAGGGTTTAGAGGTGGTTTCGCGCGAATCGGATATTAAAATGGGGCTCCGCGCGAAATTCGGGCTAAGAATACACTTCCGGGAGCCTCCGGCAAATTTTAGAGTTGGAATTTGGCAAAATGGACGTCAAATTCGGATTCAGCGCGCGAAAACGGTCAAAATGGACTACCTACTTGACTTTTTGGGCTCCGGTTACTGTTCACCGCCGGAACAGTGATTCCGGCGATCGCCGGCGGCGGCGGCGGCGGCGGGCAGCGGCGGAGAGCGGCGGCGCGGCCTCGGGCAGGCGGAGAGCGGCGGCGGGCAGGGCGCAGGGCGCGCGGGCAGGGCGCGCGGGTGCGCGGTCCACGCGGCCGGCGTGCACCGGAGCGGGGTGCCACGTGGCGGCTTACCATTGGGTGGTTCACAGGTCGCGGTCTACGGAAATCCTCGGGTGCACGGTGGAACAGTGGAAGACACGTGGCATGTTATCATTGGTCCGGTGTTTGGGGATGTCGTGCACCGGGTGCAGCGAGTGTGTGGCCTGGACACGTGGCGTGCGAGGATTGGGCGCGTCACTGTGCGCGTACGGGCGGCAGGCGGCGGGGCAGGCGTGCAGGTGGCAGGCGGCGTGGCAGCGGGCCGGCGGGCGTGGCGGCCACGGCACGACGTGGCGCACGCGTGCGCCACGTGGCGGCCGCTATTGGCCAGCGCCAAATGCCCGTTGACCAGGTGCGCCACGCGGCGCGCAGGGAGTGGCCGGATCCGCTGTTTCGTGTTGGAGGACACGTGTCGTGCGGAGGAGCGGGTTGGACGGCCGTGCGGTCCGACCAGGATCCCGTGCGGGACTGGGCCTCCGTGGGCCGCGGCACTGTGTGGGCCCGAATTCGGGGCCCGAAAGATTCGGGCGCCCGAATTCGGGACACAATGGGTATTTCTGATTTGTTTTTTTTTCAGCCTATAAATACCAACCCGAGCCCCTTCTTTTCGAGTTTTTCTCCCTTTTTCGAGCCTCTTCTGCCCGAGCCACCTTAAGGAGATTTGTTCACCTCTTGATCCTTGATCTTCCTGCCTAGTCCTAGGATTTTTGGAGCACGCATCCCCGAGGTTCTCCATTTTACGGCGCGGCGCGACGTTGCATTTCCTGTTTCCTTCTTCAGCGCAGCAGTGATGTTTTAGCTCCCCTGGGCTACCCCGAGGTCCTTTTTCAGTGATTCTTGCGCCGGCTGACTCCTTACAGGTAGGGCTTCAACTTTCATTTTGATCGCGCTTTTCCGTTTCGAGGTTTTGGCACGGATCCCGAGGCAAACAGTGACCCCTTTTTTCTGTGTGGATTTCCTTGACAGCAGCAGAGTATTTCGGCCATATCTTCGCGCACGGGCGTCAGACGGAGACGAGCTTATACAACTTTTTCATCTACGGATCGCAAGGAACGCGCTCGTATTTTTCTTGGATTTTTCAGAGATTTATTTCGAGGTGATAATCACTGTTTTCTCAGTGTACTGTGTACAGTTTTTCTTCACAGTTTGTTGATTGGATTACCACCTTGACGAATTTATAACTTGGCTTACCGAACTCTGATTTGGGCGTGCAAGGTACCGTTGCGAAGCTATCGACGCGAGGATCGCCGTGATATTTTTCTGGAATTTTCTGGGCACTTTCTGCAGGTGATAATTTAACAGTTCTGGGACTGTTGTTGTATGTATTTGTAAGCGCATTATTTGGGAGCCTAAGTGTTTTTAGTGGACTTGGTGTTGTGCCAGGAGTGTTGCGGGTGTGCTGACCTTGTTGGAGCAAGGGATTGGAGTTTTGGGTATTTTCAGCTGTACGGACCCGGACAGTTAGCGCTTCAGGTGGGTGGTTGTTGCTTGCCTCTACATCTGACTTACTCACTAAGTTTATTAGAAAACCCCCAATGTTGAGCATATTGATTGAGTATCCTGCATGTTGACTGATATAGATGTGAGCCTATCATCTGAGATTTCTTTGGTGGATATAGCATGTTGGGGATATGACTGGGGTAATACTGCTGTAGGAACATGATCATTGGAGTAATTTATTATTGATAATTGACATGCTACTTTAGCACCCAGATTTTATGAAAATGGATTAATAGATTAATTGGTGGGACATAATGATTTATCATTGTGCGGGTTTCACTCTGGGGATTTATTATGGATCAGGGATCATATACATGTGTAGTTGACTGATGATTTTGGCATGACTGTTTTATCTGTGTGGATATTATTAATCGATACACATGTAAAACTGTTACTTGACT
This sequence comes from Tillandsia leiboldiana, assembly GCA_029204045.2. Classification (NCBI taxonomy): domain Eukaryota; kingdom Viridiplantae; phylum Streptophyta; class Magnoliopsida; order Poales; family Bromeliaceae; genus Tillandsia; species Tillandsia leiboldiana. The sequence goes on from CM055075.1 coordinate 7,751,266, forward strand.
TTCTCCTCTCCCACATTGTATGAGGACTTTTGCATGCTTATTTGGACATCTAGATAGGCCACTATTTTATTGCTACACTATCATATTGGGATTTGACTTAGGAGAAACCATGATTGCTTTCTTTCTCCTTTTATTTAGACTTTCGAGTCATGTTGCTCGAGTTTGAGCAGAGGTATGGATAGTGTAGCCGGGACCTGAGGGTCAGTGACAGGGTGTACTTGATGTTGGATTGTGGTTATTGCGGCAACCGCGACAGTAGGCGGTTGACCGGATCTTGATTATTTTACCCAATTGCGGGTTGTGGGTTATTGCGGTGACCGCGGACTTTGGGCGGTTGACCGGATGTTTACTATTGCATCAGATTGGGTATCAGTTTTCTCTAGTGGATGGTGTTCCCACTTTTGAGTACTATTGCATTTGATTGGGGATTGAGGTTTCATTAGTGGACGGAGTTTCCCACTTTGATCATAGTCATGATCCAGTCCTGCTATTATGAGACAGTGGTTACAGAGATACTTGATACAGTGATACTTTACTCGTGTGGGTCGCTCCCCTCGAGTGCCACTCCGGAGTAGGCTTAGACCGTGTTGGGTTCCGGTCATTTGGACAGTGGAGATACTGAGTTCTTGAGTTCGACGGCAGAGCAGGCAGTACCAGTTTTACTGGTGGCACTAGATTGGGTCTAGTTGATCAGATTGTTTTCTGATGCATTCATACCGTCATTTCCTTCGGTATTGCATTTAGAGGCATACTTGTGTGGTTTCCCCCTTTATTCAGTAGTTCTGTTTACAGCTTTACCACTTGCCCCTTTTCTTGCCTCTAGTAGACTTAGTGGGTACGCCGGAGCTTGAGGCTTTACCCACAGGGAAGGGCTACTGGTTTACTAGTGGTTCTCACCCCCATTGTTGTTTTTTTCTTTGTTTTCCCCCCCTGTTTTGCAGAGCCCTCTTCGGGAGTTGCTGATCTTCGATCGTTGTCCGAGGCGAGGGAGTCACGGGCTAGATCTTTACCACCCGAGGAGTGTAGCTGTATTCCCTGGATGGAGATTCCTGGTAGCTGTTGGCTGGTTTTTACTGTTTTATTTGGAGAGAGATCTTTTGTATTTGGAGAGACTGATGTTGAGACTGATGTACTATAGTTTTAGTTTATCTCATTTTTTTGGAGAGATGCTGTACTGAGGACATTGTACGATGATCATCTGTATTTGAGGAAATGGATATTGTACTTTATTTCATGATGTACAGTGATGGATTTTTTATCTTACAGCATTTCATTTCAGCTCTGATATTTGTGTAGCTATAGTACTATCTTTTGCAGGTTAGACGCTTTCGCCTATGCGGGTTTAGCATAGGTGGCGGATCTGTTGGTGGCCCGGGTCGCAGTTTCGACCCCGGGCGTGACATTATGCGTTGAAAACAACTAAGGAAGAAGACCGCGGATACATCATCCTCAGACAATGACGAGAACCTTTCTATGGAGGAATTTTAGAAGCAGCTCGCTCTCTTGACAAGGAAGTTTCGCCGCAACTTTCGAAGGGGTAATTCAAGTAAATCTCCATCCTTCGGAAAGTCGAACAAAGGCAAGGGTACTTTAGAGTTACAAGTCAAGAAAGCAAGAGAACTTTTCAAAGGATAAGAAAAGTTCAGAGGGACAACTACAATGCTTCAAATGTCGAGGCTACGGCACATTGCAACGGAGTGTCCCAACAAGTATCCGGCAAAGAAGAAGGCGATGCAAGTCGTCACTTGGGATGACAACTCAACGTCAAATGAGTCGTCTTCAAGTGATGAAGAAAAGAGCTCCACGGCATTCCACGCGTCCATATCTTCACCCTTCATGTGCTTTATGACAAGTACATCCGAGTCATTGTCCAACTCCACTGTTGAAAAGAATGCAACGGACAACGAATCGGATGATTCGGAAGGTGAAGATTTTGCTTTAGCCTACCACAGACCATTACGGGATTCAAAGAAACCGGCTAAGCAAAATAAGGGGTTGAGAGGGAGATTGCAGGATCTCGAAGAAGAAGTAAAAAGGGTAACTTCTCTCTCGACGATCTTGAAGTGGAAAGGGATAATCTGATAAAGCAAAGTTTCCCTTCAAGAGTCCAATGAGCAACTCGAGAAGAATTATATAGATATGGTGAACAAAGCAAATTACTTCTTGAAGCTCTACGCAAGGCCCGACGGGAAAAATTGGAAATGACAGAGACCTTTTCCAACTCAAGGATGACTTGCAGCAATTTCTTCTGGAAAGAGTAAGTTGGATAAACTTCTTGGTCTTGGTCAAACAAACAGTTCGGCCTCGGATACAACGAACTGAAGACAATTTTAGTTCGGTTGGGACAGTCTTTGTGCCTCAGTCGGTATCTCCTCCTCCGACACCGGAATTCACGACAACCAACGACAACAAGCCTACTTCATCCTCTTCGGAATCGTCAAGCACAAAGGTATGTTTTCGTTGTAATTTTGCAGGGCACATGAAAGAAATTGCAAGATTGGAGCTCAAAGATCAAATCAACCACATCTTGCAACTGCTACCAATAAGTTCACAATCCCCGGAATTCAAAGACTTTTCAAAAGAAAAGAACGTTGGTAGTACTCCCAAACAAGACGATGACAAAAGAAAAAGATCACCATCCAAAACGTCTTCATCAAGAAAATTTTCTCAACCATTGCCAACATACTCCAAAACTCAAAAAGTTTGGGTATGCAAAGTGAAATCCTTCCTTGTCTTTAATCGCTCTACGATTAAATGTTGTAGTTTATGTACACTATTTTTCTTTCTTTGGCCGACCCGTCAACCATCTTTGGGAGGTAAATGGTATATTTTTCTTTTGGTGGGATGATTGTCTCTAGTTTCTTGGTGGATAGCATTTTTTAACAAGAGAAAGCTGACTTTGTATTCTTTTCATAGTATTTCCATCGTATTATGATTGAAAGAAGAAGAAAGAGTCATTCGTGTTAGAGATATTAGGGGGGAGAATCAAAAATTCAAAATCTTGATTTTTTGGACAACGTCCAACGGCGATAAACATGATCGTCTCAGCCACCCTATATACACCTCACGAAAGGGTTGTGAGCGCAAAAACAGGGTTGTTCAAGAGATGGCGCGTGTGATGCTTCATAGCCAATTTACCGCTACAATTTTGGGCTGAAGCTGTGAACACCGCTTCTATGTCTTTAATCGAGTGTATTTGCGCCCAACTTAAATACACCATATGAGCTGTGGGTTGTTAGAAAACCGGATATCAAATACTTTCGTATCTTCGGAGTCGATGTTCATTTTACGTACCGTGAAAATCTTGGAAAGTTGACTCTCGAAGTACGAAGGGATCTTTTTGGTTATTCTTACAAATAGCAAGCATATCGAGTATTTAACATCGAATCTAAAACGATTTTAGAAT